>JAOWBL010000015.1:8207225-8237303 GCA_028564865.1 Zenarchopterus dispar
AAGAAAGAAAGAAAGAAAGAAAGAAAGAAAGAAAGAAAGAAAGAAAGAAAGAAAGAAAGAAAGAAAGAATGAAAGAAAGAAAGAAAGAAAGAAAGAAAGAAATTGAGTTTCGCACACTTTTCTTAGAACGTTAAAATCATATTGGATATGATATATTTGGAAATCAGGATTTGTTTTTCCATTTTTAAATAAAAAATAGATTGAACAAAGAAAATCTGCAACAGTATAATGTCAATCAAAAGGTTATCCCCAAGATTATTGTCAGTACATCTTACAAAACACATTGTAACTTGTCATCTGCTTTTTAACCCGTTCATACCATGGAGCAGTGAGCTGCTGACGCACCTGGAGGTTATGGGATACAGTGGTTTTTGCCTTTGTTAACCCCAAGGGATTGAACCTGATTGAACATTGTCATGATGATCATTTTTAATAAATAACGATCTTAGCAGAAGATGGTTTCGATCCATCGACCTCTGGGTTATGGGCCCAGCACGCTTCCGCTGCGCCACTCTGCTACCCCCATCACAAGTTTCTCCCACATGATTTTTTTTCAAATGCAGAAATCTTTGTCCTAACAATTTAACATCTAACATAACATAACAGACCCAGAGCAGTGTTCTGTTGGTGATCTTTTTTTTTTCTTCCGTTAATATGTTATTTCTCTTCTTGCGTATAAAGTAAAATGTAAATGAAATTAACTGAAATGATGATTGAATGGATGAGACTGAATTGAATGAATCGAACTGAACAAATAAAGCTTGTATTTCCAATAGCGCTGAAGGCAACACACAGTATACAAATACGTCACACCATGCTACGACTTTTTTTTTTTTTTTTTTGTTACAGCACCGAACAAAGATTAATACCACGCTGTTAATCTGTTTGGATTAAAACATTGTAAATATTGAGCGGTTTTGGTGTTGAACAAAAGGTCAAATAATAAACCATAGCTTATACATACAGATAAAGACGTTTCTGTTTACAACTGACCTCTGTTGCTAGGCGACAACTGAACATAGCAAGGGTTGGTGACGCGCTCAAGACACTCAGGAGTTTTGTTGGGAAATTATATTTTTAAATACTTAAAATGTAGTAGATGTCCAAGTACCTATTATAAAAACTAATTTGCGGCTATATATATATATATTTATGTGTATATATATATGAATCTACAAAAACAGTTTATATATTTATAGTTGACATTTGTGCGGATTTTTTTCCCTCCTCGGACTTAAGATGACATTGTGCTATGGCTCACTTGTCAAGGAAGCCATTATGCTTCTCGATAAATTCGCAGTTGACAGACAATGCCTGGATGAGTTTTTGGCGGACGCTGAAACAGATTTGCAGGTACGTGGATAAAGAATTGTGGCCATGTGACTTGTGTTGAAATAGGATTTCACTTCATTTCTCTACATTGCAGTGTCTAGCTACTCTGGAAAGGACCTTCATACTTGAGCTTGTTTCTGGCTGTATTGAGCACAAAACATTGCTGGATGTTGTTATCAAAGCATTTAACGACCAGAACGGAGGAGTGGACAAATGTGATCACACTAAGTTTGCCAGTATGTAAACTCTTTCAAGTGTCATATTTCAAGTTTAATTGAAACAGAAATAGCACTGACATATTTATAAAACTATTTCCCCTTAGTTGTCTGTTACGTTGCCACATTTTGTCTTGATGATCTTGAACTGAAGCATTTTAAGAGCATTGTTACATCTCTGGGTACTGGCAGGACCATCAAGGTGAGTTTTGAACACATAGGTGAAGGCACTAACTGCCTTTTCTTTTTTAACACTAACTGCCTTTTCTTTTTTAACACTGTGTGTAAATGTATGTTTTCTTTGATTAGTTCTTGAACTTCTTCTTCTCAAACCTTACATCATGCATACAAGATGAGTGGAATTGCATCTATGATGCAGCCTTTGTGGAGAGGAACTTTATTGACCCTCTGCTCAGGTGAGAAAAAAAAGCTTACCGAATCCTATCTTTAGATATGTTATTTAGAAGTCAAAGAAAGAAGCTATATGTCTCTGTGTGTCCTTTAGATGGCGCCCTAAGATCAATAGTCTCATGGATCAGCTGTCTCCCAAAATATCTGAAGGGAGCAAGAAAGCTGCTGTTAAAACTACCAAGCCCAAGGAGTTCTCCTTGAGCAAATCTACACATAAAACCCCACCTGTGCCAGAGCCAGACCCAGAGCTCCTCCAACAACAGGAAAAATACAAACCAGTCAGCCTCAAACACAAATATAGACATTCGTTCTCTCTGACATTGAGCAGTTTGCTTCCATGTTGATCATATTCTGTTTTCTTCAAGTCTCAGGCTGGTGCGTCACTTAAACTACTTTTGTTTTGTAGGTACCAAAAAGCACATACAGAGCTCCGAAGGAGATGCAGTTAATTAGCCAAATCAAAGAAACGAACCATCTAAAGGCACAGGTACAATGTGTTATCTAAATATAAAAGATATTCTGATGTATAAACAACATTTTGGGAATGACAAGTTCATCTTTAAATAGTAGCTGGCATAGTAAAATTAAGCGTTAACAACATCAATAGTCAGGCCTACACAACAGATTGTAAATAGAAATGTTTCCCCCCCTTTTTTTTAATAACTTGTTGAAGTAAGCCATCCAGCCACCTTTATTGCATGTAAATGTGCTGACCTCCATATGTGTTCTTCACCAAAGGAACTTCTGTATGAGGCAAATGTGAACCAGTTTAGATGCACAAATCCTGAGAAGTCTGAATACACAAAGGTATGATATATATGAAGTTCCAAAACAGTATTATGAGTCGTGTCCAAATAAACATATTAAGTACATTTTCCATTTCCCCTTAATTGTCATCTAAATTCCAAGAAAAAGCATTTACTACTACTGGGAATCAGCAGGCCTGTTTAAAGATAATTCATATTTTGCAGAGAGTAATTGCCCAGATCGAGGAAGACATGAACGCACAGCTCAAGTTTAATGCTTGTTATTCTTCTCGACGTCCTCCCAGTAATAAGGTGAGATCTAATTGTGGGTTCTGCGTCAGTGAAGGAGTGGTAGTTGCCATACATTTTAGTACTTTATTTTTAATTCCAGCAGACTGACAACTTTCCCATCAAGCTAAACAATACAGCCATTCTGAGGCAAGAGGCGATGTATGGTCGTCGGGTGAAGGAGGAGCTGCAGAGGTACCACAATTAATCCATGCCATTCGTGGGATTTTAAAAAAATATTACAATTTGGTTTTGTTTGTTTGTTTTGTTTTTCTGGACTGCAGGCAGGTCAGTTTAGTGTCCAAACTATTTCAGTACAGAGCCATACTGTGGCACCTTCACAAGTCGCTTATGTTGTTCACTAATGCAACCAGCAAACCACCACTGGTACTGAAAACTTTATACTTATAACAAGCTGGGTGGTCTCTGACTTTTGTAGTTAGGAGGATGCAGCACTCATAATTTTTTAAAGACTACCTTAAACTTTTTTTATTTGTTAAGACAAAGAAAAATGCTCTACTTCAGTTAATTATCTTGGGCTCGGGAAAGTTGTTGGCAATTTGAGGTTGAGAATGATTTCTGAAATACTTAAAAGTATTTGCCCAAATGGCTTTCTTCTTCAGTCATCTTCAGCCTCCAAGTGCTCTATTTAATACACAATCAGGTTTTAGCCTGATTCCAACAAACAATGAACTCAGTTATTTGTGATTTGTCCATCAGGAACAAATCACAACTAATTAAGTTTATTTTGTTATAATAGGCCATGTTTACCATGTTTTATATTTAGATGACATCAGATTCAAAAAAAGCAACAAAAAAAAAAAAATTCCTTTTAAACATTTTGATTTGTTACTTTGAAATGGCAACCTAAATGTTGGCATGTACATATAAATATATTATATTTAAGGCATTTGCTGTTGGATTTCTCAGCTACACAAAGAAGATCTTTGTATAGTTGCTAAGTGTGATTAAACTTAAAAAGAAAAGCAGTAAAGTTTAGCTTATCTGCATTTATCTAACGCAGAATAGAGCAGCTGGCGCAAGGTGGTCGAGAGCCTTCGTCTTTCCTGCTGTGGCAGAGGGAGATGCTTGAGAAAGACCGTCAAGACAAGCTGCCCATGATTGAACAGAAACGCCAAGACGCACACCTGAGTGCTGAGAGGGCAGTTCTGGCTCGTAAACAAATACAAGAACGTAACCAACGGGTTGTTCAGTTGAGCAAAGAGGAGGTGAGTCAATGTCACTTAACAATGATAGAAAAAAAAAACACAATTTACAGAAAATTACACAGTTCTTTAAAGTGTGTAAAGACAACAGTAATTCATTCCAGAAACTCCTTTGTTATCTACAATCTTCCTTCAAAGAATGATTTGCAATTATGCATGGAAAATGTGTTTGTATGGTTGTCATGTTTTTTTGTTGGTTTTTTTTTCCCCCTATGTCTTTAGAGAGCTCAGCTGATGCAAAGATATGCTGAGAAACGGTTGCAAGAAGAAAAAGAGTTGAGAGACTTGGTGCAACAAGTGGCAGAGGACCAGAAGAAATCAAAAGAAGCTAAAGGAAAAATACAGAAACTGAAGCAAAGAATAGGTGCGCCTCCTCTTCTTTTAAAACACAGAGTGTTACAAAGGAAATTTATTTTTAACAATGATCAACTTCATGCACATTTCTCAGTTAAAGAAGTGTCCGAGCAAAATCAGGAGCTCCTCCGTCAAGCACTTGAGGAAGAACAGGCGAAATTCTGCAAGAAATTCGAAAGGACTCACAAAGTTCACACCCTTGAAACACTTCCTCGCATTAGATTCAACAAATTTGATGACACAGAGGTGAGTGACTGAAACAGAGGATGTCATTTTCTATTTCAGATCCTCTGAAATACTCTGTCATGGATCTCATGGGTAACCTGTCCCTTCATGTTAGACTGGAGGCCACCGACTGCTGGAAGAGATGTCCTTGGTCGAGGTGAAGGAGCGGCTGGCCCAGGTGAAGAGGGTACAGCAAACAGAGCAGGAGGAGAGACGGCGACGCATCCTGAAGGAGAGGCAGAAGAAGAAGCAGCTGCAGCAGAAAAGGCTTGAGACCATTGAACTCTTCTCAAGACTGAATGCAAAGGCTGCTGCCATCAAGTCAGGACAGCCTCTGACTTGATTCGGCAACAACCAAATAAGAACACACAAAAATGGAATCGTTTATAGAGGAATACTGGCGTGAATTGAATTTTGGCTTGGTAGAGAAGCTTTAAGAGCAAAAAGCAGTTTCATCAAAGAAAGAAACTCCGGATGTGTGTACAATGCCTCGCTTGGATGATGGAGTATAAAATGTTGGATAGACAAAAAGTTCAAATAGAAAACCAAAAACAAATGTGCAACCACTCCCTAAACACCTAAAACACATGAAAAGGAAATAACTGTTAAGTGAAGAAAAAAAGAGTTTGACAGACACAGCAATGGTCCAGTAGCCCCATAATGATTGGACAGTGATTCTAGAGTCCTGTCACCAGCACAGGTGATCAATATTTTTTTATTTGACAAGAGAAAACTGAATTAATTGTTTGCCACTGATATGGAAAGAGAATTTTAGGTCATGTAGCAAATAAATGCTCCAGAACAAAAAACCCCAATCATATCTATGCATTTTTTTTTCTTAATTTCTCCCCCAAGATATTACAGCGTATAAGAAGGAAAGCTTTAACCTATGACTCATTTGGAAACTTCCCTTAAACAATGATATTTCTGGGGCTTGTTTATGGCAACAAGCTTCTGTACCAAATATCACTCATCATTTCTCAGAACATAACAGTCATCTGCTTGGAAACATCCACAACAAACGACTACTGGAAGGAAAGACAGAGTTTTAAACATATGAGGAAACTGCACTGATTTATATGACTATGCCTTTTGTTCAACCTGAGAAATAAAGGTTAATTGTCACCGATGACTTTTTTCAGGTCATTTAGATTTATTTACCAGTGTTTTTTAATCAACTGGGTTATAATTTAGCTTGTAAGCCTACACTGCCGAGATTTTGCTCACACCTGAAACTCTGCTGACCCCGCCGGCCGCTGCCTGCAACAACACTAGGTCTGCTCCGATTCCGGCCCATTTCACCGGGTTTCGCCCTTTCCAAAGTAAAATCACATGATGCGCATTTTGTCATATGACGCTTATGAGAGGACTCGGTCCCACGCCGGCGAGCTCCCGCGTGAAAACAAAGAGGACACTCAGCAGCTGGCCGGGCATGAGATGCTGCAGACGGAGGTTGCCCGGCGCTGGTGCTCGTTGATCTGGAGGATGGACCCTCGGGGAGCGCTGCCCGTCGTAGCCGCTTGCTTCATTGGTAAGTTTAATCCTCCGTTTGCGAAATCAATCCGAATCCACGAAAAAAAAAAAAAAACACACACCGTGACAGGCATCACGAGTCTGTTACAGGAATATTTGGGCGCTTTTTCAGCTGAAACAACTTCAGGTTGGTTTAGGTCTTAAAGTCCCAGTCCAATCTGGAGCTGACTAATACTTAAAGTGGTGTTTGTTTTTGGAGTAACCTGTGAATGAGAAAACCCTGGATGTGATGTTGGTTGGTTGTTGATGGGAGTTGGATTGATTTTCTTGTAGTTTCTGTATGATTGTAGTAGTTTTTATGTAGGTTTAGTTTGCTCAAAAACCCCCCTCAACCCTCTCAATGTTTAGGATCTATAAACTCTCTTCTCCTAAAGATACCTGTAGCATTTACATGGTTCGTGGTATTTTGAATTGCAGAATACTTTCAACCACATTAACTTATTTTGGATATTTTATGAGGCAAATGTTGCTAGCAGAGGGGCACAGACATCACATGACCCCCACTTTCTGAGTAATTGAATTTCATGAGGATGCTGGCTCCTATTCAAGAAAGTACTCAAGCACATGGCTTATGTGATTATTCCCACAATATGGCCTCTGTTGTGCTCCTGTGTTTATACCTGTTGACTGCTGTTTTTTTAATAGGGTGAATAAATGTTGGTGAATGTGGCATTCATGTTTTTGTAGAGAAATATCAAAATTCTCCAACAGCAAATCTATGTCTGAATGAAGAAATCATTTTAGTTTAGCTAGGAAGGATGTTTTTATTTTTCTGGTTGTGTTACATATCTACTGTTTGTCCTTTACATTTATAGTCTTTACGTATGTATACTTTAACATTTATACTTTCCACTCTTGTGTTACTCCAAAGCTCAGATTTGCCTGATCTTTTTCAACACATTTAGAGACTGGTCACAAGCAACCTTCTTGCTTTTGTGCATTGCAGTCTGGAGGTTTTGAACTACATATGAGTATTTATGCCCTCATTAGTCTTGTAAGGACATGACAGGGAGTCTTTCTCCTCCAGGCATGGTGGTGAGCCAGACAACACTTACTCCTGCGGTGATGAACACCACTCTCATTGACAACTCAACCAGTCTGACTCCAACACCCGTGATTTTCAGCAGCACAACCCCAGGCTGCTCAGCTTTCAACGTCTCCGTTTGCGAGCCCTGCGCTCCGGGATCACAGTACGACAACAGTGAGTCAATGAATGTCATCCGATGCTTTATTTTAGCATTTTTATGTGTGGTAGTATATCATACATATAGTGTATTTAATGTTTTAATCTCTTAATCAGTTCTACTGGGTTTTCACACTGCTTTCTAGAAATGAGCTCCAAAATTTTTTACTATCGTGAATAAAAACATTTGAGATTTTTTTTTTTTTTTCCCCCCCGAATTCTTTTAAGACACGCTGCTGTGCACTTGCTGTTCTGATATTGGGCTCTGTGTATTTCCTGGAGCGTGCCTGGCATGCAAGAAAGGATTTTATCAGCCACTTGCAGGACAGCAGCAGTGTCTGCCCTGCAATCGGGGCTTCTACACTAAGTAAGGACAGAGATTCAGACAATTTCTTCATTTTCTTCTTTGGCATTTCAGTTGTGCATATTCTTATATTTCGTACTTATAGCTTCACTGGAAGTCCTCTGTGTCACCCCTGCCCTGCTGGATCTTTCAACAATAACACTGGTGGAGAAAGTTGCACCAGTTGCTCACCAGGTCTGTTTGTGGAGCTCAAAGTCGGTGCCTCGCAACTCACCCATATATCAAAATATAAGAAACTTTTCTATAACCGCCATCATTCACAGGGAGTGATGGCTTTTTGTCTTCATCTTCCAGGTTTCTTTTCATCGAAGCACAGTTCCACTTCATGTTCGCCATGTGCACTGGGAAGTTTTTGCAAGTATGTTGCTCTAATCTGTTTCTGTTGTTGTTGTCCTGTAACCAGGATCTCAAAATCAGAAGTGAGTGTGTGAGGGGAAAAATACAAAATCGCTTATCTAACCACCAAATTGAACATCACATGCTTTGATCCCATGGTTCTGTTTGCCACCACAGATTCACACACACAAACACACACACACAAACACACACAGGACCAGCTGCACAGATGTGGTTTGGAGAAATCGTCAGTAGGCATAAAAATCAAAATGCCACGTTTGATCATATTTGAATAGCTCGTAGGATTAGTTTTCTCATACAGGACAAACTGCTGAATTAATCATATGACTTGAAGGTGGATGAACCCTTTGGAAATTTTTGAGATTTCCAATCAAATATGACGTCAAATATTACCATGTTTTAAGAGAAGGTGAAAAAAGCAGATGAATAGATCTTTGTTAAGCAAATAGTCTTACTTCCTCTCCCCACAGATGTTAGCAGAGGAAGCGAGAACAAACATCAAGGAGAAAGTAAAAATGACATTTAGCAAAATGAAGCACTCTGTTTTCAGAGCCTTGATTTTTTTGAATCGATGAAATGTGAAACAGCTGCATCATTTTATTGTTGTCTTATTAAACTTGCTGCCATATTCTATTATTTTTGCAAAATGAGGTCTAAATATGTTTTTTTAACATATATACAATATGTTTTTTTCAACAGTTTCCTCTCAAAAATCTATTTTAATTTTTTTCCACAGAGCAACCTGAATCATTTTTTATCCAGACTTTACTTAAACGTCTCACACACGTGTTGCAAACGTCAGACTTCCATTGATCTTTGTTCCTTAAATAAAGCAGAGTCCTCATGTAACTGATTTCTATCTAAATATACAAAACATCTGACTTGAATGACTTTATGCCTCCAATTGCTAATCTTAAAGATTCACATATTTTTTTGCAATTCACACATGTGATATTGGATAATTACCCTCAAGCCAAGCCTGAAACGAAGTCTATACTACCTCATTTCCAGTTTTCACCAGTGACTTCTGGGTTTGATGCCATGATGAGATAAAATAAACTTTATCGCCTGTTTTAAAAAGGTGACAAATTCTTTCTTTGACTACATGGCAACCATGAAAACCATACTAATATGTAATATAATCGCTGAAAAACATTTGTCTTTGTTTTTGGCAGCTCATCTGGCTGCACGCAGTGCCAGATGTGTCCGGGAGGAAGAGAAGCTCTACAAAGTGGTGCTAAAGACTGTACACCGTGTCGACCAGGTATTTCACGTCATACTATGTGTGTTTTTATGACTGAGATGGGGAAGAATGATCCCTTTTGTGCATTTGTGTGTCTTGAATAGGCATGCACAAGGCTCCCCATCAGACTATGTGTCAAATCTGTGGCAGTGGATTCTTCCAGATCCACTGGGGTCAGGAAAGCTGTGACGTCTGCCCAGAGAACCACTACTGCCCTGTGAGTGTTGGTACATCCGCCATCAAACAAGCATGTATGATGGAGAGAGGTTCTGCATGTGGAATGACACGGCATCTTGTTTTCTCAGAGCCCTGATGTGAATCCCATCCAGTGTCCGAATGATGCTTTCTGTCCAGAAGGCAGCTTGGCTCCAGGTTATTGCATGGAGACTTTCTTCCGAAAAGCAGGGGACACTTGTGAACTGGCTCCTGTCACTATTGCTCTGCTAGTTATTGGAGGAGGAGGTGAGTAGTATTCCTGGAACAAATACTTTAAAAAAGGACAGGAAAAGAAAATAGTGCTGTCTGGAATGTGGTGTTTTAAGTAATTTTTGAGTAGACAACCTCTAATTTAAGTACAACTAAGATTATATAAGTACATATCCAGATAACTTTCAAAAATAGTTTTTATATCTGGAGTTTGATACAGTTACATATAGAAGTGGGGTGTTTTACAGTTCTGGGCGGTCTTGATCAAAATGCATCTTGAATAAAGTCCAGTCAGCTGCTACAACTAACGACATAATGAAATAAAATAAGAATCACGCTCGCCCATCAATGCAATCTTTGTTGCTTCTAATTGAGAGTCTGCGGTTTTCCTCTCTTCTCCTCAGTGGCCTTGCTCTTCACCATTTTGATGGTTTTACGTCGACGGAGAGACAACGACGGCGAGCTGACGGTAGCCCGAACCCCACTGCTGCGCAAAGAGCGACCTCAGGGTCGATACTACGGTCTGCCCTGTGACTCCGAGCCTGTGTATGCTGGCTGGTAACCAACTAACACGTACAAGAACTGACATTAGAGGATTGATGGTGGAATGCTGACCTAGTGCCTTGAGAAAACTTTGACAAATAACTCACCAGCCTTTTAAAGAGGTACATCTGAAACTGAAGCACTATTTAGAAACAAAGATTAATTTTGTTGTGAATTCTTATAGTCTGGTCTTGTTACGAATGTTCCACTCGGACATAAACACACCTGTTCTAAAGTAGGTTATTGGATCATGACGTTTGTGGAATGGTAAAGTTGCTGGGAACCTTTTTCTGTTATGGAAAGCACTTTTTTTTTTATTGAGGTAATCAGTTCACTTTGTGTTTTTGTGTGGGTGCGTCACTTAACTTGTACGGTTGCTCTGTGGCAGAGGTGTAAGCTTTGGTTTGTGTCTAATGCTTTTAATGAGTTTCATTATTGTCTTGGAAAACTTTGCTCACCAGTTTTCATTTGTTTTTTTTAATGGTTGTGTTTGTATATTTTTAAGGAAGATGAATAAAATAAAGTATCGTAATTTTTAACTTTTCTATAATACAAGTATTTGATAATATTTTGAAACTGAAAAAAAAATATGAGTGTTTAATTGGGTAGTATTTAAGTGATTTACCACATCCTGGAAGTTGCAGTTTGTCACAAAAAGTAATCAGATGGCTCAAAAAGCTTACTTTCTTTAGAGTAGACCTGTCATGAAACTGTAGAATATTGGACTAGATCTCACGTTTCATTGAGTGGAAATGTGAAGCTTTTATTAATTTTACTCCCTGCAGTGCCAATCCTAGAAAGAGGGGGAAAAACAAAAAAAAATCTGTGTTGTAAATCTGTAGACTATTGATTTGTTTGAAATTTACATCAGTTGTGCCACAGTTTAAGAAGTGCTCTGACATTTTATCAGTTCCAAACTCATTTATCAGTATGGCAAAAATGCTAAATGCACAATCATGAAGAGCTTCACGTCCCAAGAAGAACAAGGAGTCCTGCAACAGTATCTCCTCTTCAGAGTCATGATGTCACCCAGATGGAGTCAGTGTGTCTCTAAGATGACTAAATCCACAGAGAAATGATGCAAAACAGTGAATATACCCACGACTTGAAGTGGTTTTCTTTGTTTCCTGTAATTAATAAACAATCCAGGAATTACTTTTTGAAAGCACACTCGCTTTACTATCAGTCTTTTTTTTTTTTTTTTTTTTTACATTTCTGTACTTCAGTTACCTCATGTTTGTATTTGCTGTCCTATATGAGTGATATTTTTTGTTATAAGCGTAAAGTATTAGAGATGAAATGCAGTGGCACAAATGTAAACCTCTCCACAATGAAACTACTAACAGCAAGCATTTTTTTTACATGCCAAAACATAAAAAGCACAGGTGTTATTCACAGTTTTAATCGTCTGTTGGGAGTTTTGACTCAAGCTAGCTCTGTGATTGCTTTGTTGAAAATGTTATTGGTTCCATCTGTGTCCTTTCTGCTCTGACAAGTGAGCATTTCTGCCAGGGCAAATATATTTTTAGCCCCTATCTGCTGAGTCCACCAGACTAAAGAAATAGGAAAAGTCACGCTCTGGTTTTGGTCCCACAGAAGTGAACATTTTTTTCCACATTATCTAAACATCCAGGAGAGGACTGTGACAAATGACACATCTCAAGATCAGATAAACATATTTGAAGAGTGTGAAAACAAAATAGTAAGCAGAACTGAAACTGCATACCAGGCTGCAAGCTTCATACATTACTTACACATAAAGTGAATATCAAAGTCCAGAATGAATGTAAGTGGATTAAATCAGCCTCTAAAATGATTTTAGGGTGGCCTTTACTATTTAATTTTATAAACGTTTTTCAGTCTTATTCAAGGTCACATAGAATCAGGAACCTTTTTGGCTTTCATGAGTTAGAATACACCCTGAATATGTCACAGAGCTAACCAGTTTAATTTAGTTCAAATTGACTAAATTCAGTAACATAAATTATTCAATATGTTATAATATTGAAAGATTGGGCCCTGGGATGGACTAGTGACCTGTATTTGAGTGGACCCCTGTGAACTCTTTTTCTTGTATAAAGCTGGGATAGGCTTCAGCAGATCTCTGTGAATGAAAAAGCGAGTGTAATTGATAAAGGAGTGGGTAAGATTGAAGGTCAAATATTTCAGTTTTCAGGGATCATGTGTTTGTGAAGTTCTATCACATTCAGAAGCTGTTTCAGTTATTAAAAAGAAAAAATCAATATGCACCTTCTTGTCATATTTTTTTAACTTTCAGATTAATTAGATCAATTATAAATTATAAACAAGCAATTTTGCCAGTATAGAAATACTATTAGCTCCCCCTCCAGCTCCTTTTCCCTCTCTATTTTTTAAAACTTCATTATTCTTTTGTATACTGTAGACAAATTCTATATTTTGATAATGATACATCCTATGTTGATTTACACAATCAGAGGTTTTTCATCTTTAAAACATATTGAAAAGTAACTAGTAGCTATTATGAGTAAATATTGTTATGGGATGTAAGGAAAAAATGTTAATTTTGAAATGTTATCAATTAAAAAAATGTACTTGAGGTGATAAGACAATAAATGCTTCGTTACATTTACAAGGATAGTAACTTAATTGACAATATATTGCACTGCACAGGACCTGCAACAGTTGCTAGGTGGCAGTAATAAACCTAATAAACTCTTTATATAACATACCGTAAATGCAAAAGGAGAGACGTTTGTCCAAACAAGACCCCGTAGTTACGTATTACGTACAACCTAGACGCACAGCACGCAACGAGAAAAAAAGATGGCGGCCGCCATGGCGAGGAGACTGTCTGGTGTGTAACTAAAACCTAATAAATGCGTTTATGATTTTAGACAGACCAGGTTTCAAGAGATGTATTAGTTCAATTTGTCAGAACGGGCAGGCGCTGAAACTCGAAGCTGTTGTGTATGAGCGTCGTTGCTCCGCTCATGTTCTTGTTGTCCTTGTGTCTGCAGGTCTGCTGAGGCCGCTGTCTGCGTCTGCATCTCTCTGGGCCAGGACGCATCACATCTGTAAGATTTCCAGCTTAACCCAGCCACCGCCTCTTTATAGCGCCGCTACAGCCACCGTCCGGGCTCCTTTTGGGGGTTCAATGACACCCCGATACAACATCCTGCAGCGGTAATGAACCGACCGATTTCAAAGATCTCACATCCAACTGTTTTATCTACAGTAACAAAATCTTTAAAGTCATTTACTTTAATTATACGATTAACACATCTGGCTTTAAAGATGACCCAGTTTGATGAGTTTATTGGGATTACTTCCACAGATGCCATCAGGTCCCACCAGGTTGGTGTTTAGGAAGTCTGGAGACCAAATAAACACATTTATAAAATAGGACACTTACTGTCATTGGCTTTTTCTAAAAAATATTATTGTGGGCTGCTGGTGAATGCAGTTATTGTGAGGGAATGATGTCATGTTGGTGGGTGTAATTAGTCTGCATAAATTTTTAGGTGGGTGGCCCAAAATGCAAAAGCAGTCTTGTGAATGTTAAGATTCAGGTTTTCTCAACAGAACAGTGCATTGTAAGAAGATGAGATGTGCTGACTCATGTTACTCATGGGTCATAATGCAAGTTTAGATACTTTTATGTGAATAATTTGAAAACTAAAAAACTTCCAAATCACATGAGCCAATATTTTATTCAAAACATAGATTTAAAAAATGCTCAGATGGGGAGATAGTACAATTCTATGCACAAAATGAAGTAGGGATCAAATTTGATGCCTGCTACAGGTCAAAAAATTTGGCATGGGGGCATTTTTAGCTTGGTGTAGCATCTCCTGTTCTTTTCAAAACAGTTTGAAGACATCTGGGCATCAAGGTTATGAGTTTCTGGACTTTTGGTGTTGGAATTTGGTCCCATTCTTGCCTGATATTTCTAGCTGCTGATGCACCAAATGTTCTCTATAGGTGAAAGCTCTGGACTGCAGGCAAGCCAATTCAGCAGCCAGATCCTTCTCCGACATAGCCATATTGTTATAATAGTTGTAGTATGTGATTTTTGCATTGTCTTGTTGAAATACGCAAGGTCTTCCCTGAAGTTGACTTCTTCTGGATGGGAGCATATGTTGCTCTAAAACCTTTATATACCTTTGAACATTAATGGTTCTTTTTAAAACATGCAAACTGCTCATACCATATGCACTTATGCACCCCCATACCATCAGAGGTGCTGGCTTTTGAACTGCATGCTGACAACATGCTGGAAGATCTCCTTCCTCTTTAACCCGGGAGACGCAGCGTCTGCAATTACCAACAAGAATGTCAAATTTGGACTCTTCTGACTGTAGAAGAATTTCCTACTTTGAAACAAATCATTTTAAATGAGTCTTGGTCCACAGGACACGACTACGCCTCCGGACCATGTTCAAATATGGGTTCCTTTTAGCTTGATAGAGGATTAGTAGGCACCTGCAGATGCCCTATTGGGCCTGTTTAGTGATGTCATTGATTCAATGAGTGATTCAGCATTGTCTGAAGGCCCGAAGACCGCTGAGTCCAGAGACTTCCAATAAAGGTCTCCAGACCCATCTCTTATACAGAGATATCTCCAGTTTCCCTGAATCTTTTGAGGATGTAATGTACTGTAGATGATGAGTTTTGCAAAGCCTTTCCAATTTTAACTTGAGGAACAACTGTTTTTTGTTTTTTTTTTTAAGGTTCACAGTCTTTTTACACTCTTTCACAGATTTGAAAGCCTCTGCCCATTTTTACTTCTGAGAGACTATGCCTCTCAAACACATCCCTTTTTATAGCTTATCATGTTACAGACCTGATATCAATTAACTTAATTAGTTGCTAGCTGAGTCTTTTTAAAATTTCTTGCTTTTTCAGCCATTTTTGGTCCGTGACGACTATTTTGATACCTGTTGTAGAGATCATATTTAAAATGAGCAAGTTTTGTTCATAAAATTGTACAATTTCCCAGTTTGAACATTTGTTATGTTTGTTTCAGGTGTTATGAGTAAAACATTAGGTCATGTGATTGAAAAGTCTTTTGTTTTACTTTTATTCAAATTTGAAATATGTCCCAGTTTTTCCAGACCGGGGTTGTATTATGGCTGATCAGTATAGATCCATTACTATTTTTTTCACCCTCAAATGTATTTTGAGATAATTATAGGACTTTAAAAAAAAAAAATCAAATCTTGAGCTTTTAATTGCATGCAGTCAGCCATCTCTTTATCTTGAAATTGATATTGGTGAAGTTAGTGCTCATGTTAACTGTCAGTAGGAATTCAAAAACAAATTAGGCTTTGGTGCCTTTGTTCTACTTTTCTTAATTTTATAAAGTTTATTTTTTTAATACTGACATAAGCCTTTTTGTTATGGGAGAGGTAACTAACTCTAATTAGAAAATTAAATTTAATAGAATTAAATAAAACATTAATGCTAAAAAATAAGTTAATTAGATAAAAGAATATAAAGATGATCAAATTTAGTCTGTATGTTAGATTCTGTAAAATAAAAATGCTTTTCAGTAAAATCACAGGCCTTTCTGTAAAACTAGCAACTCCTACTTTTGATGTAATTGTTTATTGTTCAGATAAAGATAAATAAATGCCAGGGTTAGGGCCCTGAGCACCTTCTTTCTTTTCATTTCAGCAGTTTATTGACAGCATATTCACAGTAACAGTTTTGCTTTTCTGTGTGACTGCAGCGTGTCGGCGTTTGCTCCCGGTCTGACTCAGCAGCCGAGCAGAAGTCTGACGTACTACAGCGTGAAAAAGGGCAAGAGGAAGAGTGTAAAAGCAGTGGTCCATAGGTTCATGCGGCTGCATTGTGGGCTGTGGATCAGACGCAAGGTGCGTATATTGAATTAATCGCCAGAATCACTGATTTATTTTAGTTACAATTTAAAAAAAAAAAAAGTGGCTCATCTGATGTCTTGGTTTTTGGTTGTGAACAGGCTGGATATAAGAAGAAACTCTGGAAGAAGATGCCAGTCAGACGAAAGCGTCTGAGGGAAATTGTGTTCTGTAACAAAACGCAGTCCAAACTCTTGGATAAAATGACGACCGCTTTTTGGAGAAGAAGAAACTGGTACGTCAATGATCCATATTTGAGGTACCACAATCGGGTCAACCTCAAAGTTTAGATCGCTGATGATGTAATAACTTCTGCTTGATTATAAAGGAATAAAGTTGTATATGTATGAATAAAACCGTGTCCATTAACATCTGTTGCTTTAAATTGTTCTTTGAGGACAAATGGTCTAATAAAAACAGCAATAAATACAGTGTTTTGAAACATATTTAATGAATTTAAACTGATATAACCAACAGAAACATATCGATAGAACCATAACTTGACAGCCATGAACGGTCATCACAGAAATTTTTTTTGTTTTGACTCGATATAAAATTGTAATTGAAGCAATTCTGGCCTGCCAGAAAAAAAAATTTAAAAAAAAAAAAAGGAAGAAGTGGGTTAGATAACAGGTGTATCTCTGTGAATAAAGTCCCAAGTGACATGTTTGTGTGTTTTAGTGGCTAGAGAGTTATGACGATTATTGTTCTTTTTACTCAAAAATCAAAAGTAAAAAAGTAATTGCTTCCTAGCGAGGCATCTGAGGAGTGAGGTCAACAGCTTCACAAAATAACCACTTAGATTTCATACAAATGAATATCATGCAGTGATGAGTATCTCAGTCTATGCATACAATTTTATAAATTTTTTTTAATTCGACTTTACTTTGCATTAATTTTAATAAAACTTTAATCCAACACTTATACTGATACCACTAATGCTGAAACGCAGATTTAGTCTTTTTTTTGTCACAATTTGTCAGTTAAAGGAGTATTTCATGTCATAATCGGTGTATCTATAACATCAGAGTTAAATGCGTGTAAACAGTTGTACCTGAGAAGCTTCTGTTTCAAGCTACAAACCACCTTAAAGACACAGATGCAAGGATGTAAATCTACCGCACAAGTCTACCCATCAACACAGTGATAGTGTAAGAAGAGGTTCAGGTTCAGTGAATAAAGTACATTACCACACACTTGACTGGTACATCTACTCTCATGGATTCGTATAACGTGATAGAAGCAAGAATAAGATCATCGGGTTTGCAGTCATTCAGCTAACAGCAGGCCATCACACAGTGATTTCAAACATGGAAAAGGATCCATGTTCACATACAATAAATATTTACTCGTATTTCTGCTGCAACTCAAAGTTGCCAGCATATTCGGAGAATAAATGACAAAGCATGTTTGCAAACTGAACAATAGATTGTCAGAAGCAGTTTGCTCCGCTTGTCACAGAAGAAACACAAAAATAATGATTATTGTGGATGAATATGTAGAGCCAAAAACATTTTTTTTTTAAAATTTTGGTCATATCAGAGAACTGGAGGGAGTTATTAGGAACATCTAGTGCAAAATTACTGTTTAATGAGATCCTTATGTTGGAAATGCTTAGAGCAACTTTTGAGACATTTCTATATCTTCATTAAGGCCCAAAGAGAAGCAAATAACAGATTAGTTTCTGTCACAGCTGTCTTAACCTTTTCATTCAGTAAATATGGATCATTTGAAAATGCTGTGTCTCTAGAACAGGTTAAAAAAAAAAAAAAAAAAGCTTTGCCTCTTCTTTTGATCCTTGGCTTGTATCACATTCTCAGTCCCAGCTGTGGTATTCAGTACATTCTGTTTAATCAACAGCAGACTAATGACTGGGAGGACACACATGCAATTGCCTGCCCAGAGACGATATATAAAAACAATTTAATCATGATGATGAAGTACACACAAACTGTACATAAATACATATTCAGTAACCCAAAAATGCAAAGTGCCTGTCAGCATGGGTGCCATTGGCTCTTTACTTCAATCTCTAACCTCATTTTAAATCACGAGCCACTAGCTATATATTGTATATAGAAGGGTCATCATAGGACACTTTGGTAATACCATAATCCAAAGCACGGCTGCTTCAGTCATGTAGCTTTTGGCCATTCGGTATTTTTACTTTTTGCAGCAAAGGCAGCTGGAGGAGTCTTGAGGACAGTCTCACATGGCTTCATTGTTTGAAGAAAGAGCACTCCTGGATCTTGTGAGGGGCCTCAAGACTCTATGAGGTGGCTGCAAGGAAGGACAAGAGGAAGATGGGTTAAATCAATGTCAGTAATAGCTGCAAAGGGTTGCAGGCGTTGCAGTTTAAACTAACAATGTGTTAGTGTGTGTAAAAACTTTCCAGCTTCACTTAGTGAAAGGCCCATAGTTTATCCCATCAATAATGTTTATTCTTCAGTACAGAGATATGTAGTTTGATTATAAAATTGAGCCCACAGTTAAGAAAAGAGAAGAAAAACTGAAAAAAAAAAACAATAAAGGGGGATCTGGGTGTAACATGATAATAATTAGTGATCAAATTCACATTTGGTGGATTATGTGGCTTTTTTTTTTTTTTTTTTTTTGACACAACAACAATCCACAGCTGATAAGAAGCTTTTGCTTTTGAAAAAAGAATAAAACATGAGTATTAAAGAGTGGCTCATAAATAAAATAATAATTTCATGTCGTGTATTTTATTTGTTTATTCGTTTTCAAGTAAATGACGTATGAAGTGGAATTTGTCACTGATGAGCACATTAGTGTTGAGGGGTTTTAATAGGACTCCGACTCAGGAAAGGATTTAATGCAAACATTTCCACAAAAATGGAAGATACTTTGGGGTTAAAAACCACTGGCAGGCAGTCCATGTCAAGTATTTACCATGCTGTATTTCCAAATAAGTAAGTCACATATTCACTTGAACAACATTGTAAGTCTTCAGAAGTTAGTTGACCACTGCAGAAGTGTGAAATCCTCTGTGCATCTGCACCCCACGTCTGCATGGATACTACTGATCCCCGATGATTCATTTAGCAGCGCAGCTGCAGAAATTAGTGAATCTGTGAGTAAATCACCACTCTCAAGGGGCAGTTAGACTTGGGAAGCAGCTGAGCAGCCACATTCGCAAGGCATAATACCTCTGGAGCTTTCCTCTTACTCAGCCTGAGCTGCGGAGAGCTTGATGCCGCCTGCATCTCCTTCCCCACCTCCTCAGGCTGCTCCGGAGCCGCAGGACTGGGAGGTGGAGTGCGTGTGGAGGTTGGTGTGGGCTGAGGCGTCACAGAGGGTGTAACGGGTGTGGACTCGGACTCAGGGGTTGACGTCGTTTGGGGTCGAAACCCTCTAGAGTCCAATTGTTCTAACCCCAACACCTCATACTCGGTCATGTCAAAATCTGTACCATGGAAAAAGGTTGGTGGAGGGATGAAGAACAGATAAAGCTTCTCCAGTCTACTAGATTTTGTAACTACTGAAAGGATTCAACTGATTATTTTATAAATTATGAAATTCCATTTATAATGCATTATCATCCTGCTGACTGTCGATCAGAGATGGAACGCTAAAAGGAGAACCATTTTGTTGCAGCACAAACAAGCATAAGAAGGCTCTCCTTTCAGGTCTTGTTCTTCTTTTGAGGACATGCAGACTTAACAAAGTACCACTCGGGCTATCTTCCTTCTCACCTTCCTTCCTTCTCTATTACAGTTTGCTGTAACCGACTCCTGCACCATCATGCTACTTTACATTCTCACCAACTATGTGTTAATCCATTGCTGAAAATAGTCCCCGACAGCCTGTATAAGCATACAAAGGTTCACGGTTGACAGCTTTAAGGAGATTACTGAGACGTAATGACAAGTAAAAATGGATGTATATTTCTATTTTTTGAAGCTATTAAACCTGGGGGGTAACTTCAGACCAGCTGGGGAGCTTAAAAGGCATGAGGTTCTTTGAATGAGATTTAATGACAATAACAGACAGATGAAGGTGGACTTACTCTTAGAATTAATATAAAAAATTATTACAGAGCTATGTTTTAACTATATTCAACGAATACTCCACGAAGTACTCCAAAAAGTAATAAAAATGGTCAGTGTGCTTTAAAATCTACAGATATGATAATCTGATTGTAAACAGCTCAGTCCAGATATTTCTAATTTTAACTGTCATCTGGAAAACATTACACGAAATTAAAACAACAACCGTGTCCACATGATATTAAACTAGAAACAAATCCCCTCAGCGACATGTGATTTTTGTCACAGGACGGTTAGTCGCACAGCCCTCCTCCAAACAGGAAGGCAGGACTGAGGTTACGGGGCCACTCAGGAAAGCAGGGATTCCTAACAATATCTGTGGGCTTGAGCAGAGCTGAACAGGAAGATGGATATCGGAGTGGGAGTCTGTCTAAAACTGAACAGGCCGAGCATGTTTGCACAATTACGAAGGCCCCAAAACAGCTACAAGACCACGCATAGTGGTGTTTCTTTTTGATTGTGCTTGTTTTACATTCATTTAAAATGTTGCAATTTGCTGGCTGGTGCCTAATTGAGTCTTAAACAATTTATTTTTCATTGATGCCAGGAGGAAAATTGGCCAAAGATGCTTACTCACCCTTGTAGCTCTCCGACTTGCTGCGCATCATGGGTCTGGACCGGTGCTGAGCTGCTGAAGGTTGTGCAGTGTCAGGGCTGGTGTTAACTGGGTCAGACTGGTAGGATGACAGATCCTGCATGCTGAAACTCCTTAGTCTGTCTGACAGAACCCCTTGGCCCTGAATCAAACACATCAGGTTTTTATTTTTGTGTCAGTGGCAGGGAGACAGCTCCAGCACAAGATCATATTTATGTCCATAAACCAGCTCTCATATTAGATTTTCCACTTAAAAAGCAAAGATTCAAAGCTTTATAGACTCTCTTCATTGTGTAGGTTGCCACAAAACAAGAGGCTACTGTTCCAGCTGGTGAATACAAAACAAAAGTTCATAGTCTGCATTACCTTTGTTGCAGCCATGACTGCAGCTGTGGCTGCAACGTTGAGTCCTTTTCTCCCAAAATGCACCAGCGTGTCATAGCTTTTGTCCTTCGCTTGGTGGATGTAGTCATCAATGTCCTGAATAGAGGGGGGGAAAAAAAACCATCATATGACGATGGTATCTCTCATCATGTTACGTATGTTCCTCATTTAATTTTGGCCAGGATTGATCTTGAGAAAATTCACTTATCCATTTCCTGACAAACAGACAAGTAAGGAAAAGAGAAAGAGAAAAAGCACCGTGACATTTCCTCTCGCCTGTTCAGCAAACACATTTTTCACAGCTAAAGTGTGAAACAAACTGGCACAAAGGCATTTTTTGTTCTGCAGACATAGACCGTCGAAATGCTCAAACTCTGCGAGCCATAAAACGATGCAAAAACGAAGTGAATATGTTCACCGAGTGAAAACCTATCCATTCAGTCCACCGGAACAAAAAAATAAAAAGACACGACAAAAGGAAGGGATTTCACCTTTTCTTTTGAGGAAAGCGTGGGATGAACAAATTTCCTGTATAGAACACTGGAGCCCTTCGTGTAAGGGGACAGCAGCCACACCACAAAGGCTATCTTTAGTTCATAGTAGAAAGGAAGCCTGAAATGAAGACACAGCAAAGAAACAACACGTGCATTCATGATGAGCCCTGTTAGACGATAAAAACAGCTGGAAGCAAACACAAGCTGTATACCTTCTAAGTGTATTCATTTATGTCAAATCTGTGTGGTCGCTTACCAACAAAGAAACATATCTGTAAATGCCTCCACTGTAGTGAATAAGGCAAATATTATCCAGTACATCATCCATTTTACCTGCAATATCATGGAAAAGTGAATATAGCAACACATTAAAGAAACAAGTACGATATAGTGTTGTATTAATGTACTCACGTATTCTTTCACATCTTTTGACTTCACAGCTTTATAAGATGAGTATGCAGGATATAGTGTACCAAAAACAAGTCTAAAAGACAAAAAAATGAGCTCATCAGCTCCAAGTTTACACTTAAAATGTGCAAAAATCCAGCATAAAACCAGGGCATAACAATTCCAGCTATTCATGATTGTGGACAGCATGAGTTAAGCTGCGTTAGTTAATATAAGGTTAGAAAAAGGTTGGAACAAAGTTATTATATAACTAAAAGTAGAAGAGAAAGTCTTGCATGTTTAAACCCTAAATTGAAAATGAAAAAATGCATTTAAAAGAAAGAAAAAGAAAAAGGGTGACAATGATATGTTAGTTACTAAGAACCATCTGTTCTTATTATTACACTTTAAGCGTTTGTGAACTAAGATCACCAATTGTTTTGAAATCAAAATGTGTACCTTTTTTTTTTTTTTTTTTTTTTTACATATCTCCTTTGTCATTTTCTTCATTTGAAATCTTCAAGAGGACAGATCTGGACTGCAGAAAGGCCAGACCCTTTTCCTTAATGAATCAGCTGTCTTAATATCTGTAGAAAGTCTATTAGTATTGTCTTGCTGAAATAAGCAAGGCCTCAGAAAAAAAGTACAACAGCTTTTAAACAACTAAACCAGCATAAAGAGAGACACTGATTTTGTCTTGGCTTTTTTTTTTTTTTTTTTTTTGGCTACACAAGCTGCCCAGCTGACCTCCTCCCTGTAAAATTAGCTTCCATATGTTGTACCTTTCTTCTCATTTCTGCTCATTTGCAGCAGACACCTGTGCTGCATGTTGGGTGCCTGAACCCTGTTCCAGAGAGATACAACCAAGCAACAGCTGAGAGCGAGCTGATCAAATAACTTACCCGCATCACATTGCAGCACTGCTGCCTGCCCAGTTAACTAACAGTCTTTAGCAACACAAGGACACTCAAAATATCAGCTGTGCGTGGGGCGGTGCAAGCAAACCTTACTGTTGGAGATTAAATGACCTACATACACAGGTTGGAGGGCCAGAGCTAAGACAGTCCCCATATGTAACAAGATCTTGTTATCTAAATTTAATTGGCTCACTATTTTAGGTTTTATGTCTATGGTATACTCCACACTGGGTGAAATTTTGTGGATCTGTGCATGCAGATGATAAGAAATGTACTCAAAAATGTGGCACGATTTCTTTCTGTGTGCGTGTTACTATAGAGCCTTTCTTATTGGGAAACGCATCGCTGTGTGAGCATGCACTTTTCTAGCATGAATAACTCTTGCATTGAAACCTGAGAAGTCCGACCCATCCCTTTGGTTTTTTTTTTTTCCTCTTCTTTTTCTCCAACATGGGACATCAACACTGAAAATTGCTCCAGTAAACGGCCGCTCCTGTTTTTCAGGAATCTCAGTGACATTTGGGTTTCTGGCTGTGAAAAGACGTTTCATATTCCACAATCTGACTCATTTTTTTTTCCTTCGTTCATCTCGTGGATGATGATACATAATTCATCCAATCACGTCATGTCTTTGTCCTTTTGTGGAAAAAAAAGAAGTCTATTTCATAAACACAAAGAGTGCAGGACTGCTGAGGGCTGCAAGCCCGTTCACAAATGTAAAGCCTGTAAACAGGCCGGTTTCTCCGTGTCCGCTGAGATGCCAAAGTACAATCTTGTAAAACACACTCTTCAGTTGAAAATCAATAGACCGTCACCTGATCTCCTTATACATTGACGTCTGATTCTGACTAGATAGCTTTTTTGACTAAATTGCGGGGGCTTGGGAAAGCGCACCCCGTCTCCATCGTCAGTGAGACCCTTCAGATACTCCACCTGCGCAAACCGGGGCGCGCATTTTATTTGTGTCCAAGCAGCGACTGGTAATATAGAATGAAATAGAAATGACTTACACCACAAGTCTAGAGATGATCCAGGAGACCATTGCGCTGGAAAGGCGACAGGACGCGCTGTCTGCTGGGAGGAGTTTCCTCCAGATGACAGGCGCGTCCACAAGCGGCGTCTGCGCGCACCGTGGCGCGCAATCACGCAGCAACGTGATGCAGGATAAACAGCAAACGGACTGCGGCTCTTATCCATAGATGGCAGTGTTGCGTTGCACAAATGACACACAGGAGCTTGTGGCTAAAACTGGGTCTGAATGCGTTGGCGGCGCGCTCCTCAGTAACATTTTATTAGGAGATCAAAGGACATTGTCATTTAACTGTGTCTGCCTTTCAACAACCCACAGACGCGGGACATGACACAGCACACGGCTGATGCGATCTTCCACGGGGACATAAATAATATCTGACCTCCAGATTTCGCTGTATGACAGTGGGGATTTAATAGTTGTGGGGGTAAGGTGTCCCCAAGGGACACAGTTCTCACAGGTACCGGCTTTATTCAAGTGTTTTTACAGAAGTAGATACATATGCATATAAATAAAATGTTGTACAAAATATGTTCAAACATTTGCAACATATTTGCAACACATTTGCAAAACGGATACTACTGTTAATAACTGCTGCTTCTAAACTTAGTTTGTTTGAGCTGAGCTGATAGCAGTGAGTTTCACACATGGATAACAATCCACAAGGTGATTTGTGATTTTTTTTTTTTAGCTAAGAAAAACATTAGGAATCAAAACCATTACCAACATTTGTACCTTTTCTTTTCGTTTATTGACTAACCTTCCTGTAAGTTTTTAGTTTTAGCTGCATGGACTGTGCAGTCATCATGTAAACTCTAAAAAAATAAGCTGTTTAAACTTCGATTTGGGCAGTAACAGTCTTGATGTCATTGATCTTGTGGATTTTTTAATTTTTTTGTTGTCACAGATTTGCAATCAGATTGTGAATAATTAACACAGTTCAGGAGTTTGCAGGTTTAGGCTCTAGATATAAATTGCCCAATTTTAAATTAGACCTTAGAATAACCTGCAAGTGGTAAAACAATCAAGAGAAAATAGATCACAAAGTTATGACATTCAATCAACCGTAGATCTACTGTTCACCATTGTTTTGTCATGAGTGTTATATTTATTTTAATATCATCAGGATATTGAAGTTATGCTTACAAGTCTGAATAACATCTGAAGAATTAAAGAGAGTTATCCCTCCAGTACTTTCCCAAGTATTAGGCATATTAATTGCAAATGGGGTGTACAGAAAATGGAAACCAAAAGGCTCAGGGAAAAGTTTTTTTTTTTTTTTTTTTTTCTCCTCTGGCCTAGAAATTCTTGTCACCGACATGAAAATAGCTCAATTATCAGATCTAGAGTACCTCGGCTTTGTCAAGCCTCTGGCCTATAAAGTGAAGTACAGAACAAGGGCAAGGTTTGGTTACAGCACAACAAAAGCTACTGAGGGAAAGCTGAGGCTGGTAGATAACTAATCCCTTTTCCTTTTTAAAGCTAAACAAAGGTTCAAACCCAGTTGGACCAAATTTGTACTACATCAATTCACAATATTTAATTTCTTCCATTGCTTTTAAATAGAGTATCAGTAAGGTGTGACTTCATGTGATTCTAATTTTATCAAAGTAAAGAAAAAAAAAATAGTACAAATATCCATTTGACATAGCTCATGTCATATATCCAGTACTTATTATTGCTGAACTGCAGCCTCTACACTACAAGAGAATGAAAAGATTAGATTACGAACTGCAAGTTATTTTATCTGCTAGAAAACAACACTAAATGTGAGTGCAGTGTATTTCCTGACCTATTGAGTGTGCTGTGGATTTGTGGGAGATACACTTTTTTCAAAAGCCTTTTACTTTCCTTTGCTTCCTTAGAACAGACCTACAGAAACATATTTTTTGTTGAAGTTCTGAAGGGCACATTGTACACATGTAACAAAAAATAAAGGTTCACTATCTTCCTTTCTTAAAAGTTTATTAGTCTCTTTTCCCCAGTTTATATAGAAAAATTATACACACAGTACTTCAACAATACATATTTTTGCACTAACCACCATTTCTACCTCCTCTGTATCTTCCTGTGGAGAAAGAACAATCATGATCCAAAATCAAAAACATTTAACAAGTTGAGTGTTTATGCAAAGCATGGGCAAAGGTATTATGCATGCATTTTTCTGATGAGTGTACTTGTACATGTATGACCACATACAGAACAGATACAGTTTGTCTGTACAGAAAATTACTGAACAAAACCAAAAACGTCCCATCACTTCTAGTGTCAAAGATATTGTAAGCTATTAACTGATGCACAAAAACAACTGTTGCTCACAAAAAGGTACTCCAAGATATAAAACTGCTGCTGCCATGTGAGCTACGGTGTGATGTGATTTATCAGCAGTTATTCAGTCAGTTGTTTGGGTCATAAAACTCAAGAACCTTCATAACCAGTCCATAACTTAAGAGAAAAGAAGTATAAAGCACTGTAGGCACAGAAGGCTTTTTATACTTACATTATATACACTTTCGATGACCTTCTGCTTGACTTTGGGAAATAAAGACATACTTAAAGTATGTCTGATGATAAAAGACAGGAAGCGGAACCAATTTTTTTTCTTATGCTGTATTTAAGAAAAACACTGCCAAAGCAAATGTTAACCCCAAATGATTATGTGAACTTATAATAAAAAGCAACGAGGGTGCTCAGCACTGTAAACCCTGCACCAGAACTGTCTCTGTCCACGTGCCTACTGATTCTGACAGGAGCAGTTCACCTTAGCTCCTCAGAGCCTCCAGTCTCGACTGCATTGCTTCCAAGTCCTCCTCTGACTCATCCTCTGACGCTGCAGTTGCTCCAGCGGGCTGCAGATCTGGCAGGGCATCTGTGACTTTGCTCGGTGCTTTGCCAAGGGCACCTAACAGAGCAAATAAAAACAAAGATTTCAGTTAGATTCATTTGTGACTAATCTATAGTTTAGGCTTTAATTTAAAAAAAAAAAAAAAGTTTTTATAAGAAATATGTATAATAATTCATCAAAAATCTCTTCACCTGCTGTAATCTCAAAGAGGATCTTGTCAACTTCCTCCTCTGCTGCTTCCTCCATTTCCTCTCCATCTTCCATGCTTTCAAATGTGTCTTCCAGCATTTCCTCAATGATGCCGGCCTGAAAGGAGAAAAAGTGTTCACTATATTGACACTATTACTCAGAAATATTGTCTTTTAAAGTAATACCACTGGTAATCAGAATAAATGACAACATTGATATTTTTGCTGTTGCTTTACAGTCAATAAGATCAATTTGTGCTGGATGCTGCTTACCTTCATCATCTCTTTGGATAGATCCCTCATGGTGGCCTGTATCTCTGGGATTTTGACAAGACTCTGCATGGCTTTCATAACCTCTGTGCTTTTCTGCAGGGCCCCAGCTACACGAAGAACAGCTAGAAACATACAAATACATTTCCTCAGAGAGTAGAGCAGAAAACACAGTTTGATGATTGAAGATGACGCTGATTGCACGGCTTCTTCCCATGTCCAGTGACTCAACTTGCACTCCTCTCACACTCACCAAGCTGATTCTTCATGCCAAGAAGCACAGAGTTCATGTGGGCTTTGGAAGCGTAAAGTTTTGCAACAGCCCTTTTTGACTGAATCATCTCTTTGGCAAGGACCACACACACATCTTTCTGCCCCTTTTTTGCTGCATCTTTGATGGATCGCTTAACTTTTTCTTCTTCTCTTTGAATATCTGAAATAAAAGGGTATGACATTAGAGAGACAAAACACACATATTTAACTAATCATGTGTTAATCTTTGTGCATACACTTATATAGTTCCTCAAACACATGCTGTGAAGGTCAGACTTTGTCGGCTCCTTATCATTTTTGTAATGTTTATTTTGGACTGTCATTTCATTGACTGCTAACGCCTAACTACAATTTAATCTTCAAATTACCAGCTATTCCATACTTTGATCACTGAGCTATCTAACAGTGGATCATTTTTCTAAATAAGTAAATACTGCAAATGACCAGGTATGATCTTTTCTGTGCAGTTTTCTTTAACCTGGATGTCTTTATTTTCTTTTATGACTTTTGTGATAATTTATTAGTACTTTAAGTCATATTTATTGAGAAATATACAAAATTCTTAAGTGTTTAAAATTTTATATGTCTGCATGGGTGTGATTTAATGTACAATTATATGATACAAATGAACCATTTTAATGGAGTCATTATCTTTAGTACGTTGTCAATTGAACTATAATCAAAATGTAGTTTTATTATTTTCATTTTGAATTCTCGTGCTAAATAAAATGTGCAACTTTACCATTTGTTTATAAGACTCTTGGAAACAGTATGACTGTATAGATCTAATTTGTATGAAAACTTGAATGAATTGTTCTGTAAAAGTGAAAAATGCTGGTTGAAACTTACCTCGTATTTGTCTGTCAATCACTCTCATTTCCTTCCTAATTTTTTGAGACCATTCATTGATCTGAAATGATACATAAAGTTTTGATCATCTGCGCTCAGATTTCTTTGAGTGTGGCATTATATTTAACAAACATTTAGCCTCACACAAATACGATGCCCATCAGACGATAACAGACCATGATTTAACTGAAGGGAACACAATCTGGGTTTGTTTACACTGAGGCTGACAGGACTAAATTAGCAAATGTATTCACTAGATTCCGCTTTAAATACAGCACATAAACAGCATTTAATATTAAAAACTGCGGAAACCTATAGGTGAACGTCACATGGACCGGCTGCTTATTTTTAGGAACAGTTATGTCAGTCATTTAGTCAGCAGATATATCAACAGAATAGGACGGACAAGCTTAAGATAGTTTAACTGAGAGCTAATGTTAGCGAGCTTAGCTAAAGACACTGTCGTTTTTATCTTACCACGGAAAAATCTCTACAGGACAGTTATGGTCTTCATCACAATATACTCACCAAGTCTTTTGGGGGTTTGTCTGGTGTTCTGCCGAACAGACCCATGTTAATTACTGAGTTTAAAAAAAAAAAAAAAACAACAGGCTAACCTAACTGACTGAAACTAGTTGGCTAGCCTAGCTTGTTCAACTAGCACTTCCTGTTCTCGCGCTGGCCTTTTGGGCTGCATACAAACATGAAATAACCTTCAGTCCTTATGGTTCTCAGCATGGAAACAATACAGCGGCGTTAAAAAAAAAATTTAAACTGAAATCGAACGAGACCCACGATGAGACAATTATGCACTAACTGTCCGCTCTGTTGTGACATTCATGGAAACAATAATATTTATCATGTACACTAACACATAAAACCGACATTTTTAGATCTTTTTTTAACTTAAATTGTGAACTTAACATATTAGTCATCCTGTGGTTCTGTGATGGGCTGGCGACCTGTTCAACTTGAGCCCCGTCCCTCGTCTGATGACACCTATCATGGACTCGAGGTATCCAGACCAACTCCTCTGACCTCGCTCCATGGCAACCCACAATTAACAGTTAAAGAGGGAATGGATAAATAGGATACGCTCTTAAATTAGTGACACTACAATTATGAAGTCAATTCTCCATTCGGCAACGTATCTTTCTCCATGCTGTAAAGTTTCTTTTTTTCTTAAAAATTGCAGAGCCTAGGATTTTAAAAACATAACTCCTAAAAATTAAAAAATGTTTAACTTGTCTTCCGCTGACTAACCGAGCTATAAGCACAACAATTTCACTTTAGTTTAAAACATCAATTATATATTATATATAATATTATATAATATATATAATATCATTTATATTATATATAATTATTTATATATATAATTATATAAATGTATATATATATATATACATATATATATATGTGTGTGTGTGTTTGTGTGCGTGTGTGTTTAAACACTCGATTATTCACTG
>JAOWBL010000015.1:8240041-8263578 GCA_028564865.1 Zenarchopterus dispar
TACTTTTATGTGGTAAACAATTGCTTTTGTTACATTAATTTAAGCATTACACAGCATACATTGTGGTTAGTAAAACAGTTACAGTACACAAAAGTCCCATCGTAGTGAAGAACATTTTTCATTCATTAAGGATGCAATGAATTATTTTACTTTACTGAGTGATTTTCTTGCTGTGCAAGCTTGTGGTTTATTTGCTGCAATATCCTGCAAACAGGTATGTTCATCTACACAAGAGGAGAAGGAGGAGGGAATATTTCTGTGGCAACGTGAAACTAAGGAGCATCACCCTGAAATGATTCTTGTGCCATATGTGGCCAGAAATGTTCATCTTTGTTGGCAAATCTGAAGAGTTGAAATTCTGATTTTGTGCTTTCCTCTCTAACATGTTCATGTCTCTACTAGCTTACCTAATTGGCCATTGTATTTATCTACAAATAGGGCTTGTGTGTCTTTGGCCTCCAAAAATCGCATTATTGGAAATGCTGCCAAGAGTCAGGTAAAAGTATCTTTTTTATTGTGTTTTCTGTTTTCACAACCTTTACAACCTATGTTACCAAAGCAACATACGTCTTTCAAAACAAAAATAATTTTATTTTCCCTAGATGGTAACAAATTTCAAAAACACAGTGCATGGCTTCAAAAGGTTCCATGGCAGAGCATTTGATGATGCATTTGTTCAGGCAGAACAACCCAAACTCCCTTACAGCTTGCATAAGCTGCCTAATGGAAACACTGGAATTAAGGTAAATCCACTGAAAAACTTCCAGCATGTTATTCTCCACTGCTCTCTGTTTTCGCCTCTCTTTTTCTCCATTTTATGCTGACACTGCACACCTCTGCTCTTTTAATGAACTACAGTGCTGACCATGATACATTAGCCTGATGTACATACGGGCTCTTGTCTTTTCGTTCCCTCATCTCATCATTTTTTAATTGGTCTTTTGCAGGTGCGTTATTTGGATGAGGATAAAGTCTTCACAGTTGAGCAGATCACTGGTATGCTGCTCACCAAGCTGAAGGAGACGTCAGAGAGCGCCCTGAAGAAGCCGGTGGTGGACTGCGTCATCTCTGTGAGTGACGGAAAACAAAAACTGTCAAGACAATGCCACAAGCCGTTTTGAGGAAAGAAATTTATTCATGGTCTGTGGTTTTACAGGTCCCAAGTTTTTTCACAGATGCTGAAAGACGATCCGTGTTTGATGCCTCTCAAATTGCAGGGCTGAACTGTTTGCGACTAATTAATGACACCACTGCAGGTCAGTGTCCTTGAATGAATTTTAAAAATGCTAGATCGGATACTTTGCAAGAAAAGAAAGAGATGCGAATAAATGCCTCTTTTATGAATAGTCGCTTTGGCTTATGGGATCTACAAACAAGATCTTCCGACTCCCGAGGAGAAGCCAAGAAATGTGGTATTTGTGGACATGGGACATTCATCGTTCCAGGTCTCTGTCACTGCTTTCAACAAAGGCAAACTCAAGGTAAGGCTGATCACTTTTTTTTTTTTAAATATCTGAAACCACACCTAGAACTGTGTTCCAGATGTTAAGCTCAGTCATCCATCTGCTCTGTCAGGTCCTGGCCACAGCGTTTGACCCGTATCTTGGGGGGCGTTATCTCGATGAAGCGCTTGTAGATTACTTCTGTGAAGAGTTTAAGACCAAATACAAGTTCAGTGTGAGGGACAACCCCAGGGCTTTGCTGCGGTTGCACCAGGAGTGCGAGAAGTTGAAGAAGCTCATGAGTGCCAACTCCTCCGACCTGCCTCTGAACATAGAGTGCTTCATGAATGACGTCGATGTTTCCAGCAGGATGAACAGGTGCATTTTTTTTCTTGATAAATTAGGTCTACTGTGGAAATCTTTTTTGTTATAAATGAGTCTCATTTGCAATCCCAAGGGCACAGTTTGAAGACTTGTGTGCTCAATATCTAATGAAAGTGGAGATGCCATTGAAGGCAGCCCTTGAACAATCAAGTAAGTGTTCCAAGTTTTACGCCGATAAATTATTTTAAAACAAAATCAAAGAATGTCAGATGTTAAATTCTAGTCATTTGTTTTTCTCTTTCCGGCAGAGTTAAGTCGGGATGACATTTATGCTGTGGAGATCGTTGGAGGAGCCACGAGAATCCCGGCGATCAAAGAGAGAATTGTCAAGTTTTTCGGCAAAGACATCAGCACCACACTTAACGCAGACGAAGCTGTAGCGAGAGGCTGCGCTCTTCAGGTGGGATTCACCTCTGACACCAGGAGCTAACGTGTTTTTTTTTACCCCATTTAACTTAAAAACAAAGACGTTCATGACATAAAAGTGAAAATTGTGTGTTTGTTTGTGTGTAGTGTGCAATTTTGTCTCCGGCATTTAAAGTCCGAGAATTCTCCATCACAGACGTGGTTCCCTTTCCCATCACTCTCCGCTGGAAGTCACCAACGGACGACGGACTGGGGTAAAGACACCGTAATTAGTGATGTTTAATAGTTACAATAAATGCAGAAGAACGTGCAGTAAAAACACCAAATAAGAAAAAGTTGTGGAGGTATGGAAAATGATTTTTTTTTAATTAAAAAAAGAGTGTGAGTCATATATTTAGTTTGGCTGTTATTTTACTGCAGACAGCATGAACTTGAGATGTTTCATTTTGTCTCATCAACTTAATTCATCTATTTAAGGCCTGCAACACATAACACAAAAAAATAAATAAATAAAAATTGGGACATCAAAAACCTTATCACTTGAATTGCTTTTATTCCTTCTCATGACATTTAAAAGACTGGAGGCGAGTCCAGCATCCCTGCCTTCTTCTTGACGTCTTTTTATAATGTTTCCAGAGTAGGGTTTTCCATCATGTTGTTAGATTCAAGAAAGATGTTGTCTTGAATCTAAATGTGCTTTTCTACAATATTGCTGCCATATGAGAGTGCCAATTGTTGTTTTCTCTCTGGGTTGGAGCAAACACTGCCTATGTCTTCCAAAAAACACCTATAACTAATTAATGACAATCCTGAATATGTAATGTGTGTGTGCAGACCTTAAAAATGAAGTTGACAAAATAAATTATGAATAACACTATACAGTCTGTTTGAAAGTCAAAGTAAATTTAAGCATCAGTGACCATTTTTTTGCTTTTCCATAAGTTTTCTTGATGTCGGGTTGTGGATTAGGCTGGAGCAGCTAGTGTTCATATTCTCAATGACTCTTATTGATTTTCCAAACCCTCTCTCTCCTTTTTTTGTGCCTCCTTTTTCCCACAGAGAGTGTGAGGTATTTAGTAAGAATCACAGCGCTCCTTTTTCCAAAGTGATCACCTTCCACAAGAAGGAACCTTTTGATCTCGAAGCTTTCTACAGTTGCCCTCAAGAGCTCCCCTACCCTGACCACAGGATAGGTAATGGTGCCAACTTTACTTTTTAGTGTTCGCTTTCACATCGACAAGATAATCTACAGCAGATTTAAATATATCCATATATATTATTACCTTATGAGCTAAATCTACAGGAAGTATGGCAGTGTGTCTGAATCAAAGACGGATCGTAACTAGGAATAAGGCTCCCACAGAAAGGTTTAGTGGCTTGGTCAGACAGTACAATTTATCTATATGTGTGCTTGTGATGGCTGAGTACGTGCTCTGTAGTGGATCATCCTCTGGTCTGTCAGATGAACATGTTGAACTCCAGTCATAGCTGCAGTGTCACACTGAGCCCATTTTTTGTTCTCATATGTCTTCAGGGTGCTTTTCAATTCAAAATGTGGTCCCCCAGCCAGACGGAGACAGTTCAAAAGTCAAAGTCAAAGTTCGTGTCAATGTTCACGGCATCTTCAGCGTGTCCAGTGCATCTCTGATAGAAAAGCAGAAGGGAGAAGGGGAGGACATGCAGATTGACTCAGAGCCAATGGTGCAGAATGAAAGCAAAGCGGAGGAGCAGGTAAGACGATGAGCGCCATCGCTCAGCTTCCTTTTGTGATGTCACGATCAGTGAGTGGGGCTGTTGAACACACACTTGGAGTAAAATAACTCGTCATGTATTGAATAGGCTTGATGAAAGCTGGGAGCAGATGTTTCTGAAGATGGCGAACCATAATGGCACAGATGATCTAACGACTTACTTTGAACCTGTTTTGACCAAAAAAATGATGCATTTTAAGATGAGACTGAAAACTGTTTCCACAGACTCTGAATCAGTAACAGACTTTAAAAATATTCCTCCACACTTTCACATCTATCAGGCTGCTATGTCAATTTGGTTTAAGGGTTTGAAGTGTCAAACTGTGAGTCTTCTGTGCTTAATCAAGTTAGTATTAAATAACTGTTTGTGTTTTAGGCCAGAATGCAGGGGGACCAGGAAGGTCAAAGCCAGGAGGACCACCAGAATGACGACAGCAATTCCAGCACTAAGGTTAGATATAAACCACATCCTGCAAATATCATGTTTTCCCATATGCACATTAAACTATTGATACTTATACAGACACTGATGTTGATGGCACAAAGCAAATAGTACGCAACAACTCTTATTCTGCTAAAAAAATGTGCAGATTCTGAGCTGCTAATTTCAGATCTTTTGAAATGAAATGCTGGATTTGCATAAAATCGGATTAATTGGTCTGCAAAAAATAAACCAGTATTAGTTGTTCAAGGTTTGTGCTGCTTTAGGCAGCTGAAAGGTCTGAGTTTGTGTTGTCTGCTTTCTAATTCTAGGAAGGAGCAGCAGGGGAAAAGCAAGACCAAGCAGCAGGAGGAAGCAAACCCAAAGTCAAGGTGAAGAGTATTGATCTTCCCATCGTGGCCAACAACGTCCGACAGCTCGACAGCGAGGTCCTTACTAACTTTGTGGAGTATGAGGTGAGTGCTGCGGTTGGCTTTGGGAAAAGTTGAGTCACGTTCAAGCCTTCAGTGAAATGTTCAAATCAAAACCTGATGTGCATTTGAAATGCCTCAAATAGCGCATTATCACTAAACTGGTGATTTTAAATGGGTTGCATGTGTGAGTGTGAATATGCATGGTTGTTGTTTTATCTTCCAGCGCTGTCATGGATGGGTGGAGGGTCCAGACAGTCTTTAATGGTTAATGATCACCCTCATTTTGTCTGCTTCCACCTCGGATTAAAGCTTTCCTTTTTAAATGTTGCAATTCTCAAGTATTGAAGGTTGGCTTTGTGTCATTGTCCTGAAGTTTAAAAATCAATCAGCATCATTAACCAGTTAGATTTGACGTTACCAACTTATCTGCTAGCCATAAATAAAAAACAAGCCTTTCAATGGGAAATATTGCTGGAAATAATCTACTTAATATTATAACCCTGCAACCGGTTTAATAGTCGTTCTTGTTCAAACTATAATCCAACAATGGTACAAATGTGTAAAACTTATTTGCCTGTGGTGCTTCAGAGGTGTTTATTAAAATACCCTTTTTCTGTTTTTCTCCTGACAGCGTCAGATGATTAGTCAGGATAAGCTGGTGAAAGAGCTGAATGATGCCAAAAATGCTGTGGAGGAGTACGTATATGATCTGAGGGAAAAACTCTGTGGAATTTATCAAAAGTACATCAACGAGGAGGTAACTTCAAAATTTTCAAAAAAAGCTCCACAACAGCAGTTAGAAAGAAAATAATGAGCAAAAGGATACTAAGTGGGGTTGTTAATAACAGGACAGCAACCGGCTGACGCTGATGTTGGAGGACACAGAGAACTGGCTGTACGAAGACGGAGAGGACCAACCAAAGCAAGTTTATGAAGAGAAGCTGGAAGCCCTCAAGGTTTGTCTTCGTTTACTGTATTTACAAGAACTTTTCTGTTTACACTTTTTGTTGGCAGCTTTTCAACCTACGGGAAACCTTCAGATTTCAATCTGGCATGGCATCTTAATGATAAATGTTATTTTCCAGAGACTGGGTCAGCCCATTCAGGAGCGGCACAGGGAGAGTGAAGACAGACCAAGAGCTTTTGAACAGCTGGGGAAGAAATTACAACTCTACATGAAATTTGTAGATTCCTACAGACAGAAGGTAAACTCTGCCAAACCCAAGAGCTGTTCAAGCATCTAAGCTATTAACTAGCTATATTATCCGCTTTGACACGTCTGTTGCATTTATTGCACTAGTGTGTCCATAAAAAGACATTTTAAGAGAGCATAGCCTTAAATTTGGCGAATCATCTCAAATAGTTCTCATGTAGATGTGGATTTATATTCAAAGTATTCTGTCCACTGGCAGGCAAGCTTCTAAAACACAGAGTGAACGTGGATGGCTTTCCTTCTCTGAGCTGTGTCTAACCTGATGTTTGCAAGTATTTGCAATAATTAATAATTCTCGTATTGCTGACTTTGTTTTCTTGGACGAGGGGAAAAGGGCTGGTGACTCCCCTCCCTCGGCTGCCATGAAAGTAAACTGATGCCCGCAGTTTGCGCCACTGGGTGGGGAGGGATTGTGTTCATTTGTGCTGCACGCGACCTAAAGTAATCCTTGCATAACTTTAATGAGTCGTAATTTAACATATACCATAGAAATGCTGTAATGCATTTTTTTAGTGGTTTTAAAAACGTGACTTTTTCTAATCTCAGTACACCGTGATGCTAGTGGCCGGTCCGTGCCTTTCCAGGTCTAATTGTGGATGAATTTACTGGCTTTTTTCTTTCCATCAAAGTGGTTCTAGAGCTGTTTCTGTGCCAGTTCTTTTTTTTTTATTTATTTATTTTTTGACAGCTGGATGTAGAGAAAGCACTGGCTCAAAGCCAGAAAAACAGGTGCAGTTCAGCCCCCCAGACTCTCCTGGGCTAGACGCATGAGCTGGCGACACAAAGGGCTTGAAGTGGGATAATCATGACCAACGCAAACATAAGGACTGCTGTTGTTGGGTCACGCCTGTGTCAAGCTGCAATCATGAATAATCTTGCACTTATTTGCAGTTCCTTGCAAAAGTATTCATATCCCTTTGGCTTTTTACCTATTTGGAAACATTATAACCTGTAATTTAAATGCTGAATTTTGCATGATGGATTTGCATGAAATAGTCTTAAGTTGGTGTAGCTAAATGAGGGGAGACTGATGCTAGCTGCAGTTTTGACTGCTTGGCAGAAAACAAGCTAAGGCAGTCCTCCAGACACAGACACACACACACACTCTCTCTCACACACACACACTGAGTGGGAGAGACAGGTGCAGACTGTAAAGCAAAAATAGTAACTAAAACTATTATCTAGGAACCCTGAGGATGTGTAACCATGCACAAAAAAACCACAATGAGCTTATGTTCGCTGTTTATGGCTGAGTTTAGTCTTTCTTCATTAAGGTGTCCTGATAAGATACTCGATCAACACTGTTAACGCCGACGTGAGGCAAACAAGACTGTTAACTTTGCAAACACAACACATCTGCTGTGTGTTAATCAACTAAAGAAAAACAACACATTAAGTTAAATATTTCAATTCATTTTCATCATCTGTAGCTGAATAGTTGATATTGGAGGCCTCTTTTGTTATGAGTTTAGTTACCAATGCAGCTTCATTTAGTGTTTATTCAACACAGACTGAGTGGTTTAACAAGACTTTTTATGGTCCATCGGGCAGCCCAGATTACAAATTGTCATCCTCAAGCACTAAAGAAAGGGAATTTTGCATAATATGTTCCCTTTAAAATGATGATAAATGGTAGCAATGTCTGTCAGTAAGAAATGAAAACATGTTAATGATTTTGCCAAAAACTCTTTTTTTTTTTTCTAGGATGAGCGCTTCATGCATTTAAGTGCAGAGGAGATGAGCACGGTGGAGAAATGTGTGAACGAAAGCATGGGTTGGATGAACAACATGATGAACGCACAGAGCAAACTCGCAGTAACACAAGATCCTGTAGTTAAAGTAGCAGACATCATTGTCAAAATCCAGGCAAGTGGACACCTGTTTCACATATAATTCTCCCCCCCCCCCCCCCCCGTTTAAATTAAGGTTTAGATATACTCATTTTGCTTTGCCAACTTACTTCCATCACAGGAGGTGGAGGATGTTTGTTATCCAATTGTCAACAGGCCAAAGCCTGCAGTGGAGGAAGCCCCTGAAGTGAACGATCAAAACACTGGCGCTCATAATGGCCCGACAGCAAAGCAAGGAGCAGAAGGGAAGGCAGATGCAAAGGGAAGTCGGCAGACAAAACCTGGCACGAAAGAGATGGAGGTGGACTGAGTTCAAGCAGACTTCTCAACCATCACTAGGATGACCATCATACACGATTTAGAAAGTAGTAACATGTATTTCTGGGACCATTTCTCAGTACTCACCAGCCACTTTTAGGGGATCTGTTTTTGTTTATTCTTCGTGGACTTTACCTTATGGGATTTTCTTTCTCTCATTACATCCTAATGTGTGGCAGTGCTGTGCTTTACCTTTTCAAAAGTTTTACATGTTTAAGAATTTAAATAATGCTGCAAATGATTCCGTTTCGATTCTGATGTACAGCTGTGTTTTCTTTGTTCCAGAGGTACATTTTATTTTTGCATTTCATGTGTCCCTTGTGCGTCAAGTATCATGAGTAATCCCATAAGAAAATAAGAACTATCCAAGAAAAAAAAAAAGCCCTGAGAAGTCCAGACGAAGAACAAAAGTAGCTATTGCATAACTATAAGTTTATTTGCAGTAATCCAAGAAAAATTTATAAATAATTTTATTATGTGACTTTTGAGTTTTAAGATATGCCTGACTAGAAGTTGTATATATTATTTTAATAAATTCGTAAATAAAAGGAGGCAGAATAGATATGTACATAAAGAACACATTCCGAGTGTTACCATCAAAATGCTTGAAACACCAAATTTCTCTAATACGTAATTGGTTTTTTTTTCTTGAATTTTGCCATGTATGGTTGAAAAGATGGAAAAATATAGGTCTGTAAGGAAAGGTTTCTGGTCTCAAATTATTATTATTTTTTTTGTGTATGTGGTTACGTGGGGTGGGGTGGGGGTGGATACACACACACACACATATAAATTGTACATATCAGCATAATGGATGGTGTGTTTTAGCTTTTGTCCAGCCAAGCCCCTTTTTAATTTTTAACAAGGGCAACCTACTTTTTCAGAATGTATTAGTCCTTATTTATTTGTCATTTAATTCAATATCTTTACAGGTATCTTGATGAGACTTTGTGCTATTAAAGTTGTCGTTTGTAGTCAAATAAATACTTCAAATAATAAAAATCAAATAATATTTTTTGCTTTTTGTGAAGGGGTGTATTTAAGTATTCATAACGCCCTATTAAATTAATTTATCATACATTCTGTGCTATAACTTTACAGATACTTTGACATACCCAGCGTTCATCTTTGTGTCTTTTAAGTGTGTGGAGCCTTTAAATGGGGCGTGGTAAATCTGGTTGTTGTCAAGTGACGTTGCATGTGACGTGGTAACGGAGTAACGGGCGGATATTTTCAAAATGGAAGAAATGGCAGATTTTTGGAGGGGAACGAGAGATCGACGTGTTTTCGCCCTTTGAGCACTTCAGCACCGAGTTTCGATGTACTCTACCGATCAAAGAACATCATTACAGACCTACATGAAGCTGCGGCGCCAAAACCGGGCACGATGAGTGTTTCTATCGGCGACAAGATTGAGGTGAGTTTCTTTGTTATTATGCTAACGGCTAGCTTTGACTTGGAGTGGTCGCGTTATGTAGCCGGTCGTTCGGTTTAATTAGCCCCTTTTATTTGTATTTGTTTTTGGAAATTAACACGTGAGATTTAGCAGTGCTAAAATGCATAAAGTTACCAGACGCAATAGTAATCAATCAAATATTATCTATGTGGAAGTCTATACTGTGTTGGCAGCTTGTGTTTCATCTTGATGTCCAGTGTGGATAGTCAGCTATTTGCTTGAAATCTGTGATTATTATGACTTTTGTTTTTGTTGTTGTTGTTCTTACTGTAAGCATTGTCTTTAGCTTGGTACCTACCAGCCTCTCTTGTAATGCTGCTACCTGGGTGAAAGCCTCCCCAGAGGCATCAGAGCATCAGTTTGGTAACACAACCTGCTGCCTGGAAACGGTGATTAGAGCTCTCCATCAGCGGGAAAACAGCCGGGATAATTGAAGGTTGTGGTTGGCCATATGAAGGCGTCAGGTGTTGGTGGCTTTTTTGACAGTTAAGGTTTGTTGTGGTGTGAGCACTCATGTTTGGAGTCTTATTTGCCTGGGTTGATTGTTGCCCTGATCATTCAACATGCTGCAGACCAGAGGGATGATGTTTGATCAAGTCATGAACTATTTCTTCCAAAACCTCTCTGCTGAAACCTGGAACAGCAGAGATGATGATCTACCTCAGGCTCAGGGGCCGAGTATTGAAGTATCTGCTTTAAAATATTTTTGCGATGAAAATGAGGTTTAGTTTTGTATTTTATTTGGTGTTTTTGTAATTCTTGTTTTAATTTCTGTGTCTGCAGGATTTTAAGGTCCTCACCCTCCTTGGGAAAGGCTCCTTTGCATGTGTTTACCGAGCAAAATCAGTGAAGACTGGTCTGGAAGTCGCCATCAAAACGGTAAGATCCACATGTCTTTCTCTGGCAGTTTTATCTGAAATGTAGACACTTATTCAGTGCACAAACTCTTGCCAGCAAATGTCAGTTAAAATGTGAACTAGAACAGTTGGATTATTAGCCCTTTAATTGCTTCCCCTGGGCTTCTCTTGACTTCCCACAAATTAGGTCCCAGTAGTTCACCATCTTTATGTCTGACAGATTGTCTATTAGAGCCCAGACCAAATCCCCTCTGCAGAAATAGAGTGGCAGATGTATGATTAACCCTCTTGTTCGCATCTGCAGATTGACAAAAAAGCAATGCACAAAGCTGGCATGGTCCAGCGTGTGACAAATGAGGTGGAGATTCACTGCAGACTGAAACATCCTTCAATACTCGAGGTATGGTTGGCTGGATGAAGCCGGTATTCTTGCAATGTTGTGTTAATTATGTACAGTATGTGTTCTTTTTTTTTTGGATAATCTGTGAAGTCTGTTTCTGTATCCATACACATAGAAATTTGTGTGTTTATGAGTACACACTGAGATATGTGAAAGCTCACTTTTCCCTGTTCTGGGTTCAGTCATCAATAGGCTGATCAGGTTTCTCTTGGAAAGTTAAACCAGATCAAGAGGTGGCACTCCCACTAATATGACATTTCTTGACTGCAGCAGTATAAACATTTTAACATGAACTCCAAGCACACAGACCCCCACCCCCACTTATTCAGGGTTTTGCTTTTCCCCCCTCTAAAGCTCTACAACTACTTTGAGGACAGCAACTATGTGTATTTGGTGTTGGAGATGTGCCACAACGGAGAGATGAGTCGCTACCTTAAAGAGCGAAAGATTCCTTTTTCTGAGGATGAAGGTGAGGCACAAGTTTTATATGCGAAAAAGCAGCTAATGCTGTCCACTTTGTGGTGGACATATTTCTAAAAAATTTTTATTTTTTTTTTAAATTTCACAGCAAGGCATTTTATGCACCAAATCGTGAAAGGAATGCTGTATTTGCATACCCATGGGATCTTACACAGAGATTTGACTCTGTCCAATCTTCTGCTGACCAGCAACATGAACATTAAGATAGCAGATTTTGGCCTTGCCACGCAGCTCAAGCTGCCAAATGAAAAGCACTTCACTATGTGTGGTACACCCAACTACATCTCCCCAGAGGTGGCCACTCGCAGCGCTCATGGCTTGGAATCAGATGTCTGGTCACTGGGGTGCATGTTCTACGCCTTTCTGATGGGCCGCCCTCCATTTGACACAGACACGGTGAAGCACACTTTGTCTAAAGTGGTTCTCGGGGAGTACGAGATGCCCACCCATATCTCTCTGGAGGCTCAGGACTTGATCCACCAGTTGCTTCAGAAAGACCCCACTCACCGACCCAGCCTCTCTGCAGTCCTGGACCACCCATTCATGATCCAGAGCCTGCTGGTCAGGACCAAAGAGCTGGGGATCGGGGATGAATCCTCCATAGACAGCGGCATTGCCACCATCTCCACAGCCTGCACCTCCTCCACCTCAGCCAGCAGCGGCACACGTCTCCAGAGGCGAACCAAGCACATGATCGGGTCAGCTCTGCCTAATCGTATGACACCCATCCCCACTCTTCAACGCCAACCCAACAGCGCCTACTTTGAGGAGGGAGACCAGTGGCATCAGCAGCATACACTGGACAGATTTCACAGAGAGGGCAGGGGCAGGACAGCTCATGGCGGAGAAAGTGGGCAGCCTCATTCTCGTTTCCTGAGAAGGGCTCATTCATCAGATCGATGTAGTTCCAGTGTAGCAGGACAGAGTTCAACTCAAACCGAGCTGGGGAGATGTCATTCAGAGGAGATGCTGACTGGCGTAGGACGGCCAGTCTTCCCAATGTCCTCTACTCCACATCCGTTCTCAGACCATGGCAGACTCCCCTCCCCTCCTGTCAAACAGGCTGCAATGTAAGATGCCCGTTTATTCACAGTATTCTTTTAATTTTTCAAGTTTACTGAGACTAACAAAAGATCTTATTTTTTATTTCAGTTCTGGGTACTTATCGACAGAGATGGGACATCCACCAAACAATTTACAATTTCAGGACGTGGAAGAAGTTTCTAACTGGCTCAACAACGAAGGTAAGATTGAGTACATTAAGACTCTTACCTAGCATAGGCACGTCAGTCGTCCTTGTAAGTCTAAATTAGGACAAAAAATGTTTTGTCTTCCTCAGGTTCTGGACAGAGGCCCACAGACACCAGCACTCACAGCAGCAGCGGCAGCTTCCACAGCAGCAGGGGACCTTTTGGGGTTCACGGTTCCTGGACAGACAAGCCTGTGGCTCGAGGTGTGAACCCTCACCATAACCAACACCACCTGCACCAGCTTCCCTCCAACGCTGACTCACACAGGGAGAACGCACCTGGAGCAGAGTTTCAGCCTCCTCCATCAGCCAAGCTCAGTGCAGACAAGCAGAAGAAAACACTGAGAGATATTGTCCCACCTCTGTCCTCCTCAAGACTGAAGCCTATAAGGCAGAAGACCAAAAATGCAGTCGTAAGATGTGGCTCATGTATTGCTACATTTTTTTTTTTTTGATTTGGGATGTCTTTGTGATACCTGATTTTGTTCTCCTGTCTTGCAGGTGAGCATCCTGGACACCGGTGAAGTGTGCATGGAGTTGTTAAAATACCAAAATGGGCAAGAAAGGGTCAAAGAAGTCTTACGGATTTCCAGTGATGGTTCAATGGTACAGTTACTTTTTGTTTTTACTTAGAAAATCACGCAGTCAATCAGCAAAGGTTTTCAACAAAACCCAAGCTGTATTTTTAAAATGATTACTCTTATAATTGTAATTTTGTTGTAGGTGACGATATACCAGCCTAACGGAGGAAAGGGTTTCCCCGTGCTCGACTGCCCCCCGGCTCCTCCAGAAGATATTCTCATCTGCAGCTACGAGGACCTTCCAGGTGCTCAGATGGACGCATCCTACCCAGTAACACCTGATGATGCAAAATTAGAAATTATCCCGTAATAAATATCATCTTTTTTTTTTTTTTTTTTTTTCCTTTCTCAGAGAAATATTGGAAGAAGTACCAGTATGCTTCTAAGTTTGTGCAACTCGTGAAATCCAAGACTCCTAAAGTGACCCTTTACACCAAATACGCAAAGGTCATGCTCATGGAGAATTCTCCCAGTGCAGATGTTGAAGTTTGTTTTTATGACGGTGAGTCAGAGATGTGTCGATACTGTGTGATTCGGGCAAAATAAGTAGCTGGAATGACTAAACTATAACAACTTGATCATGCAGGAGCAAAGACCCACAAGACGTCAGAACTGCTGCGAGTGGTTGAGAAGAGTGGGAAGTCGTACACGGTGAAGGGCGAGGTGGGGCTGAGCGGCCTGAGCCCGGAGAGCAGAGTGTATGTGGAGCTGTCTGATGAGGGACACAGCATGTGTCTGTCGCTGGAGGCTGCCATCACAGCAGAAGAGCAGCGCAGCACCAAGAAAGTCCCTTTTTTCCCCATAACTATTGGAAGGTGGGAAGAAAGTTCTGTGGCTCATGCAGATTGTTTATTTTTTTTGGTTTTTTTTCCTGCTTTCGTACATGACGGGGTTTTCGTGCCTTTCTTCACAGGAGACCTGTCAACTCAGACTCTCCATGCTTACCAATCGTGCCTTCGCAGCAGGTTCCTCCTGACGCAGCTTCACCCCATAAACCTCCACAAATCACTCCTTCAGTAAGTCTCTCAGCCTACGTCTTGTGCGGATGGGTGACTTACTCGGATTTAGTTTTAAAAAAAGATATGCGCCTAACTGATTCGTTAATTCCCGCCCTCCTACCCATTTGCGTTGCTCTGTTATCAGAACCACATGCTTTCAGCACCACCTCACAAGGAAAGGTAGACATTCACGAGAGAAAAAGCTTAAATGAGGGCTCAGCGGGAAGAAATCGGCGCTGCTTTTATCTGTTGAGAGATGAGTTTAATGTATGCAAAGTGAATCTGCATGAAGTCAAACCAGAACGCTTCCAGCAGTGACTGAGCCACTAATAAGATCAGAATATGGAAGCGGCAGATTTTCACCATTTTAAACAGTTCTGTCACTTCTCATACCAATGAGATTCATTTGATGAAATAGTTAGATTTGTATTCAGCTCTGTAAACATTTCATTTCCAGATGATTTCCTATGATGGGTCTGATTTCACCACAGCCAGCCTGAATAAGAAATGCTCTCCGGTGCGGCAGGACCTGGTTCAGAGTTCGGGAAAGGTGGTTAAGTCAATATTTGTGCCCAATGTTGGATGGGCATCGCAGGTAATTCATCAGTCTATTGCTTATTGTTCTGTAAATGGCAAAGATAGTGTGTTTGTTTGTGGTTTAAAAGACTCTTTTTGTTTGTTTGTTTTCGTACCTGAAGCTGACGAGTGGCGAAGTGTGGGTGCAGTTCAACGACGGGTCTCAGCTGGTTGTTCAGGCAGGCGTTTCCTGCATCACCTACACGTCTCCAGAGGGGAGAATCACCAGGTACGAGACATTTTTGACATGTCCCATCATAAAACTGCCTGTCTGTATTTTTTATAGAGCTCTTAAACTATAACTGGATTTTTTTGACTTAATCGGCCCTCGATGTTTATCACTCCTGTAACAAACGTCTTCTTTACAGATACAAGGAGAATGAAAAGTTGCCAGAACACGTCAAGGAAAAGCTGCACTGTCTTTCAACCATTCTCGGGCTGTTGGCAAACCCGACGACACATCACCTACAAACTCATTAACAGTCGGAGCAGAGACCTTAAAAGCAAAAAAGACCATTCTAAGCTTGAACTTGTTCTGCATCTGGCGTTCTTGTAAATATACCTTCTACCTGTTTGTTGTTTTTACATGTACAGATTAAGACAGATTATGAAAAGATATTTTTATTTTGTTACTGTTGTATAGTGTTTAAAATAGCCCTGTAAGAAATGTTTTGTCATTTTTACCGTCTCCACACCTATGAACTGTTTGACTGATGCAATAAACATCAGGAAGCTGGGTGGAGAAATGTGGCACTCGAGTTTGCAATCTTCTTTTTAAATGCATTTTTTAAAATATATAAAGCAAATTAAAGTGTTTAGAGCTGAATGATGGGTTCAGTAATACACACTATAAATGAGTACGTGTTTACATATGGTTAACTGTATTTATAGTCATTTGAAAAAGTATGCCCCTTTTCAGTTTTAAGGTTTATATCAAGAGGTCATGTTTTACTCTGTAATTGAACAAAAACTTAGTCAAAATGCATCAGTTTGTGTGAAAACGGATTCCCACAGGAATTAAGATGGTAAATAGACAACAGCTTCTACTAATCAAACGCAACAGATTAAAGGTAGGGTAAGCAATTTAACCCAGAAGCCTTCTTATCACATTTGGTAAATATCTTCTTGCTGTTCAACAGTCTTCATACTGGAGACAAACAGCTTGTTAGACTGTCACTATCAGGTTTAGAGCTCAACTCCGTCTTAATCTTCATCACACTTGTTTAACCTGAAGCGAAGGTTCAGTTTAAACCAGCTGTCCTGCAGAAATATCAACCACCACTAGAGGTCTCTCTTCCTGCACATTTGCTTAAACCTTACACAGGTAAGTTTTAACAATTTAACAGGAGGGGAGGTGAGGCTTTTCATGGTAGAAACTAATTTTATAAATATCTACAATGTAATGTTATTTAATTTAGGTAAACCTTGGTATTGAAAGCACTGTTCTTTTTCATATCAGAATAAAATACAAGCAGTAACAGAATAAGACAGCTGAGGTTTCACATGTTTATTTTGCCCTGTTGAATTGGCCCTTTAATTAAAAAAACGGTCACAAAAATGTGGATTATTAATTACAGAACTGATACAAAACATACTGTACGGATGTATGCCTAGGCGCATATACACATAATGTACAAGACACCCAAGAAGTAAACATAGAAGCTGGGAGCATGACACCGTCTAGGTTGCAGAAGTGACCAACCATAGGATTAACCATTTATTTCCCATTTAGAAGCACAGTAAGGAACTTGAGATGGTAAACAATTTAGGGGTGTACACAAATATCAGCATCCCAACCTAAGACAGGGACACACCCTCAACACCGCCTCTATTCCCCTGAAACTTCGGCGAATTATTTTGTTACGACACTCAAACCGTGAGCAATTAAAAGCTCACCCTAACCATGTAGTAAAAAAATAGTTCTCAGTGTGCAGCGTCGAGAGGAAACGAGAATGTTGCCGCTTTTCTTTAGTCGCAGAGATACTGCACAAGCAAGAGGACAATTCCCTTAAATCCCGATGGAGGACATGAAACCAGCAAAGAGCAGCTCTCTGGGACAACAGAAAAAAAAAAAGGAAAATAAAAGCAGCCTCATAGGAATGTGATAATCTCAATGCACTGCACGTTGGCACTCGATCCCACTGGCTGCAACCGCAGGTTCATCCGTCCCTTTAACACCACCAGTAAGGCCAGACCCGCCATTTAACTGTTCCTCTCCTTCAAAAGAACCTCACTGCTTTCACGTCATTTATATAAAACATTTTTCCCCATAAAATCTCAATAAAATAAATTTGCTCTTAGTAGATGTTAAGACAAAGATATTAACAAACTGAAGTTTAAAAAAAAAAAAAAAAAAAGAGAAAATCTCACAGTGAACAATGGGAACAACAGCTTGACCTCCTCTCACCGCCTTCCAACGTGATAGAAATACAGCAGCTGGATCAGAAGACGGATCCGACGGTTGAGCTTGAAGCAGATGAACCAACCCGACTGTTGATTTGGTTAACCGTAGTTATTCTGTAAGAAGTGCTGTGTGACAATAAAGCTCAACAATTTCCTCAATTGTTTTTAAATGATCACACAAATACTTAATACCCAATTCAGGTGGATATCAAAGCTCTAATTCCACTTAATTTTCTTCAAAATGTGTATAAAAAAATCAAAGCTGATGAGTTCCGGCGCAGACTGAACTCTCTAGATTCACCAAGTCGGCCTCAGGAGAAAGGTTTGCTCACATCAGACTCAAGACAGGTGGAGTTAAGGAGATGTGAGAAATCTCACTGGAATTAAAATTTGGGGGAAAAAAAAATAAATCATGGAATTTTTCTGAAAACATTCACAGACACAAAAAATGGGAATGTGATCCTCGTCTCCATCACTGGAGCGACTCCAACTGAGGCTCAAAGGACGTTTGGATGTTAAACACCAAACATCTGGCACACAGAAAAAAATAGTTAAAAAAAAAAAAAAAAAATTGAAATCAGAACAAAATAGACAATCCTTGGTCACATAGTAATGGTGATTATTCTCAATTTTTTAACTTTTCTTCAGATATCCTCCCTACAAAGTCAATTTGATGGCACTCAGAAAAATAAAAATAAAATCAGCTCACACATTTTTCTAACTGACAAAACTGTCTTTCACATTCAGACTTGTGACGTCCTCTGTTGTCAGTTGTCCCCAGTCACACAGCAGCCTGCCATCTGTGGAGTAGTGTTCAAATGCCCAACCATCTCCTCTTCATCAGTGGTATTGACCAGAAAACAAAACGCTCACAAACATCATTGGCTTAATTCGTTGCATTTTAAACGTGCCTGCGTGTAAATTTTTGCGCGAGATAAAACAGGGTCATTTCATTGCACATTTAGTGGCACATCTTTCTCCAGTCTGGATTATCGACCGTTCCCTTAGCAACCACATCTGGACCCTTTCATTACAGAGATCTCACACACGAGAAAAAAAAAATGAAATAAAAACATAAAATCAGCCATTTTGCAAAAGTTCCCAAAAGTTCACATTACAGTACTGTTTAAGTGTCATTTGACAAAACAAAACAAAAAAAAAAGACAAAAAAAAAAGGCAGAGGGAAAAAAAAAAAAGAATAAGATTACACCCAATCACCAATATTTTCATGAACTATATAGGAAAAGGCTTGTTTTTTGATTAGATATATTATTAACATCATAATTACTATGATTATTTATTATAATAATTATTATTGTCGTCACCACTGTAATCCTTTTTTTTTTTTTTTTGTTCAGGATCAAACGTAGTAGGGCGGGGGGGTCAGTCACTGGGAGGAAGCCTTGGTAGCCATCGTGGAGACACAGTGCTGCTGGAAGTTGGGGGACATGGCCGGGTTGCAGCCCAGTCTCTGCAACTCTTTTCCTCGCACGCTGCTGCAGCAGCCGGGGGCCGGCGGGCCGGCGTTCGGTACCGTGGAGCTCACTGGCAGGCTTTTGGACTGCTCGGTGACGGGAGTGAAGTCAGGGTTGTGGCCCTGAAGAACGCTGCCTATGTGATTCAGGAGGTCGTTGAAAAACTCCGGGACACCCTCATAACCTGGAAGTAAAGGAGCATTCACTGTGTTCAGAAATAACTTCAAAACAAAAACAATATTCCTCTAAGGCTCTGTCAGAGGGCGCTTAATTTAAATACTCATTTCAGACCCAACAGTGAAATGACTTTTTGATGGAAAAAATAAAAGCAAAATTGGTTATATTATCTTGAAGGAGAAAAAAAAACTGATCACAGACAGATGGATTTGTCATGGACATTTTATTTATTTATTTTTTTGAAATGTATGGACTGTAGGTTGCAGATTATTTTATTTTGTTAAGTTCAAAAACTTCTGGGTTCCTTTTAGAGTGTGTTTGGGGTCAGTGTCTACCCATTCATAGTTGTAGAATTGGACATATTATTGTACATGTCAAAAATGAATTTACTTCTGCTTCTGAAAACGTCAATAAGAACATAAAGGGGTCTGGTGATAAAAGAAGCCACCATGTTAGTCATTACCTTTTTTTAACGACAAAGGGAGAGTTCACATGTATCCTTAATAAGGCTTTTCAGGTAACTTTGTGTTTTGCACATTATTTCATTCCAATTGCTACATCTCATTAAAACACAAAAAACAAACAAAACAAAAAAAAAAGCATATTTAAAAAAAAAAAAAGGAACTGAAAGGGTCCAGCTACACTCAAAATACAGTGGTTTTTTGTAGCCTCTTTAATAATAATTTTTAAAAAGCCGTTAGTATAAGATTACAGTTCAGGCTGTTAAATATTTGAGTTTCAACACTGTAGTATTTCACATAAGATAAGAGGTAGTTATTTCAACAGTCAGTAGCACATATGGTGTAGTTTCAATATGACCAACTTTTCAGGCCATAGTACCAAGGTGCCTTAAAAGGAGCCTCAGTCGAAATTACTTTCTGCTTTCCAGAAATGATTAACATAAAGAGTAAACTTATACAACTTATTCATGTGACAGAAAAATAAATTAAAAACAAGAAAGTGCACCTACCAGGGAATGCATTGATGTCAATGACGGCATGCTGGCCTGTTTGGTTGTTGATGATTACGTCGATGCCAAACAGGGATACGCCCAGCGCCTGCCGCAAAGACCTGGACAACTCTCTGATGACATCATCGCTGGGCGGCTGAGACACTCCTTCTACGTTCTCTCTCTGAATTACGCAAAAACGTGCTTTAATAAAATAACTCAAACACAAGAGACTTCATTCAGTAATGTCTTTAAACTTACAGAGGTCAAGTCTGAAGATGACTCTGGTTTGGAAACATTGTGGCTGTTGAAGAAAATGGCTTTCCTGTCTGAAAGAAAAAGGAAAAAAGTTTATTTAATTATTTCAATCACCGCCAGTAGGTGGCAGCACAGCTCAACTAGTTACACATTACTAAAAGGTGGCAAACACACTAAAACATATACAATATGTCAGGGTTTACTGATTACAATAACTGATGACTCTTCTTTAAGGTGCTGGCTAATGCAACAGGACTGCACAACTTTACTCCTTCCTTTTTTACAGTTTAACGTTGATGAGTAAGAAAGAAGGAAGAGGGTGGAGACAGGAGTGGAAAGTCAACTTTGTATTTGCCTCGATAAAAATATCGCTCAAATAACAAAAAGCTGTGCTAATGATATGGAAGACAAGTGATTAATTTATTGCCACGCTAGAAGGATAACACTCAAGCTTATCTCAGAGAGAATGATGAATGAGAGGAACCATTTCTCGTTGTAAGCTTTTTCTAAACATTAACCTGTCCCCCTTTTATGAGCCAGCTTTTAGTAAAAAAACTATCAAAACTGATACACATGGGTCCAGACTATTAAGGGATGACATCTAAACCACTGTGGAGGGCTGAGCTTTCCCGTCGCCCCACTCAGCAGTCCAGCATGAAAGCCACTATTCACTCTCTACTGTTACATAAAGGAGGCGACTACACTCGGGGTGAACGCGGTTTGCATGACGGCTTCTGTTGGATCACTGTATGCAAATGCTGGAGTCGTCCGTGTCAGAGGACAGCCCGGTATTCAGATCACGTCATGGCGGTAAAGCTTCTGACACGTTTATGGAAAAAAAAAAAGCTTCGCTCCCCATGTTTATTTTCAACAGCGTGAACCAACAGCATAAAAAGACATTTGCACTCTGCTGCATTGCTTAAATTGACAAATAAGTGCAATCACGGGGACTATAAAGCCACTTTATGAGGGCTTTTATTGGGCGATTTTGAAAAGCTGTGCAGGTTGTGTAGAGGGAACAACATGGCTGTTGGAAGCCCTTGAACTTCTGCATCCGTCTTCCTGTTCTCACCTGCAGGTCCGGCAGGGAAGTTTTTCAGGGAGGGCCTCTGCACCACAGTGTAGGAGTCACCCACCACAAACACCTTGTAGAGCACCGCGTTGTGGTTGATGAAGCTCTGGATTACACACGGAGGCTTCACATCCTTCAGGTCCTCTTCACTGAAGATAATGGCCATCTGTGGAGGGGAAGAGACGGGCGGTAAAATGACAGGAAAACACTAAAAACACCAGTCAATAGGGGGTGTTTGAGATGAGTTAAATCTTAACGTAATTCAATGCTGTTAGTGTGGTGGAATGAAGACAATTTGGCCACGCTGACGAGGGTATCGATTTCAAATGATGTAAAGCTACCAGGGGAAGAGCACGTTATCTGATTTTGTTGTTTGGACTTGAGTTAACTGACAATCCTGGGACAGAGCAAGTGTTTCTGCATACACTTGGCAAACTATGAAGAGTGCGAGTGACCTCTTACCTCATGGGAGTTGGTGCCATGAGCCACCCGTGTTTTGCAAACTGTAGAGAAAATGAAAAAGTTAGTACTTAAACACGCAGAAACGTAGCAGAAATGACTGGCTGAAATAAAACAAAACAGTTCACTCAAAGATTTGGTGGTTATCTGACAGGTCATACAAGGTATAGGATTATACTTGATAAGAAAGATACTCACTGAAGGGGAATGTGAGTCCTTGTCTCTTTATCTGCTCGAGCACATCTGGGCTGCACTCTGTGTTCAGAACCATGAATGGAGGTGAGCAAATCCTCTCATCTAAAGAAAAGAGGAGGAAGGGCGTTGTGAGTTAAATACTAAGACATGAAACTAAGGAAACACTGAACCTTTTTACATGGTTTAGTTATTATTTTCTCTGATGCAGATAAAAAAAAAATTAAAACCATATAGAATTTCTGCCGAGATTGTCAGAACCGTTATCTGTTTTTGTCACATAGATGTGACAAATAATATGCTGCACTTGTTAATTTTCTCAGTTTTAAAGACCTCCACTTCACGAGAGGCGGATGAATCTGCAGCACTTACAAGCAGTCTCACCTTGTTTTACTTAATTGCACGAAAATGTTCTTTTTATATCCCCTCATTGTTTCTGGTTTGCAAAACAAACATGGCAAGGAGTTTCTGAGGCTGTCATTTTTCTCCTCCCAAACAACACACACCGCCTTGTTCTTGTGACTTTAGAGGACGTTACGTTAGCATGTTTTCATTTCCTGAAGGCTTTGCCCAACCCTCACCCTTTTTACCGCTTGTATCATAGCTTTTTTTTTTCTTCTTTTTTCTTAAATGTCACCTAAAAAATTTGATGATTCACATTAAGAGAAGTCTTTTTCTTTTTTGTGGGGACCCACATAAGGATGACAGGTTTACACAACGCGACTGTGAAAAGATTCACATGTCCATAATGTGATCTTTGCCTTCCCACACACACACCCACACAGAAATGCTGAAATACAGGCAGACATACAGTTTCACAATGGAGCATAAAGCGCCTGATGTTACAGAGTCATCAGATCCATCACCTGGCTTCCAAGTAGCAAACAGTACAAGTGAAGCAAACAAGCTTGTTCACACCGGTCTCCACCAGACATCAAACTGCTCATCTGTTTACATCATATTTTTTTTTACATCATATCCTGTTGCAACAGGCTGCCTGGTTCTGATAAGACTGGTTTAAAAAATAAATAAAAAAAATAAAAAAGAAGAAAATCCTCCATGACTGCCACGCTTCGCATCAGGGCTCAGGATGTGTTGGTATTAATGTTCTGTCTTCTGCAATTAACACTAGATACACAGGGTTGATAAGGCGGCTGGTTAGCGGTATCGCAGGGTCAAAGCAAGAGCTGCTAAATTGTTGATGACAAACACACAATAGTGACATGCCGGCCTTTGTGTGCCGGGGGCCTCAGCCGCGGCGGCAGTCCTCTGCTCCCATTAGTGCTGAGATCAGGAGATTCTCCTTTGCCTGCTTTAATCTGAGAGCTGAGCTTAGTATTGAACTCTGGAGAGCAGTTCAAAAAAAAAAAAAAAACCTAACGTGATATAAAGACAGCGACATGCTGCTGGTGTGCGGTATGTTACATGACAAAACAGGAAAGACAAGTCCAGCGTTTATATTCTATTGTTACCATAATATGCCATGATGGCTCAGATTGTTAACCGACAAATATTTAACAAATTCACAGCTCAACTAACACGCACACAAAAAACTCATTAGCTTTGACCATTTGCATTGTGACTTGTTGGTGTTTTAAAACTATATTAAATAGCTTTTCTTCTGAATCTGCACATTGATTTCATCATAAATGGGAACGACACACACACCTGTGTGTTAGATTTCGAGCGTTCGTGGCGAATGTCAGATTACATTTTCATTAACTGGAACTGGGAGACTGTTCAAGACAAAGACAAAGAATAATACACAACAATCAA
>JAOWBL010000015.1:8263678-8275837 GCA_028564865.1 Zenarchopterus dispar
ATGTCAGATTACATTTTCATTAACTGGAACTGGGAGACTGTTCAAGACAAAGACAAAGAATAATACACAACAATCAATTCAAGAACTTTTCCTGAGCGCTCAAAATCCCAGGGGGGGCTCGAATGTTTACGTTAGATCAAAGCGAACCCAAATCCTGAGAGTATACGTTCATTTTTTTACTTTTTCTTAAATAAATAACTACCATCAGCTGACAATTGAGTAGACGACGCAAAAGTCACTACCTTCAGAGTTACGCTGGAGTTTAGAACTCGTATACATTCGCCTGAAGCTTGGATAGAGGGAAAAAAAAAACTAAAAAAGTATAGAAATCCACATGGGCTGAATTATTAAAACCTGCAGCGCTGAGAAACTCAGGCATATCAGCTGTGTTTTGATACCGGAGGCTGCGTGTGAGGAGGGATGCACATGCTGCGGCAGTGTCATGTTCACAAACGCGGAGTTGCTCTCAGCAACGACGGCAGAGGAAACTACAGTTTAAAAGTGTGATTACAGTGAAACTACAGCGGATGCTGAAGACTTTCTCCGTGAGTGCAGTGACTACTTTAAGGCCGGAAAAATGGGACATTTTATTCAAATATTTAGGCGATGAAGGTTCTCTTGGCTTAGTGCTTTCATGACAGGTTTACTCATTAAACCCGAGTCCTGATTGCAGAACTGTGAGTCCAGAATTTACATTTCAAGTTTTTTGGCTGCCTTGACTTTTAAAGATCGGCATCCGGAAAGTTAAAAACCTTTGTTGCTTAACCAAGAATCTTTAAAAGGGACCTGAAAATGTCTGTGAACTGAGGTAAGATGTACCGAGCAGATAGGATTCCCATTTAATCCTATAATTTAAATTACATTAATAATAAAAACACTTAAATGGGATACTTCAGTGTTTCATAACTGGAAAAAAAAAAACACCCCAAAAACCTGTTTCAGTTCCACCATTGCAAAAAAAGTACTTGATAAAAAAAATAAAATGTTAATTTTACCCAAAAGAATCCTTCCAAGAATGCGTTTGGACTTTTCTGTAAAATTAGATTTCCTTCAGCTGTGCTGCTTGAACATGTGCTTTCACACTTTTTACAAAAGTAATTTCACAACGAGAACGCTTGATCCAAAAAGGAATAGGCATGGTTTGAAACAGGCCAAAGTTAGATCTCCATGCCTAATTTTTTTTCTACATTTTGGGTCTTACGGGACAGATAAACAGAATAGTCTTATTCTTCTTTACAGGCAGATACTTGTTCTGTCCTCTGAGAGCTGGGTCTGTTCCAGTGCCGGCTCCGTAGCCGGGCTGTGTTGGGAGCAGGAAGCCTGGAGGTTTACACATCAGTCATCCCTGCTCTTCATGCTCGTGTTATTTTACCGGGACAAGAATAACAGTGTCGTGTTTTTCAGAAAACACCGACAGGGAAATATCCCTATTACATCACCGAGTTCCCAAAGTAACCCGTTCTGCTAAAACAGCGAAAACAGAAACGATCAAAACATCTTCACCTTTTCCAACATCAAATACTTAAAGTTCGAGTTGGGGATCTAGTGGTATTGGGGGATCAGTCTCTGGTTTTCTCAAAACGCTCCGTGCGTGCAGTAGGCTCAGTGGTGCCAAGAACAACATTTACAAGACGTGACAATGAGATGCTCTTTAAATGTCAATGTATAATTACAGTTTTTTTTCCTCCTACTATTATGTCAGGTCCTCTGGAACATTTCCTTATATTTCACTTGAACAAATACTCTAAAAACATACAAGTGCATTGGAGAAAGACTTCCTCAAACGCCTGCTATGAACACTGAAGATTAAAGGTCATATCTTCCCTTTGGCTTGATGCGTTCAAAAGTAGGGAACAACTGGCAGTAAAGCTGCATTAGACTTCATTCATTATGCTGCTGTTTAGGTAGAAGGCTGAACTCTTGTTGCTATTTACAGCGTGTTTCCTAGAAACCCCAGCTTCCTCACTCGCTGCTCTCTTTCTCTGTTCCTCTGAGGCAGAGCAGCAGGATTTTAATATTCTAAAATGGGCTCCAAACATGGTTTTGTCCTCAGAGTAATGTATGTATCTCACACTCAAAGACACACTCAGAAACTTGTTTGCAAAGAAAAGTGTATATGAAGGATTTTCATTTTTTGCAGGAAAACAAAATCAAAACTCCTTCGGCCAGATAGTCATCAGCTGATGCTCCTCATGAAGTGCAGCAGAGCAGGTTCATCTGACAAGCAGGAAATCTTTTTCCAGAATCGAGCAGCCTCGTCTGCCTTACTAAACACTGATGATCATTTTGAAACTCTCTCACTTTGTCTTCTTAGGGCGGCAGCAATGATTAAATATTGATCACCCGCATAAACGAGACGCTTGTTCAGTCGGCGTGGGCCGAGGTATAGATTAACACCAGCACAAGGACGCCCAGTCCACTTTGATGAATGTACAAACCCGGGCTCAAGAAAATTCCTTCATCTTGAAGAAGAGGAATGGGGAGAGGACACATGCGAGGCCCTGGTTTTACAAATGCGTTACCCCGACAACAGTCTCCACCTATAAAAAACAGTCCATGATATCAAAACTGATAAATACAAAGAAACCAGCGGATTTCTCCAAGTAACTTAAACTGTTACCTTGCTCTGACTAATAAAGGAAAGCTGAAACCACGTTAGACAACACGACGACAGTACTCATGCAGCCTTCTCCTCGCTGTGTTACCTTACAGGCGACATTAAAATGAGCAAATAATTGTGCTCACTATTTACCATTTGAACTATCTGGAGCCAAATAGTTAAATGTACTATAACTGAGGCCATTTAACATCGAGAGGCCACTCAAGTGATAAAATAAGGTTCGCTTTTACAGAGAAAGGACAAGCGAACCTCAAGTGCTTCCTCCTATTGAGTACTATTCTGAGTCATGGCAGCACATGGGAAGCTTTTATGGCCTTTTCAGAGCTGGGTTGCCTTGGCAGCTGCTCCAGGACTCTTTGGTCTCCTCTGATAAGGAGGAAGCGGCTGTGGTTAAGAAAGCAAGGTAGACTCAAGCACTCCTACGCCGGTTTTTTTTTTTTTTAGCCCCAACCTTAACCTAGTTCTTATACTCACTCCTGTTTTTGTGGTGGCCTGGCAGACAAAAATGCAATCATCCTTAGTCACATGCTATAGTCACAGTGGTATTGTAGGATTATAATGGCTTAAACTCCATGCATGTGTCTAAACTGGGATTGCCTGGGAGGTTTGGTACATAAGCAAGGCTCATGTAAGTAGATAGGACTATGTATGTATTAATAGAATCAGAATGTTAAAAAAAAAGGACCAAAACTTCCTATAAATGCAGCCATTGAACAATCTTCCTCTTCAAACCAAGTGCTCACAGTAAGTCAGAGCCATCCAGCTTATGCTAGATGTTACATAACAGCCTTCACATCTGTTTGGATAAAAAGTCTCCTTCTCATGGCTCTATTTTAAGAAAACAGTGACACAGCCGACATGATGAAAAGTCTCTGATCCACTGCTCTGACACCAGCCTGCAGCCCCTCACGCTGTCATGGTGGCTTTGTGAAGGAACAGTTCAACGGTTTACGTTCCCTGCCATGTATGGGGGTGAAGGAAATGCAGATGAGTCACAGGTGTGCTTAACCGTGCCTGTCTGTTGGGAATGTTCCCATGTCGTCAATGCCTCCAGCTAAAACCCACTGCCCGCTCGTTAGTTTATGTCGACCGACTCCGAGGCAGCCTTTGATCCACAGACACACACAGGCAGATTGAACGCGTACTGGGGTCGGGGGGGGTTGAGAGCTGGCATTTTGGTGCGAGAGGAAAGAGAGGAATTACGATTATCAGCATGCGACGCAGATGCCAAGAATTTAACGTTTGCTCGGAAGCATCAGCGGCATAATTCAAGCGAGAAGCAAAAACGGTGTCATGTGTTAGCAATGTGTCCTCTTTGGAGGTGAAGAGGAAAGACAGATCCTGCAGCTGCCTCCATTTTATCCACTCAATAATGTTAGAAGACACTCAAAGCAACACAACAGTCACTTCATTGTTTTTAACAAGATTCTCTTTTATATTGAGAAAGGAAAACAGAAGCTAATCCTGTTTACAAACCAGGAACTATAATCCAGATCTTTATCGTAAAGCAGGTAATACTTAATATTTATGAATGGATACTGGAATTTCACAGCTCCCTTTAATGTAGACATTTCTTGTACAGAAATGATCACATTTGAGTCCTACTTTTAAGCACTGATTTACCTAGTGAACAAGTTCAATCAATTGAACTGACTAACTTGACATTTCCGCTACAACAAGCCCTGGGTTAGTCAGTATCGCTTTGCTAATTGAGCATCTTACCTTGCATACAGCTTTCTATCCTGCGGACAAGTTGGTAGGACTTGCAGCGGTCCAGCAGAGTTCGGATGGCTGGAAGTGGGTCCAGGACTATAGTCTCAGGGTGAGCATCTATGTAGTCCTTGAAACACAGACACAAAGCATTAAAAAAAAAATTGAATGCCCTCATTTTTAAAAAATACATTCATGTAGACACATATTCTGAAATAAACAGATCTTCACTCCTCAGATTTGGTGCTCCCAGTTGTGACATTTCTTCAAACTGCACTTACTGGTACTGATTTATATGTATTTTCCCAATAAGTTCTGACAGCCAGAATAAAAAGACTGGAATCGATGAGTCATTAGTTCTCCAATCGTAAGGAGAAAAAAAAATCATTAACAGGTTATATTGAGTATTGCCCCTTAGCTGCTCAAGTAAATTTCTTTCTGTGTGAAGTTTGAGTTTCCGGCTTGTCTGGGTTCTCTCCACAGCAGAAAATGTGGATGTGAGCCCTGAGTATGAATGATCGCCCACCTCTCAGTCAGATCCAAATAAAATCAACCCCTCATGACCCTCTACAAAGTAAAGCTGGCACACTGACATAAAAACAGATTTCTTTGTGTTCTGAATCTGCTAAATCTACATAGTTAATTGATTTGAAAAGCTTAAACAAAACCTTGTACCTCATTCATGACAGGGAATATGTGGATTTGTTGAAATATCGTATTTAAAAACAAATGGTAAAGGGCAACCATCAGCCACAGCAGTCTCACAGTTGTATAAACACTGGCAATGCTGAAAATATAAAAGTAGCAGAGCAAAAACACAAACAACATCACTGTGCATGTTGATGTGGAGAAGCTGGAGGGAGTATGAAAAGTGTGCCAGCGGGTCTGAGTGGGTTACATCATTGCACTTCTGCACAGCCGGCTGTTGGGTCAGCCTGAGGTTGACTTTTTTACATAACTACGCTGCCCTTGCTCTCTCTTCTCCTGTCATCTCTCGTTGGTTCTCCTCTGGCTCCATCCTCGTGCTACCTCCGTTCCCCTCCCCACCGTCCTTCTCGCTCTCCACATTTCCGTCTCTGTTCTACGATTCTCTCTGCCAACCGTCTCTTCCAAGCATTTTTTTTTTAAACTGACTCACAAACGCTGTCAGGTGGAGCTGGCTGGCCTGTACGTTACACAAACAGACTGCCCACTCAAATCACAGCGACACATGTTTAGATGGAATTAAAACACACACGGACATGGTATGCATCAAGCACAAGATACAATGGAAAAAAAAAAAAGACCATTTGCAAAATTACTTTGGGTACGCAGACGTTCTGACACGCAAAAGATGTATACACATGCCAGGGAGGATCTGTTTTTAAGGATTTACTAGGAATTAATGGACAATACTGCTCAAAGCCAGCTGAGTAGTTATGCAAGTCAAAAGTGCTGACCAAAAACAAACAAAACAAAAAAAAGCCAAACTAATCTTTCAGGTGTGTGCAGTAAAAAGAAAGAAAAAAACCTCAATAAGGCCAGTCACTTCCAGATTTCTAAATCTCAAAAGAAGAAATGCAAAAAATAGAGAAAGAAATTAAGATACTTCAGCAGGCGTTGGAGAAGAAAAGCACTGGATCAGTTTAAGTTCAATAAGGTGTTACATCTTCTCTAGACTTTTTGGAGCAGATCTGTTTCCAGAAAACATGCCTTCAAAGCCTCCAGCGTTAGACCAAAAGGAACATTTTTACCATTATAATTACTACATCGGAGTGGGAGGAATTTTCCACAGCTTACATAAGTCTGGCATGACAGAAAAGTCCATTAGACCTAATTTCTTTGCAAAAAAATCCCCACACTGTGTTTGTCAGCAAGTCGGAAAAAAAAAATGTTTCCATAGGCGCTTCACTGTCTTAAAACATGATCTACTTTTATGTCCGCACCTGTAGGTCATGACATTTGTTGTAGTCGACTGAGCGCACAACTCTCGCGATGCTGCTTAGTCACCAAGCTGCATTCAAGGATGACATTTTGTTTGCACTAAGTGGTCATTATAAAGAGGAAAGCTCATTCCCTCCACCACACAAAAGATTATTCATCACAACAGTGTGTGATAATAAGGCATGTGCCAGTGCTTATATTTCACACAGAAATGTAATCACAGATGACAGCTGAGTTCAGGTGTAAAGCCAGACTTTGAAAAAGACAGTCACAACCTTGAGCTGGTGATTTAATTCAAACATCAGCCTCATTAGGTTTACAGATGTAACGTATCCAGCCAGCTAGGAGCAGAACACTGCTGATATTAGTACTCTTACCTTTCTTAAATCTACAGTGATTTTTCTTAAATTCACATTAGTTAAAAATATCTCTGTGTTCAAGAAATGTGTCAAATGTTGTCATGAACCGGTGTTGACCAGGTTCTACTGTTAATGTGATTGCACCACTTCAACATCCTGTTTGCTGTTCCTAGTTGAGAAGCCACAAAAATGTTGACAGAGTTGCGTGATGCTGGTCGTGATTACAGCTCAGCTGAATCATTCTGTGAGGAAGAGAGAGAAGTGGAAATAGTGTAATAAAATTAATTTTGACACCATCTGTCGCTCTGGCAGCTTAATGAACCAAGCAGACATAGAAACACCAGTTTTCTGGTGCGTATATTAGGGCCACTATTTGAAGTTGATTTACTGCCCCTATGAGATGTTTCTCGCTTCGGTGGCAACGCTTTGGTGTAATAAGTCACTTTGTTCACAAGTACATCTGATAATGTCTTTATGTTCCTGCAGTCTGTTTGCTTTATAACTTGAACATGTTATCTGATTCCTCGAAATGGGATTCTTACAATACGTGCAGCGTTTTCCCCATCATTCACTGGGCAGAGTGACCCACCCTGCTTGTAAAACCTTGGGTCATGCCAAAGAACTCAGGGGTCAAAAAAAAAAAAAAGTTTCAGTAACTTCGCCACGATTGTGACAACTCAGCACAACGCAAGCCCGAGTCTGACTCAAATCCTAGTTTAAAGGACTTGTGATGTGGGTTGTGTTTCAACTGGATTAAGGGTTTTTTTTTTTAAATTTCATTCTATATATTCATATATGCCATAATGATTCGACATAGGATGATACCCACGGGGTGATTGTCTTTTGAAACTGGTGTTACAGCCATGCACTTCCAGTTCAAAGACGTGGCAAAAATGCTGCACGACATGATGCTGGGCAGAGATAAAGATGGAAAGGCTGAATAATTGTACTCTCGTCTGGGACTGTCATGTCGCGGTACTTTGCAAATCTAAACAGCTTCAATTAAATAAATATTTTCAAATGTGTTTCAAATGTCAAACCCCAAACAAACCAACAGGGCTAAGCTATGTTGGCAGTAACCTCAAACAGGTCTGAAGCACAAAATATGCCATTTCTCACACATTTCTACAATTTTCTGGGGTCATGAAACTTTAAAACATAGAAATTCAGACTTTAATTTCCATCATGTTTGTAGATGTACTGCTCTCTGTATTTAAACAATACTCTAATGAAATGCACACCTGTACTCTTTGCACCAACAACACAGCCTGTGAATCATTCTGGTCAGCTTCCAGGATGAGGTCCGTCAGCTTGTGGATGATGACGTCCAGCGGACCTTGGTCCTCCAGAGGCTGGCTTAGGTCCAGCTGAGGAGAAAAGAACAGCAAGGGTTTAAGATTATAAGATCACAAGGGGCCCCCAAATCAAGGATTCATTTGCTACATTTTGTAAAATCAGTAACCATTCACAAATATGGATACGTATATATTTGAATTCCCATAACTGAATAATTGTTATAGTCACATCTGTGAGCAAACTGGTAAAGGAGGAGAAAAACCATAAAACTAGTAATACAGCAGCTACACAAACCAAAATCTCACATGCAACATTTCACTGCAGTTTGTTCATCCTTAAAGTCACCATTTCCCACATCAGAATAAATGTGAAATATTAATCTCCCTTTGTTCATGTGTGCCCTGTGGTTACGTGATTACTGTTTCACTGAATACAAGTACATATGCCTCTCTCTCAGCTAATTTGCATACTAAATAAACTATTTGTATATACACATTTTTATATTTGTAAATTCAAAGTACAACATGTAAAGTACAATATTGACCAAAATATGAGACAAGGTTGGAGGTGGAGGTAGTCCTGTCAATATCATGGCTGTAATTGTGCCACTGAGAAAGCAGTCCAGTTAGGAGCCAGTTCAGATAATAAAGTTTAGGATGCAGCAAAATTTGCCTTTACACCATGTTCAGTGATGAATCATGACTGGCCTTTTATCCACAAACAACTATATCTATGTAGATCTAAGGGGAAAAAATCTCCAATATACTCATTAATATGCAGAGTTTATAAAAGAATTAAAAAAAAAACATTTGAAATGATCTCTGCAAATGAAAGTTGATTTAAAAACAAAACAAACAAATCATATTTTGGGAAGTCAACTTCTCTTTGACCTCTCCTTTTCTTGTATTTCTATTCTTCTATTTTGTGCTTTAATGGTCATAAAATGAAACAAAGGGGAATGGGAATGTTATGTCACCTGCTTCCTCTTTATTTATAGTTTCAATCAATTACAACTGTGAAAACAAAAAAATTATAGTTTTTTTGTTTGTTTTGCTCTATAAAAATTTATGTCCTATTTGTTTTGAACCACACCATCAAGGTTTATTTTTAGCATCTTCTATTTTACCCCATTAGACACACTCCCCTCTGGCCAATCGTCCAGTCTTGTTAAAGAAAAACAAGTAAATAAGCATTTGGTTTAAGCTCAACAAGGACAATGTGTTGCAGTGACCATGAAGCAGTAGTAGTCAGTGATTCAGATTTGTTATGATTTGGTGGGTTAGCAGCAGCATGCATAAATACACACAACTATGCTCAAATGATGACATATTAAAAAAAAAAAGAAAAAAAAGGGTGTTTGCCTTTAGTAACCAATGCCAGCTTCTCAGAAGAAAACAATGAATCTAGTTGACAGAGGCTGGTCTTTTTTCTGGCTCGATGCATACAGCCCCACATTAAATCATTAGCTAATCAGCTGACGGGATCATGTCAGACCAAAGACTATTCGGACACACCTGTGCAAACAAATTGGAGATGGGCAGGATCCTGCCGTCCTTCATGATGCCCAGATGGTGCGTAAACTGAGAGTGAATGCGCCTGAGTCACACAGGTGTGGATCAATAAAGAAAAGCTGTAAAACGGTACTGTTTCAGTTGGTTTAGGGTTGGCTGCAGGTAAAGCCAACATTTTCTGGTTAATGATTGTGAGAGGTGTGAAGGATAGATGACTAATTAGAGCACCCTTTGCCCAGGCCTGGAAAAAATAAAGGCTTGCACATGAATGGCAGGTCTGTTGAATTTAAGATGAATTAAATGTCACGCTGGTTTCAATACAAACAGCAAAATTCAAATATGATGACATACCTAGCAAAGATATAGTAAATGTTCTTGCTCCAGTGTGCATCTGTGTGTTTTTAAATGTTCAGCGGCCATGTCATACAGCCTACGCAAAGTATCTCAATGCGTAAAGACATGTCACAACACCCTGCAGAGTTCAAGTTGAGCTGCAGCCCCTTAATGGCTCATTATGCTACATTAAGATGCCGTTTCTCTTTCGAGCCATCTCAAAACTGGTGGGTTTCCTTTCTCCTGCCTGTAGGAACATGTCTTCAGCTTCAAATAACATGCCAACACCAGATGAAAGAGTTTACACAAAGCAGATGAGCTGTGTCCACTGGCATTCGAAGGTTCCCCAGATAAGACACCAAGGCAGTGTTTTTTTGTCCTGAAAGTAGTTGCAATGATGTCAGTTTTAAGGCTAAAATGTGTGACGTTATATACAAAGTCATTTTTACCATGTAAATAAATATTATAATGATAGTTGACTTGTGGAGAGAAAATAAAAGTGGCACATTTGGCCAAATGGCTGAAAAACACCAGATGTCTAGACATCACATACTAAGTAAAACCAAATCTAATAAAGTATTTAATAAGAACCAGAAGCTTTCTCATAGCACATTTATGTGCTGTGTGTTAGAGTTGTGGATAAGAGGTTATGCAGCATTGTGCAGTCCAGCTGGTTTATCAACAGTCATGTGGTTGAGGCATGTAGATACAGCGCTGCATGCTTTCAACAGACCAATTAAAACAAGTAAGCATACTGCTGCTGTGACTTGAATAGCACAATATTAGCAGGTCGTGTTTATAAAAAAAGTGAGCCACCTGTGTGCAGCAGCAATGACAGACATCAGGCACTTTTGTTTTCGGTTTACTGTGTCAGCGGCTCACGTCTGGAGGATGAGAATGTGCACCGCCGCTGTGGCAAGGATTTTAATCCCTCGCTTACACAACACAGAAGGCCCATCCACAGTCTGGCCCCTCCACGGGGAGTAGACTACATCACTGGGGTCAACACCCACTGGCAAAGACACATCACGGAGGATGAGGCTCTCCTCTCACAGATAGACTGACCCCGCTTCAGACCTCATCCAAAAAAAAACAGCTTTAAAGTCACTGACGTCCCGCTAAATGCTAAAAGCAGAAATGTCAGCTGACGTCTTTGCGAATCCCCCTGGGACTCAGGGCTAGCACTGGGCCACAGTAGTGACAGACAACACACACACAAAAAAAAAAAACCCAAAAAAAACCCACACTCTCGTGGTGGGAGAGGGTAGGTCAGGGTTGATTTATTTCCTGCTTTGAAGTAGCTTTTGCTGTGTGGCCAAGCTCTATCCAGAGGGAAACTAACAGTGCTGATTTTAGAAAACGATGAGGACAGTGCTGTGCAGCGAGTGCGTCAAATATGGTTGTTAACCATTGTTTGGATCAGCTATTAATCTTTGGTAGTGCGTCATAGCGGGCTACACGTCTCTTTGCAAATGCACCCAGCTGAATCTAATCTCACCTGACTTTTGCTTTGTTGTCGTGCTTGCACAGGGCGACTGTGTGCAGACAGATGTGATGAATGATTTATTTTCTATGCCGTGTGGCTACTGACACCCTCGCAGGAAAGAGAAAGATATGCTTCGTCTGATGTACAAGACTAAACACGAGATTGATATGATTCTGGATGGTCAATCTGAGAGCTATTTAGGCAGATGACCATCTCCTTAACATCCATGGAGTTCACAAAAAAGTAAGACTGTACTCTCTTATACTTCTATTATGTAACACAAGCCTATGAGAAGACTGCCTGGGAGCTAAAGATCAAACATAATGCTTGAATTGAATAAAGGTTAAGTTATGGTGATTTCTTTGGCTCTGTCAGAAGCACAGGAGCATTTGAGGAAGATTCACCTAACAGGTGGGAATTAAATAATGTTAAATAAAAAGGACTGCAGTGTCAGGTTGTTTAATCTTATGATGGAAGAAAAAAAAAAAGAGCCATTTATATCTATACCCAGCCTGAGGAAGAGGGTTGGGGATTTTTTTTTAAACTCAGGTCGAGACAGTCGTACAAAGTGTTAAATGTCATTAGTCATCATCACCCCCACTAAAAAAATCCCACTCTTCACTTTGAGGTAACACAAAAAGTATAAGTCAAAATACATTCCCACTAATGGCCACAAACTGGATTCAATATAAAAAGTGAGATCTACATGGAAATAAACTTTCAATTTTCAAGCACTTATCGTAAGAACAACTCACTAACTTTCCTTAGACAGCCCACTCAAACAATGACCATTTCCTATAATGCATTCTCTCTCTTTGAGAGTGAATATCGGCTTCCTCAACACCGAGTTAATCTCATCAGCTCTGCGATATGGACGAGCTTATGCACGGAGCGCTGGGAGGACGGCTCTCCTGAGCTCGG
>JAOWBL010000015.1:8283424-8300951 GCA_028564865.1 Zenarchopterus dispar
AGGTGACAGGCACAGCTGGACTCACGTTGAGATGTTCCTGGTGTTTCTCTCTCAGGCTCTGAGCTGAACTGACTGCACACACCCAGGATCCTGGAGACTGATGCTGCCTTCAGGGCCACCTCGTAAAATACTAGCGCCGTCCGTGGATTTACGGTTGTCCTCTTGTTTCCGCGCCCTCTCGCTTTTATTAATGATTAACCTTCACATTGTGTTATAGATTAATCGTTTTGGCAGTAAACGTCAGGTAATCATAGGCAAAAATTACTCTTTTTTTGTGCGACCAAGAGCTTATAATCCACTTTTGTTATTTAAAAAGAGAGAGAAGGAGCAAAGAGATAGCTGGGGTAAATAAATGCTAAATTAACGTCTGCAGACTGTTTCCCATACGATTAATAACTCCTTACTCTGCCGCTTCATATTCCCTACCAATTTTGGTTACTTGCTCCGTTAGCTCGCTTATATTTCCGACAGCCATTGAACAACATTATTGCGGTCAGAGGGAAGTTCTCCCGGTCTCACCGGGGCTGCAAGTACAGCAACACCGCCTCACGGCCTGTCAGCAAAACATCATATATGAAGATGCACACAAAATGTACATCAGAAAACGTGTTTGTCACCGTGATTGCACAAAGCTACTGGAGTCTGCATAAAGGACCATACAGTGACAGCTAAAGTCTGTTGTCCGTGTAACAATTACTGCTTCTGGTGGGCAAAACAAGTGACAATAGCGCCATCGGTTGGAGAGAGAGAAAAAAAAAACACTGTAGAAAATAGGCTACTGTGTTACTTTATATTTAAACTGTCTCTTTTTTTAAAAATCTGCTTTCATTACTAAATAAACCAGTCATTAATAATAATAAAAAAATAAACAGATAAAGATCAAAATGAATAATACGTTTTTTTATTCCCGATGCTTGAAAAACGCCATGGTGCACGATAGAACACAAATATTTAAAAAAATACACAACAGCGTCGTAGTTCCTGAAGCTTAAAGGAAGATTTATTTTCATTGCCATCCATCGGCAGAAAGGTATGTTAACTTTTTTAAAACTGTTTTTTTTCTTTTCATTGAATATCAGATCTCAGTTGTCAGTCATGATTGTAATCCAGATTTATGATAGTTTTTTATTTTTTTTAATTGTTTTTATTTTATTTTTCAGTTTGTTTGATTATTCAATTTAGTTTGAGGTAGTTTAAAAAGCGCGTCAGTAGTTTTAGTTTTTAAAAATTGGTTAATTTTTGTCTTGGTTTTTAGTGTTTCAAGTATTGACTTTCAGATATTGACAAAAATCTAAGATGAAAGAATCCTATTTTCCAAAAGTCTATTCTTTATTTTGAATATTTCAAATTAGAAAAAAAGAATAATTAGAAAGATGAAGCGGGGAACATAATTTAAAAAGACCCCAAACAAAAATAAAAAAAATAAAAACAATTTTACCTGCAGTTCTATTTTGTTTCCGTTCTATATTTTATTTCAGCTAACAGGATTAATATTTCACTGCTAGTTTCAGTTTTAGTCTCAGTAACAACTGTTGTGACGCGTGTGTTTTGATTTGGATTTCCAGATAATATCTGTAATTCACATCAGTCGTTATTTTTAAATAGTTTAACTCAACTTCTTCCATCTGTTACGTTATAGTTGCTGGATTCTGACACAGTTTAATCAGAGAGTTTAATTTAAAAAAAAAACCCGAAACAAAAACAAAACATAAACATGTTACCGCCATTTGTTGATTGTGAGGCTGTCCTACGTCACTTCCGTCACGTGGTCTGGGCGCAAACTCCCGCCTGGAACAATCGTTTGTCAGTTGACTGTTCAGTGTGTAACTGTGTCGTTACGTCGTTTTGTAGACTATTTTCCAGAATGGCTGCAGAGAAACAGGACTCCGGTGTAGACGACGCTGATTTCACCGAAGAAGAGCTCGAGCACCTGTGTGTCCTTGCTGGAAGCGACCCGGAAAACTGCTCTTATTCCCAGGTAACAAAAGCCTCCTCCTGCGCCGCATCCCTTCATCTCCGCGTGCTTTCGTTTTCATACACAGGCACTTGGGTTTTGTAGATCATGAAATCGTATATTATTGTTGGTGTTCTCTTAGCGTGAACATTTTCTCCGTTTATTACTGCAGGGTTACGTGAAGAGACAGGCATTGTTCGCCTGCAACACTTGTACTCCCGGTGCTGCACAGCCAGCTGGGGTTTGTCTGGCCTGTGCCAACAAATGCCACGATGGACATGATATTTTTGAGCTGTATACCAAAAGGTAAAAGGAAAAATATTCACCTTAGCGACAGCCGGCAGGTCACCCAAGCCGTTTGATTAATTCACAAATATTTGTTTTCTTTTTTTTTTTTGTAGAAACTTTCGCTGTGATTGTGGAAATGGCAAGTTTGGAGAATTCAAATGCCAGCTGAATCCAGTGAGTTCTGGGAATCTCTGACCTTCTTTGTCTTTGTGTTTATGTCCTGACTGTTGAAATACACCATACCTTGTATTTACAGGCTAAAGACCAGGAAAACAATGGTAACCGCTACAACCACAACTTCAGTGGCTGCTATTGCACATGTGACAGGCCTTACCCAGACACGGATGATCAGGTATGTATTTTGTTCTTTTTAATTTTGTTTACTTGGATGGAGTTCATCGAGTAAATTTGCCGGTCTTCACTCAGAAGTGTTCATCTTTGATAGGTTCAAGATGAGATGATTCAGTGCGTCATCTGTGAGGATTGGTTTCATAGTCGGGTAAGCAAGGGAGGATTTCTCATCCTTTGGTCTCATTCTGATTTACATTTTATTGCCTATGTAAATCCTGCTCTCTCCACATCTTAAACAGCATTTGGGCTCCGCTGTGGCTGAACCCGAAGAGCTAGAAGAGATGGTGTGTGAGGCCTGCATGAATAAAGCTCCGTTCTTGTGGACGTATGCTGCTCACTTTGCAGGTGTCTAGTTTTCCACCGCTGCTCGTCTCAAGCAGTGAAAACAAACCCATACCTTAACTGGGTCTAATGTGTGGTAATAAAGATTACACAGAAATTAATTTGTCCTATCTGTGCAGTAACACCTGTGATCAAAGACAGTCGTAAGGAAGAGGAGAGGGATGTCACGGTCGATGTTGAGAAGGAAAACTGTGGGGAAACTGAAAGTAGGAACGAGGAAACAACCACCAGTGCTGAGCACGCAAGTCAAGAGGTGAGCAATATCATTAACACGTGATATAGACTACTTCTGATACACATTACTTGCTCCAGTACAGGTGTAATGTAAACTCAAACTGTGTAACTGGGGGCTTGTAGGAAGTGTTAGAGCAGGTGTTGTTTTGACATCATACCACTAGATGGAGCTCGAGGGCAAAGAGCAAATGACAGAATAGGTTCAGACTCATGTTATCATATCCTTTCCCCCTCCTCTCAGTAATTAGAGAAGAAATGACCCATGAGTCACAGCTTTGGGCAGGCTTCACTGGACAGCTTACTGTAAACTGGTGATTGTCATCACCCAACCACCTCAATGTGTCATTCGCCTTGAAACTTCCCCAGATTAGTTTTCCTCCAAAGCTGAGCTGTAGTTAATTTATCCTGCCAATGCAATAGAGTAGCTCAACATATATTCCTGGTTTTTTTTTTCTTGTTTGCGGGATAGGAAGAGAGAAAGAGGAGTGTCCCTCACAAACGAACGCACAAGGAAGTAGCAGGCACCCCTTTAAAGGCCACAACCAAAAGCAAGCCGTGCACGCTGAATGAGCTGCAGGCGCAGGGGTTGGAGAGGCTGAGACAAGGAGCAGTGTTCTGGCCTTACAGCTGGCGCTCCCAGCTCTGCACCTGCACAAACTGCAAGGTAGGCGCCAAGACGTGTCCTTTTCAAAAAGTACTAGGCTTGTTCATGCAACACTTATGAGATAAACAAGGCAGGATTTAATCAGTTTGGTCCCTTGTGTGTTCAATTGTTTTACAGAGGGCCTACGTGGCTGCAGATGTGCCGTTTCTCATGGATCTGTCTGACACCGTTTTGGCCTATGAGAAGAGAGGATTCAATGAGCCGTTTGGGCAGCACCCACTATTAGCACTGACGAGCACGATGGATCGAGCGCAGCAGCTGGAGGTCATTTATGGTGAGTAGAGGAGGGAAAAGACGGTGGATGTGCAATTCGATTTCGCCCTCAGATGCAATTATGTGAAGCAAACTTAAACAGAATGCTCATTAAATGTGTGTTCACCCTCAGGTTTTAAGGAGCTGACAACCTCCATAAACGCCTTTTTAGAGCGGTGCATTTCTGAAGGAAAGGTGAGAAAGGATCGTCTATGAAAGAAGCGCCTGGTGGTCAGTGAGTTCATTTTGCTTCCATGAATTCGACAAAACTGAAACCTAGCATGTTCCCTTCATGTCTGTCAGACGGTGACAGTGGAAGCTGTGGATGAACTCATGGAGGAGCTGCAAGCCAGAAAGAAGCGCAGGGCCAATACAGAGGACCAGTAACGAGGAGTCTCTGCTGCTGCCATTGTGTGCTGGGTTCACATGGTGCTTTTAATGAAAGAGATGGCCTTTTCTGTCCAATGAAGGCTTTCGACTGCTGCTGTGATCGTAACGCTCAAGTTTAATCCAAATAATTATTAAAACTTAAGTTTACGGTTCTTTTTTTTTTTTTCTTCCTAAATCGATGTCTTAATGCTGAAGCTTAATGAAAGGCTGTTACTTGAAACATTTGTAGATATTTCACATTCAAGCCTTCTAGTTGTTTGCCTTTGTTTACAAATATTTTACACAAAAATGCAAAGAATGCAGTTTTGATTTTTTTTGTTTTTTGTTTTGTTTTTTAATGCTGGGAATGAATTCAGAAAATCTGACATTTATGTGAAGGGCTGCTGTGTGAACGCCATGTTCCAAATAAAATGACCACATTTGTGGTGAAGAAAAACCCTCAACTGAGATCAAATGACTTCCATAATAAACAGTTTATTTTGAGGATGCCAAAGTTGACCACTGTTATGCACCTTTTGAGGTGACAGTAGAAAAATAGATTCAGTGAAACTAAATGCAACTTAATATCAACAAGGTTTCTATGGTACAATACAAGTACAATGTACCTGTTACAATTCAACACAAGCAATCACACATTTCAGATGGTTCAGTTTAAAAAAAAAAAAAAAAAGGTGCTAAATAACACTACACAAAACAAGCTACATGAGATTTCAAGGAACTACTTGATGCAGGCTGGTAAGCTGGTAAAAGAGCTTGCATAGACATCTAAGTCACTTCTCCAATGAAAGCCCAGCCACAGGCAGGGGAAGGCACTGACTCCTCTATAGCAAAGAGCAAAACAAGGACTTTTACTCAATGGGACATCGTCCTGGAAAAGTTTTTAAAAGAAAAAAAAAAAAATACCCAGCATGAACATGGGGAGGAATCTGGAACTTTGCATTTTTTCCCCATGAAGCAACTTAGACGGAGAAATGATTTTTCTGCTCGGTAACCTGATCACTGAAAAGCAGAGAGCTGATGTCTTCTGATCCTCTACGTATTTCTGTTGCATTTAAAGTTTAAAAAAAAAGGGAAAAGGGGAAATATTTCTAGAAACATGGTAAACCACATCACTTACTATACTGAACAAGCTGCTCTTAATGCATAATATTGAAGAACAAAATTGATTCTGATGCACAAATTTTTATGTTTTATACCACACGTTCTTGGTGAAATTTCAAGACAAAGACAAGTCACACAGTGTTGTCCACTACAGTAAAAACACAGACCTTTAACAACCACTAAAATGTGATGGAAACCATTAAAAATTCATCAAAATGCATGGGACTCAACTCGTTATATACAATTACAGTGGAGATAAGAGCTGGCGATAGCCAACCTTTCTCCGGTACAGGTTTCATTTTGTTCGAAATTCATTCGTTCTTCTCTTCAGCTATCAAACAGAATACTCCTACTGTGCAATGATACTTGCATGTGAGGTTGTATAGCAGCTGTAACAAGCTTTTTTTGTGTGTGTACTTGCATGTTTGTGGAGCTACAGCGGGTCTCTCACAGTACATTTGACAGTATAAACACTGCCAATGCATCTCATCCTCAATCTCCCAGGAGGTGGCAAGATGGAGGCTTGATATATATGGTTTTAGCATTTGAGTTAAGTAAAATCCATCTTACTCACTAAAAGGAAAATGCAGCATGTGTATTGAAATTTTTAGAGAAAGCACATAAGAGTGGCTGCAGAATAATGACATTGTACTTAAGTGAATAAAGATAACTACAACTGAATATTCTAGTTACTCCTTAAGGCTTTAGAGTTGGTTACTTGATGCTAAACAGAAATAGAGGTAATAAACACAATGACCACTGCACTTTAGTGCCAAAAACCAGTTAATTACCTCAGAATCCAATATGTACAGACCTGACCAAAGATGAGAGCGTATGCTACCGACACTGTCTACACACCCATCGCAGTTCTCGTTGTAGACAAAACGCACACACAGCTGCTCCAGCTGCCAGAGCAACAAATCCCAAGCAATCCGTTTGATTTCTGTATCTCAGTCATCATAGCACCCTTATATTATCCACTGCATCTCAGAAATGAATCTGACTGTGGTTTTCCTGCCCCCACCCCTTACCCACCCAGCTGATAGGCAGGCTTTTTACCCACAGAGGTTGTAACAGTTAATGCCTTACATACGTATAAGACGAGGTCTGATGACCTACTTCCTGTTAGATCCAATTTCTGCTTTGTGTAACAAAGTCTTGCCCATTACTCATCAGCAGTGCAGAACTAGGGCCACAACGGACAAAATCAGTCGGATGGTTTGTAACAGGTGCAACACGAAGAAACAAATGCAAGTCATGGGAGCAAAATAATACAAGCTGACATATTTACATATGAAATGAATGATTTAATCACAATACTTTCTATCCCAGGCTGTGTGCCATTGTTAACTTAAGTAAACTGAGATTCCTATCCTTTTCTCTTTCCACTATCTGCAAGAGACAATAGGTCTCTGTTCAACCATCAGTTTATAACTTAGCTTGACTAATGTTGTGACCAGAATTCACACAAACTAGTTAACCCCTTTCTTAACAATAAAAGTCAAGAGATTATGTCATCCCGGAAGATCCCCAGTAATCCTCTAAACCATCAGGACTAGGCAAGCTTGCAGTGACGCCATCTTTTACTCTTTTCATACCCTTGACTGTGTGATGGATAGCACAGTGTAATAGAGGTAGGACAAAAGGACAGATTCCATAAATAGTAATCATCTACAGCCCCTTTTTTCCCTGCTCCTGTCAAACACACATTCACACAGGTACACATTTAGTGCTTTATCATTCATTTTGATGGATAGCCACTCATCACTTTTTTTTCCCTTTTCTTAATCCAACCCCCTGGTCCTGAACTGGGGTTAAAGTGCAGATTTCTTGTAAGGGTAGTCAGGTTTGCTGGGTGACCTGCGGTCTCTGACAAGCTCCTCACTGATACTGTTTCTATGAGGCTGCTGGAGGGCCCCTGGGCATGATGAATCTCCAGCTAGAACCATTTCTTCTGGGACATCTCTGGGTACCATGTGCCTCTCATCATAGTTTTCCATATTTCCACTAGGGGACCGTAAATGGCCTAATCCGTGAGTCAGGTCTGTCTCATTTGATCGCCCCTTTGGGATGTGTCCCATTCTAGGCTGGGCCCCAGATGGGCTAGAAAGGACTCCGTCATGCCTTTGAGATTTTATACCGAGGACATCTAGTCGTAGTGGGTCTGGGGCAGTCCGTCCCTGCGTGTGGACCTGGGGCTGAGAGTCAGAAACATAAGGGGGGTGATAAGAGCTGGATGGGTTGCAGCTGTGGCTGTAGAGATCTGGTCCTGAAAAGGAGGGAAGAGGATGAGAGGAAGTTGGAGTTGCAGGTCGACAGGAGAAGTCATACAAGTCAGGGAACTCAGCTTGAGCCTCAAGTTTGGGTTCTGGTGCATGTCTCTTGCAGGAGTGGCCATGTCCAGGGCCATGACCATGACTATGACCGAGATGGGCAGACGGGCAGGGCCCATGGGTCAGATGGAGACCTGAAGGACCCATTGGGCTATGAGGGCCTTCCCTGTCCATCTCTGACATGTGCTGCTCCCTCAAAGACATGACTGAGACACCAAGTGCAATGTCAGGCATGAACTCCCTCATAACAGGCTCCATGCTCATCTGCACCAGAAAACAGACACAACCACATAATTTGTCAGGGTACATGTTATCACAGTCACAACAAATAAGGCATCATCTAACTAAAACAGAAATGCACTACAAGCACCAAAGGAAGTGTCACACAGACTCACCGCTTGCTGTTCTGAAAGCAAGTTTCGGCCCATAGCCTGTGGGTTGGTGCAGTCGGGGGGCTGGGGCCTGGGCACAGAGGAGTATTCTGAGCTGCCATGCTTGCTGACTGCATGGCGCTGGATCAGAGTGCGGTTGCAGGGGTAGGAGAAGGAACGGGTAGGGGTTGGCATGGGCACACGAGGTCGCCAGGCACCCTTGAGCTGGGCATGACTTGGTGTGGCAGGGGGATGGTATGGGGGAGGTGGAGGAGGTAGGGGCGGATGGAAGCCTGCTACCCCTTCCAGCTCTGTGAACATGCTATCCATGGCCGGGCTGCTGTTTACACGACAACGACCCACCTGCCGGAGGGCCAAAATTGGACTCTCATCACCAAACCGCTCATCTGGGAAGAACTTGTATGGATTCTAAAAGAAACATAAAACCAAATGAAATTCAAAACCACCATGTCTGTTTTTTGTAAAGATCTGCTGTAATTTTTTTTAGGTATGAGTTTACTGAATTCCGTCTTTTTCATGCTATTATTTGTAAGTGTCCTAGCCTTAGCCACATCTTTCTTTACCTGCAGAAGCTCAGTGGCTCCATCTCCCAGACCGAACTCCCTCAGCACCCGCAGCTGCAGCTCATAGCTGACCGTGGCTCCCTCACCACAGTTGAGAGCATAAGCTCTCTGAACCTGCTCCGTGTGTCTCAGTTCATGGAGCCTCCGGATCATATCCTTTACTACAGACAGTGGAGGCACTGAAAAAGACAAAAGACACACATTAGCATTAGATTGTTTAACTTTTTATAACAGGTTGTTAATCCCATGTACTGTGCTTAGAGGACCTCTAGATTATTAATATTTCTTGAGCAGTTTGCCTATTTACTACAGCATCATCTGCCTTTGTAAAAGATTTTCCTACCTGGAATTTCATTGGCCACCACAGAGGGAGCAGTGCTTGAATTGCCTGCCATTTGCTGGTGATTGATCATGTGACAACACTGAGGAACAGCATTGTTGACCATGTAGAGGGTGTCTGGGACGTTGGACATCCGCACTAGTCGCAAACGCACCAGGTCTGTTTGCTCCACCATCATTTCATCAAGGACAGACTGAGAATGTTTAAAAAAAAAAAAAAAAAGTGCAATTTAATAATGTGGAATACATTTAGAAAATTTGTTCCACTTGACTGGCACTTCAATTAATAATGTCACAATGGTTTATGGATATGTTGTTTAATATTCATAGTCTGGGTAAGGTCGATAACATATTACGATAATTTGCAAATGGACATAAAACTAATTTCTGTCAAGATGATACCACATGGTGAGTGTGCACAGCGAGTACTGGTCATGGATACTTGAAGCATGCCTGATCTCTGTCCGAAGTTAATGTGACTCACCTTAGCTTCTTCGACATAAGGAGAAAAGAGGCGTGGACGCACATAGATGCCTGCGTTCTTCTGCCGTAACCAGGCATTGGCTTTGCCGCCCTCAGCTGTGGGCAGCATGTCTGATGGCGGGGTGCTTATCAAACCCCTCTTAAGCTGTTAACATTGTGAACAACATGTATCAATATTCAGCCCTTAAAAGTCACAGTGACTCAGATACACACTGATACACACACAGGGACAGAGGAAAGGAAGACAAGAAGTGTACTGACCGCGTCAGCAAGGACATCACTGTTGGGAGGCAAGATGTGCTCAGTTCGGATGTACGGCAGGAGGGGAGACAGGATTTCCTTTAGCTCCTCCACATCCAGGTCTCGCCTTTTCACTCCTCTCTTGTTTACGCTGTGGGCTGTGCCACTCAACAGGTTTGGCTCTGAGTTTTAAGACAAAAACAGCCAAGTGCAATTAGTTAATGCATATGATATGATTAATTATGCAATTATGATTCTGCTTTTTATGTTATTATAGCTGCAGCCTTTTTGCCAAATTCTCAATTTTCACCCATTTTAGGTGAATATGGCTTGAGCACAGTTTAAGTTTCTCAAGCAAGTTGCTGATTTTTACAGTATGTTGACTTGCCAATGGACCCTGCAAAAGACAATCCCATTTCCTTTTCTTAGACCTATCTCTCCATCCTGTAGGGCAAAAGTTTTCTTTATGGATCAAAGAATAGTGGGCCTCTAGCCATCCTAGGTAAGGGCTAGATAAGCACTGCTCACTGAGCCCCTAGAAGAAAAGGGGAACCTTATTTTTACAGAAAGAACGGGTGGAGCATTGGGATATTGCTTTTATTATTAGGTACAAGCACAAAATGACATGTGTAATGAGTATAATTCCACTTCTATTTCAAGGGTTTTTTAAAAATCATTTTTAACTTAAAAAAAAAAAATCTTGTTTTATTTTTCTTTTAAGTGTATATTGGAAGCTCTGGTAAGTGGGCAATTTCCTCAGAGCAATTAGGGGGCTGCTGAGAGGATAATTATAGAGTGCTTTATCTTACCCCTGTCTGCCATCCTCTTAATAAGCTGCTGCTCGCCCCACTTAACAACATACTTGAGAATGTCCTGTTCACTCGCCTGCAAATGAAACCAAGGCACAGAAAAAGATATAGGACAGGGAGAAAGACAAACACAAAAGTATTAATGAGACAGGGGTACAGACTGGAGAACAAAATAGGAAACTGCTAAATGAGGATAAGATCAAAACACAGAGTTCAGGCTGTTTTCCAACAAAGCTCAGGCCTGGTTGGTTTGTTTGTGTAGATGGGGGAAGAAAAGAAAAAAACACTTCAGCCATGTGGTCTTATTGCCCAACTTGAGTGGCAATAAAGAGAACAACTAAGTTTTGATTAGGTTCTGGGTTTAGAAGGCATTTCCCTCCAGGGAGCTGTATTTCTCAACTTTGGAGACAACATTTGCTTGTGTAAAAGCTGAACGAGTATACCTTGTGTAAATGGAATGGAACCTACAGAAATGTTAAAACATCGTTAAATGTGAAAAAGTCAGGCACCCATTACTGAAACTTCACACATTGTGAGGGGCCACAGAGGAGGGCAACAAACTGACAGGTGAGGTTATGGTTCCATACCTGCAGGTAGTCAGACTGAATTGCGCTGAGAAGGTGTTCTTTGCCGAGCTCGTAAAGAACATCCGAGCTGACAACCTGACTGAACTCCTCGCAGAGGAAGTGCATGGCCTGCCTGTGGACCCACTTTGAGCCATACGGCTGTGAGCTCCACTTCAAAATGGGGACAAGGGAGTCTAGAGACAAGCTTTCCACAACAATGTCTTCACAGCCTGGGAGAGAAACGAGACGGATGAACAATTTACACCGTGATGTTCAGTACAGTCACTTTACAGGGGCAAATGCAATACTGAATGCATCATACTCAATAAGGATGCAGAAATATTAAAGTGCAACATGAAGATTGTGGGATTCAAGGCATATATACATAGTATGCTGTGAAAACTTACGAATTAAATTAAATCAAGTTAATTTAACTTATGAGACAAATATTGAAAGCAAGGGGGAGAAAAAGAAGTAGGTTTGCAGAGCTTTGCATATAAAGCAGCTTTATTTCCAGCAATGCATCACATTACACAACAGTGGGAAGTGGCTCTGCTCCAGCGCCCTGAGATTTGAATTTTTTTTTCTAGTTAAAGTCTGTTAGTCTTTTGTGATTTTCATCACAATGAATGTTGTGATGGTGAGGGTGGCAGTGTGTGGCACTCATCCTTGACAGGTGGGTTATGCACCCTGAGATTTGATGCAGTTCCAGTTGGGATGTGGATGCTGAAACCAGAACAATGTACGATTCTTTCGAAATAGTGCTTCACTCTGTGCACCAACGTTAGCTTTCTTTTCTTGAACTGGAAAAATATAATGTATATTCATACATGTGAATCTATATATCTTTGGGTATTAAATCGTTTTGTACTTGCTGAATACTTCTTTATTAAAAACACCACCTTTAGTTTTGTTATACTCCAATAAGTGATGACAAACTTTATATTATTATTCCCCAACACAACAGCTTACTTCAGTAGTTTTTCTCATAACAAAAATGGAGATTATTTCTCCTCATCCATGTCTTTTACTGGTTTCTGACACCCATTAAATATCCAACATTCTGCATGTGTGCATTTATAATGTTTTCTCTCTTCATCAGTTTTATCAACTTATCATTAAACCCTTCCCAGCTCAGACACTCTCTTCACCTATGAAAACACCTGAAAATGCCACTTTAAAACACAGAGGGGAAAAAAAAAAAAAAAAAAATCTAGTTCTTGCTACATGCGGTTACACTTAAAGACAATGAGGGTGATGCACTTTAAAAGGGCAGAAATGTAAAATTTAACAAACAACAAAAGATTAATTATTCAAATGATTTAACACAACATATGAAAATACACACTGTAATTATCTTACAACTCCCAAACCACTAGTAGTTTTGATTTCTTTTTCACTGACCCAGGGAGTCTCCCTCTAGTAGTCCCCACATCCTCCATGCTGCGCTTCCTAAATCAGAGCACATACCAGAACAGCAGGCAGTGGCTTTAACCTGAAACACACCAACCCACAGAAATGCCTTTGATACCTTGACGTGTCTCAGTCTCAAGCTGCCTTCCTTTTACCGTGTTAAATAAACACAGCAGCCTGAGGAAATGTGCTGCCGCTGCGCAAGCCCGCACACACTTTGCAAATGTGTACACACACTTGTGTGCATAAATCAAAAATGCATTAAAAAGCGACAGAAGGCTTAGGGAATTATGTACCTGCTGCTCTAGCCATTCTAAAAAAGAACCACGCTTAGCAAATTCAGCCAACGCTGGCACTCAGTTGCTCTAAATCTAAGAGAGATCCATTTAAGCAGAATTAAATTCCCTAAAGTCCATTCAGATTAACATAAGATTGGTTTGCTCAGGCACATCTATGCCAATCGCCAACAAGTCAGAGATTTAGTGGCACCGTCTGACAGTTACTGTTGAACGCAAAATAGATGGTCACTGAGATAGAGCCAGACGGATGTCCAAACAGGGCTGCGCTGAACTGAAACATAAGCTTGCCAAGTTCCTTGTTCTAGGCCATCTTGTCCATCAGCCCATAATCTGGCCAGTAACACTGCTGCTCTGGGAAAAACTTATCTTTAAACAAAAATTCTGAGCTGCCCACCCAGTCCCAAACCACCACTTTTAGCATTTGTGATGGGAAAATCGGACCACAATCTAAACCTTTATGTCCATGCAAGACTCAGGCATTTTTTTTTAAGTTCTGTATGTGCATAATTAAGAAGTAATGTACAAGCATAGATCTATGCATTGCACACTGATAAGCACTTTACCTTTTGGCTGTCTTTATTTCTAGGAGCATGCGTTTTTGTTCTGGTAAGTTCTTTGACTCGTAATCTGTTACCTTTGTATCTTTGCCCTTTTCTGAAAGCAGACAGTGCTAGTTCAACAGAAGCAGGCGTTTCCTCCCACTTGAGAAAAGTAGCACAAGAAAGCTGGGTTTTTGCAAAAGCGGAATTAACAGCGACAGCCAGTCTTTTAAAGCGCAGCGCTGTTATTATGGAGATTAGAATCAGCATTACATCTAATACTAAACATTGTTCTTTTCCCTAAATGAGTGACGCAACACATTCTCTGGAGCTTAGTGGACTGACAGGAATATCAAAACACTGCAGAGACATTGACAGGCAGCTGTATACTAACTTTGGGAGGGGGGAAAAAGGCATTTTGTCTTTCTGTTTTTATTTGAAATTCTGTGTTTATGGAGCAAAGCCTCAAAAGTTCCTTAAAACATCAAATGCACTCAATGGCATGCAAACAAGCCTGCGTATGTAAATAATGTCTAATGATTACTCAAGGACTGGCACTTTAATCAACAAAGGCAAATAAAAAGCAGGGCACTAATCAGAAAGCCTGTGTGGAGGGAGAGGAGGTACTACACACTAGCTCGGCTGGGCACTTGAAAAAATTAATAAGGCTTTTAATTATGACTATCAATTGAGGGAGATGTAGTCATAAAGGGATCCATGTATTGAGAACTAACATCTCCCATCAAAACTTTGATAAGCTGTAACTTGATGTAGCCAGGCGGGATGTGGGTTTGGATTTACAAAAACAAACAAACAAAAAAAAGCTTAACTCACCAATTATAGGATGATATGACATTTAAACTTTATGATTTACAGCATTTTGTAAAAAAAAGCATCTAAGAGGAGTCTTACAAGAGAAAAGATGTTAAAAAGAACAGACAGAAAAAGATTTTAAATTACACCAGATCAGCAATCTCACGACATTCCACACTTGAGATTTCAGTGGAACTGATTTGATCTGAGCAGAACGGAAGGAGACAGAGCAGAGGGGATATAAATACCCTGAAGTCTGTGGAAAGGGGGGGTGGAAGAGAAGAGAAGGTAATGATGTGTGTGGATGACACCATTTGCCAGCTTGCTGGTTGAAGCGGTCAGAGTGACCCCGAGAATGACACCTTATGTGTGGGTGTGAGAGGTGGTGTCTCACCGCCTGTGTGTATGATGTTCATGCATAGTGCTATACAGATCACTACACAGGTCTTGCAAAGCTGATCGATTTTTAACTCTGGAAAAAGAGTCTTGATTTTCTTAGATTGGATTTGTTTTTTTTAAACTTAATGAGAAATGCATTCTGAACCTGTGACACGGGATTCGTTATAGACTTATTAAATTTCCAAAATAATTTACATAAACAATAGTTAATGCAAAGGGTGCAATATTTGCATTCTGATAAAACTTAAATTCAGATTTATAAAATCACTTAGTTAACACACAGAAACACAGAGGTTAAAGTAAACCTGATCACACTGCTTCTGCTCTGATAAATGGGATAGACCTCAGCCTATCGAACAGGTTATAGCATGTATGAAAGATGGATGGATGGATGGATGAAAAATCAGGTGATTCCAGTCAAAAAGTCTTTAACCTTTAACAAACTTACTAAGTTTGATCCCAAACAAGGGGCAAGATTTAAAAAAAACAAAAACTGTGTAATCACATAAATGATAGCTCAAAGATAAAGTATTGAACTGTAGGTGTTGAGGGTTTTAAGTAATTTGCGGTTGAGATGTTGGAAGCACAGGGACTTCAGTCGGTCAGTAGGAAGGAGGGAATTGTTTTTGGAAAGAAGTCAAACTGAAAACTGGGACTATACATACTTAAAAAGTAGAGTTGGGCAATCAAACAAATGTATCAACATGTTATAAATCTCTGGTTAAAGTATTTTTACTCATATATCACAATCACAAGGTCCTAGAATATGTCTTAATAAAATATATTTGTGTTAAAAGTAACTTGAGGTGCATATCAAAAGTTTGAAAGAGATACAAATTATATAGATAGGGTACTGATGAAAAAAACAAAAAAAACAATGATGATTATTGGTTTACACGCCACATGAAAAATGTTTTCATCTCCTTGTGTATTGCAGATTAGTGTACAATTATGACCTTACCTTGAGCTAACATGCTGAACTCCAAAAACAGAGCAATATGATAGAGCTCCATGGCCTCCTCGGTCCGTGTGCTGGCACCACGGCCCCCTGAAACAAGGGCTTGCACCTCACCAAGGCTGCCTGCTGAAGGACTTCCACGCAGCACTAACCCAAGGTCAACAACATCTGTGTACATGCAGTGGAGAATAACCTGGACATATTTCCGTGGAATGATGGACTCGTCCAACACTATTCTGGTAGGTGTCTGCAAAGTACGCTCAGTCATTTCCTCTCCTGTGCGAATACGTCTCTGTAAAAGGTTCCGAAAGAAAGGGGAACGTGCTGAGAGGATGGCCTTGTGAGCCCTGAGATCCTCATCCGGGGTCCCCGGGCCCCCACCAACTCCTAAGCCCCCTGCTGGTGCTGCCGCAACAGCCCCTCTCTCGTTACAGCTTTCTATCATCTCAGAGTCAGAGGAAAAGCTGAGCAGAGCATCATAGTAGCACATATAGTCACACAAGCCCTTCATATCTGCCTCCAAGGAGTTGGGTGTACCAAATTCCTCACTCAGCTGAACTAGTACATCCACGTTTTTCAGCCTGGTGTCCTCTGCTCCACCCACGCCAAACTCCCCAGTGTACAAGTAGTGAAGTAGGGCAGAAAACATCGGTACGTCAATGCCAGCTGTCTCAATGTCCATGAGAACCTCTGCGCCATAACCGGGAGATGATGACAACAAGGTCTTGAAAAAGGGGCAACGAGCAGCTAGGATTGCCCTGTGAGCTGGGAAACAAGTACCTTGGAAAATGAGGTCTACATCAGTGCAGTACTTGTGCTGGTAGAGGGCAGCCAGATCTCGCTGCAAGCTGGGGGCCTCAGAACGAGCCAGGATGGCCTGGAAGCTCAGCTCCTTCAGGGCTGCTGTTCCCTCATACTCTTCCACCAAGGCATTTGTGTCGCGGACATCCCAACCTGACAGAAGCTCTCGCATCTGCCGCGCGTGATCTGCTGAGCGGCTGGACTTCCTCCTTTTCATTAACCTCCGTTTGAGAGTTCCCAGACCAAGGCTTTTCTTCTTTCTGTCTGTGGGCCGCTCATGGCTGTGCTCAAGGCTGTAAAGCTTTGACTCCCAGCCATATCCCTGCTGAGAATAGGATGAGGTCCCTGAGGGGTGAGAAAAAAACAAAAACATACAAGTCAGCATGACAAAAAGGGTTTAAATATTAACAAATTGCAACAGAATGGAAGATTAACCCATTTTAAGTCACATGAAAAAGGAAGTACAACCTCTGTTAATCTAATACTTTACATCTCAGGATATTAGACAGAATCGTCAGGTCTTAAAATTAAATACAGGAAAACCAACCTAAGACAAACATTACTGCATTACTCTGTCCTCAACAAAAAATAAAATTCAAAATATAGACAGTGTTGTTAAAAAAAAAAAAAAAAAGTGTACTAGAAATGAAGTGGATAGCAGCAGCCTGCTGCTAATCAAATAGATCTGATTGATCATCAACAGGTTTGACTACCTCTACCAAAGTTCAAAAACAGAGCAGGCTTTTGGTCTAAGGAAGCCTCTTCCTCTAAAACGAACATGGCATCACATGACCTGTTTGTGCAAATAGTTAAAAATAAATAACAAAAATCTAACAAAAAAACCCACAAATCCAGTTTAACGGTTTAGTCAAGTTACAATTATAGATCAACTAAGCTGTGAACGTAAACATATTGACTAAGTCAACTTTGAATTCCTTTGAATACCAAGTATTCAAAAATGTGATGTTGATAGTTTTTCAGATACTGCTTTTGATTGATTTATA
>JAOWBL010000015.1:8301051-8370745 GCA_028564865.1 Zenarchopterus dispar
TTGAATTCCTTTGAATACCAAGTATTCAAAAATGTGATGTTGATAGTTTTTCAGATACTGCTTTTGATTGATTTATACACTTACAGCATTTTGTTTAACTTGGGAAAAAAAACCCTCAACATTCCTTTATTGCGAATAAAGATGAATATCATTTTTAAAAATAGTTTTCAGTGAGACTTTTTCAATGAACTTCCCTAAACAAACACCAGTTTCATTTTGTTGGCTAGACTTACAGAAACAGCCTGTAAAATAACAGCTTGATAATCTAACATCATTAAAAAAAAAAAAAAATAGACATCATCCCCATTTCTTTTGTTTTAGACCAGACCATGATTTGTCATGAGAAACAAACCAAGTATAAGTTTGTCCTACTTTGTACTCCTTTATAACTTTAATCCTTTCATATTTTCAAAGTTCAATTAATTATACCAAATAGCAGTTATATTTGGCTTGAGATAAGGGACTTATATCAGAGCAGGCAACGAAAGCCTCTCTGCCTGACCTCTCAGCATCCATCAGTGTGACCTAAATAGTAATCATTCTAACGCTGTGATTCCTCTGTGGCCCGGGCCTGCTCAATCGAGCAGCTCCAAACCTAAAAGAGGTCCCTGGAGGTGGTGATATAATTTGGATCCTGTAGAGATACCTTCATTTTTAAGTATGTTAGGAAATAATATTTTTTTAAAAAATCCAAATTTTTCTTCAAAAAAATATACTAAACTATAAAACAAGTCAAACACACATACCAACTAATACAACCTACTGCATTGGTCAGATGGCTTCTTTGTAATGATATTTACCTGTTATATTCCTTTACAGTGACATCAACAGTTCAGAAACTGGAATAATGTTTTAAAGCGTATAAGGCTGTCATGAAAGTCTGTAAAACGTGGCAGTCCTGCAACAGGCACCCGAGTGGTGATGAGGAGAAAAGAAAACAAACAAAACAAACACACAAAAAAAACAAAACTATCTTTTAGGTATTAATTAACTGACACACTATTATGGTAGATTATTACTCTAGTATTGGTTGGGACACATTTAAAAATCAAGTGTCTTTAGTTATTTGTCTCTCACAAGGCTACATCAATATTATCAAAGAGAGAGAAGAACATGGAGCTGATTTTTAATGCATCTGTGTCAGTCGTATGAGTCAATGGCCCAGTTCAAGAGCTCTCAAGCAAAGAAAATTCAACTCTTGCACCATTAGTTGCTATGGAAGCAGGTTATCTGAATTGTGGGTTTGTTCATGCTAGATCTCTATTAGTGTGTTTGCAGCAGAGGCAAATGTCAAATTAGGTTCATGACAACCATTTTAACAGTGTTGGAAGATAATGTTACCGACTAAAAGGTCAACTAGCACATCATGTGCTTAGCTGAAAATATAGAAGAATTAGAGTTGACTTTGTATTCATTGCTCATCTTCTGATTTTCACTGAATTTTCTATTTATTTAATACTAGGCATTACCCACGTTTTAAAATGAACTTACCTATAAAAGTCTGCTGGGCCTGGGAATTCCCCCCTATTCGTGGGGAGCATGAATGCGGATAGCTGGATCCATTGGCACCCATCCTAACGTCTCTTCACTTGCTATTTGGGGGTCCCCCCTCTTGCTGAGTCATTCTGCTCAGACTACGTATTCCTTTCAGTCCTCAGTTGAGGGTCAGGCACAGATCCTCTGAAGCATCCTCAGAGCTCTAGGGCCAGCTTGTGAGGCCTGGAGCAGGAAAGATGAAAGAGAACACAGAGAATAGAAAGACTTGTGTTACCACAGTGATTGCATTTTAAAAGGTTGCTGACTAACATCTTTTATGGATTACGACATGATTAGTTTAGAACTTATGGACTCTAAAAGACAATGACTGGCCAAAGGTGTCAAAGTTAAGGAGGTGAAACAAAGGGGTCATCTATTACGACATATCACACCCTTTCAGCAACATTGATTTCGGTGTACTGATGAGTCAGAGCTATCTAAGCTACTTTAAAAGCCTGAAAAGGAAACAAAAAACAAAAAACAAAAACAAACAAAAAAAAGACATGCAAGCACTGACATTTTACCTCAGGAGTCCTCATGAAGACTGCCTGTTCAGACTTTTTATCTTTAATCTTTTAAACAGTGACTTCAGTCAACAAAGACTTCCCCTTTTTCCCCTGAGGAAAACTACCAGCAGTCAAATACAAATCTAATGCAGATGTATTAGGGTTTTAACAAGGAAGTACAACCCAGTACACCCAGTCCTCGTCTGCCCACTTTGTTTATCTTAAATTAAGTATTTTAAGGCCAGTGAAAGATTTAGATGTCTTTCCTCTTCAATTTCTATTTTAATATTGAAGCAGGAAAGACCATACTGATCCAACTATAAGATCGACCTGTCTTAAAAGATGTTTTTTTTCTTCCAAAACACAACTTGTGCATTAAATCTTTAAGGATTTTTTTTGTCCTTTTATTGTTTTAATCTAGACATGAGTGCTTGTGCAGCTTCTCTTCAAAGTCTGAGGGCAAGCGTTGGGCGAGACAGCCTCTAAAAGTCTCTGTGCATGTTAAGTATTTTGTCTATGCACAGTAAAAGTAGATGCGAAATTAACAATGTGGGACTGGTGAAATGCACACACACCTTACTAAAAAAGTTATTGTCTGAAAGGCTGTTGGACAACTATGTGGCGCCTCTGTGAGAAATGGGGACCCTCAATTGCCCCTTAATTTTTGCAATCATGTGATTTATTTAAAAAAAACAAATTTTTTTTTTTTTTAATGCATTGTTGGCATTTTTTTAAATAGTCTTTGGTCTCACCATTGCTGTGCAATTACACTCCATGACTACATTTTTTTCCTGCTTGGTAGTTGTTTGATGAGTATCCAGCATTTATCACCATAAAGTTCAAGTTAGCATTAGAACCACTTCTCATTTGTTTTCTCACTTGCTCTACTTTTGAGCTGCTTCTGTATTTTTCCATTCCCACTTGAACAGTTTTGATGTTATGTTTAAAGCGCCAGTTGTAACATTCAGGTTGCTGTCACTGTGTCGCCAGCTGTTGTGGATGAAATGGTCTACGTGTTTAAAAGTCCGCACCCCAAATATAAACCGACCTCACTTTTCCAGGTATATTCAAAGGAAAGAAAGAGAGAAAAAAAAACCCTTATCTTGTATTCAGGTCAATACGGTAGTTAGACTGCATTTTTGTGATCTCATATCAACCAAGTAACAGCACAGCGTAGCTTGGTGAAACATCGTCATTCATACATCAACAGCATTTCAAGTTTACTGTCAAACTTAGGCTCTAATCAGTTTATCCACAGTTAGACCAAATACTGAATCAATGCAGCTGGTAAACAGCATTGTAAAATATAAATGTTTGAATGCATCCATGGGGAAATCAATGAGACAAAATGGACAATGTAAGCATGCCTGCCATCAGAAATGATGATAGAGTTTAATGCATTAATTAAACTCTGGTTAAACCAATATCAGTATTTTTTTTTCCAAATGGGATGTAAAATTCAGATGGTGCTTATAATCTGATAGTATACATTTTGCCCAACTCACACTTGCCAACATCATCAAAAAGAGAGAAAAATGCAAATAAAAACCACTTCATCATGAATTCAGTTCCACTAAAATACAGATTTAGTTGCAGAAAGCAAACAATTGTTAAATACTGACAGTGCAAATAGTATTAGACAGTTATATTACTAATATCATAATATTGAATATTTACAAAAAGATATATACTTTTTATGACCACGTTGTCTGTACATACCATGGTCTATTTTTGGGCCCATAATCTCACATCACTAATGTAATGCTAATTCTAGCTAGAATGAAAGATTGATGTTTATTGAACAAGTCACCAAAATATTATTGCAAGTCAAAAAGTGGGTGTTGAAGGTGCTAAAAGAGGTGAGAAGTTCAAGTAGTTTGATCCAGTCATGACTCACTCATTCTTAATCATAGCAAAAGTCAAAAGTAAGTAGTTTTGATGCTCACGCTTTTGAGTACAACTTCCAAGAAATTGGATAAATCATTAACGAAGCACGGTGCTCACTAATCAGCTTTATAATTGCAAACTAAACATAACTGGTTTCATTTAAATGAGTAAGCCGACTCGACTCATAAGCAGAGAGATTATTTTCTAATGCAGAGAGACAAACGCTCAGTTCTCCACAGACATTAACAATACTGGATAATATTATAATATAGCATTTTATAAATACTTTTAGAAGACTTACTAATGTAATCATCAATGTAGATCCTAACCAGATGGAGAAGTGAATTGTGATGGGATTTCTGTTTTATCTCAGCCTGCTAGATTTTCTTCTTACCATGTTAATAAATCAGCATGTCTGCCCCTGTAGAGCAGCACTCCAGAGTCTCCCAAGTGTTCATCTGGAGACCACAGCCTCTTTCTCCACATACACAGTTACCAAGCAATCACATAGGAAACCTCAAATAAAAATGTTGGTTAATCTTTATTTCATTAGACTGCTTTAAGTAAGCGACGCATTCACACGGAATTCATTTGGACAAAATTAGAAATTGAATTTGAATATGTAGGAGAAGGGAGGAAGCCCCTGAGATAAATCTTGTCTTGTTTACTAAAGTCAGCACTGGTGCTGGAGGTCCTCAAAGGAGAACAGCAGTGACAGAACAAAAAGGAAATCGACATATCAATTGAATAATATGCCGACTTCCAAGGTAGAAAGCTTAAACACATTCAAATGAGCGAACCAACTTTAACTTTAGCTGCAGTGCAGAATTCTAACAGCATCGTTTAGGACAGCAACTTCCCTGAGACCTGACTCATACTGTTCAATATGAAGCTGCCATAATCGCTCTAAAGCTACACACTAAAACTTTTCTGCCGTTTAGACACAAACAGTGAGCTGCTCTGTTGTGCTCAGGGTGGGAGCAGAGGGGGGCAGTGGCACAAACGGGGGAAGGCAGACGCCAGCCGAGCTGGACTATGCGTCCCTAATGAAAGGTGACAGGAGACACTCCCTACCCCCACCTATCTTCTATCTGCACTCACAAATCCACACACGGACTACATACACCCCTTCAGCTGCTCACCTTGCATCAGTTATCCCTAGCATTTCACTTAAATTGATAAATCAGACACTTTTCAGAATTTTAAAAACAGTAGCATGACCTACCACTGAATATGACTGTATAAAATTACTAGGCAAATCAGCAAGACTGATGCATTATTCAAAGGACTTACAGGGCACTTTATCAATCATTAATGTGGATTTCTCATCATTACTAGATAAAATGGGAGACATAGCTATGTAAGGCTCCTTCCCCATTACTCAAAATTTTAAGTAGCATGTTCCTATCATTTCAGAGCAGTTTTTACTTGTGGTCATCAAAAAGTTATCCATATAAACAGCTTATTCAATCAAGAGACATAATCCGTTATGTTCAAATGGCTAAATAAAATAAAGAAGATCGTGCTTTTTTAATGTACTGAAGTTCTATCAACATTGTAATGTCTTTATTGCACTTAATGACATAGAAACTAATTTCCTGAGGAATAGCAATCACTGAGTGTCACCAACAAGCTGCACAACCACTGAAAGACATCATCCAAACACTTAATGTCTGTAAGTGCAAAACAGTCGTAACAGTACTTTTTAAATGCTCACATACAAAACATTGCAAGCTCATGTTTTCAAAAGAAACTGTTTGCAACCCTCATAAAAAGACTGATAGTTTACTCTCCCATATTATAAAGAATAAAAGGGAAGGAAGAAAGATTTAGCTATTTAGTTGTCACAAAATCTGCTTCATGACCTGTGAAGAGTTGGTCATTATCCGTCTTGCAAAGTGAGCCGTACAAAAATAGGCAGTAATTATATACCGTTTGACTCTGGGATATTTGATACAGTCACTGTAAAAGAGTCATAAAAGGCAATACAACAATGCGCAGGAACAACAACTTTCTAACAAAGAGTGACCTTCATTGTATTGATGTATCCTTACCACACATCCCACAGTATAATGTGCTGCAGGTGGATGAAAACCTGATAAAAACGACTCCATCTAATGTAATCATAAACGGAGGAACAAAATTCAGGGTAAGCGTGCTTTTATCCATTTTTTTTTTTTTTTTTTGCCAATCAGGCATATCAGTGTCTCATCAGGCCATTCTGCTGATTACAGACTACCAGGGGAGCCACATAAAACTGAAGATATTGGAACAGGCCAGAAAACAGACAATATACTGAAAAGACAGAAACTGATAGAGGAAACAGAAGTCTTCACAATGATGATTCATAGTGAGCAGCCTCTGGATTAGTCTGTGTCAACCAACAATATAAACTGTGGTGCTGCATATTTGACATTTCACTTACTACGATGTCAGCTCATTACATTTTGTCTAGGAGGCCAGGCTCCGTAAAGTCTCTCCAGACAATGTTTTATCAACAGCATTAATATACTGGTTTTTTTAATAGATTTTTTTGAATGGGGAAAAAAAATGAGATGCACCAATAGCAACAAAAAAGGAATTAATGACTCTTGTGCTGTAGCTCAGATGTTAAATAACGTTCTTTGACATACAGAAACATCAACCGTGCACATACATGTAACTGATAAATGCATCTAGGCAGTTGATCTTCAGAGAATTAATGGTCACTATGGAAACGATGTTTACAGTATTTAAAGTGGTACATCATTTTTTTGTTGGGGTGCTTTCCATTAAACTGATCAATGTAAACAGCATTCAGATCAAAGTCCTGCTAACTCTGAAACAATACAGCAAGTATTGGCAAGTTCACTGACATTTTGCCAGGTATGGACTTCTGAGCAGGTAACTGGGATAATTGTATGTCATTATGCATCCCTGGAGCACTCACGCAAATGTTTAACCTGTTGGAATGCAAAACCAAAGTCCTGATGCACAAATTCTTCCTCAAAACAGACATTCACATGTCACCTTTCTATGTTCAACTGTGCTGAATGACTGCTGAGTGTTCCCACAATTTCAGTGATATTACCACTGGATTATCGCAGTCTGCATATGGCCTCTCACCACTTAAAGATCTGATGATCTTAAATCTTGAAGTGTTAGAGAAATCCCCCGGAATAGCTTTGGGAAGAAAAAAGATTACGTCGTTGGATTAGTAATGCAGACTGAACAATACAGGATGGATATATGATACAAAATACCACAATCAAGCAATTGATACCGAGCTCTGAATATGATCTCACAACTGATAAGTGATCATATTTTAATACAGCATACAGACAAACACTTATCTCTAGATACAAATTGCAACGACCAGTCCAGACCAGCCTGTCAACAACTCTTTTGACATAGAGGTAACAACCAGCAACATGTAGGTCTATCTGCAGGATAAAAATCCAAATTCATCCTCAACTTTCCTACCAATATCACGTTCCCAAACGAAGGATGTGTTCCCTTCCGTGACCCCTGTAGGAAGAAATCAATAACTTGCGAGGGCTTTGTTAGCTTAACGTGATCACGGCGCTATTGTTGGGTCTTCGGGCTACTGGTGAGGTATAGCAGTTTAACGGAAAGTGCTTATAATAGCAAGTAAAATAAATTAAAGAAATGAAATTGATCATTTTACTCAGTTGATTTGAAAAAAAAAAGTGAAGTTCTGCCTAAGTATTGTTTGGGAGCCCATCTAAAACAGTCATAATCACCACAGACCAGTAATTAGTAGCATATCCACAGAGGCTAGGGTAAGCTATCTGTCGCTTTGACTTTACCTCTCGGTAACGGGATTTACTTCAAGCAGCATGCGAAACAACTGTTGAAAAAAAAAACGAGAGCGTTAAAAGGTATTTACCAAAAAGTGAAGAGCTTCGTGGGCATTGTTTATCTTCGTTTCGCCTCGGAGTTTCGGCAGTTTTCCGTTTCAACTTGTCTGTAGCAAAGGAAGAAGGGGGAAAAAAATGCAGCTCAACACCTTCTTTTCCCAACTCTGCTCATTACGCACGGCTCGACGTCAACGTCCACATTAAATCCACAAAATGGAACAGTTTCCACTTGCATTGACTTTCCGGTGAATTTTCAGCCTAAATGTCGATCATAAACGATAGCAAAACCGCTTTATTCTCGCTTCAGTTAGGTATTTCCCCCATAGTAGCAAAACGCCTTGTTGGGTGGTTATTATGGCCTATCCCAAAGCTACGGTTTCAATTTAGCCAATGTGACTTACGTTTCCGGTAAAGACTTTCAAAATAAAATCCTGTATTTATTGTGAACTTGGATTTACTATGAACAATAAAGTAATTTCATACCACGTGCTGATTATTCTACTTTGGTAAGCGGATGTGAATAATAAAAATAATCTTCGTCAATTAAAAAAATGAAAATGAATCTTTGTGCCAATTTCCCGCTTTATATTTTGGAGCAGTTAAGGTTGTTTCATTACTTCCGTTTACTTGACAAGTTGCCATTGATGTATGCCGACTGGCCAAGAGGCCCGTCAGTGCTCCGGAGAGGTTGTGCAATAATTCAATTGGGAGCGCCCTCTAGCGACTAATTAATGGAAGCATGTATTATGACAGCGTATTATTATCATCATTACCTATTATTTACCCTTCCAATATAACATGCTCTGATGTTTTCATGCAGAAAACGTATTGCCTACTAAGCTATTCAAACTGGTTAGCATTTCTAATGTAGCACAGGAGATTCTTTTAAAAGGCATTTAATCAGTAAAGGTTATAAAGATACTAGTTTATTCTTCTCTTGGATGGAACAAGTTCTCTTGGCATCCTGATGGTGGCGTCAGAATACATCTAATCTGAGTCAAAACTTCTAGCTCTTCAGTTGTAAAGCAGTTTGTGATTCATTTTGCAGTTTCTTTTTATTTATTTTTTTGATAACATAACCTGGAGATTTACACATTAACAGTTCAATTGACATGTCTTAACAACATAAGGTAGAACTTCATTAAAGATGACAGTGACAAAAAAAAAGAGAAAGAAAATCTAATGGGAAACCATGATTGAGAGCAGACATGATACTTAAACTCACCAACTAGATATAGATTGAAAATTCAAGGAGATGAAAACTGGTCATTTTAAGTGTCGGCGTAGTGAGCGATAGACAGAGATAGACAGCTTGTTCCCTGTTATGTCTTAGTAAGGGAACTATAAGTGCAACTAATGTGTGATATGGATAACCCTGGCTTTGTAGGAACAAGGGTTTGTATCAAAAATAATAAAATATAAAATAATAGTATGATGACTAGATGAGGACTACCGATATTTTTCAACCAGTATTTTTACAGTGCTGTTTAGTTTTGAAACCGAAAAAACAAAATCTATGTTTACAATAAATATTTTAAGTAATCTAAGGTCTAGGGGAGCACAGGTACTGTATGTATGCATTTATTGCACTTCCAAAATGTAAAGATAATATAAAGTGATATAATTTTTTTATTATATACCCTATGTGCTATTTTTGCACACATTAGAATTATTTTATTTTAAATATTTAAATTGCTGGCAATGGCTATGTCTGGTTTCAGTGTTAAATATAACATTTGGGACTTAGCTCCAGTGCAGTTAATATATAATGAGGAGAAATTGTTTATCCTATCAATTAACAGTAATCTTTATTTTCTTTGTGATATAGGCTTAAAAGACCAACACTTTAAGTTGTGTACAATTATTGCCATTGAAAAAATGGTAAGAGCTTGCTATAGTTTTGAACAACTCTGTTTTCCACCATGTCCCACCCATTTTGTTAACTTCCAGCCACATAAACAAGTAATTTTGCTAAGCTAATGACAGCTCAGCATGTATGTTTACATAAGTGCTTTGGCCCATGGAAGTAACTCCTCCCAGGAAGAGTGTTGGGAATTTAAGTAAACCCTATCTGCTAGAATCTCTCAGGATGTGAAGAGGAATTACCAGAGAAGCTTTCCATTTTTGTTTTTTAAAAACCTGATCGCATGAGCTAAACCAAGCAAGATGTCCTCAGTCTTCAAGAGACCATCGCTGACCAGGCTGCTGCTCATGAAAGCCATCCAACAAACCCACAGTTCAACCATCTACAGCAAGCCCCCAAAGGAGAAGATCGGACCAGTGGTAGGACTGACTATCTTTGTTAGTACTTGACAGTAAAGTTGACTGGCCAGGCATCCCTGGCTATCAAGTGGTGATGGTAAGAAGCAGAAAGTGTAGGGATAGTTTTTACCTTAATTAAAAATATATGCGATGTAGCTTAAGTGGTCAGTTTCTGTGATTCTTCACGTTATTGCCCGTAATGTGAGGAACTGAAGCGAACATTGCTTTCCAGCTAGAAGAGTGGGACAGATGTTTTATTCATTCAGTGTCCATAACTCAGTGTGAAGAGCTGGCCTCTGTAAAGGGCTCATATGATGTAACTGCAACATACCAGCCAGCGTTTATGCCACTATAAATCTGTTGATCTGTCCTCAGGGACACGCATGGATGCTTTTACAAAGCCCATCTCAAGTTAGGAATATCAGAGTGGAGAAGGATACTGAGAATATCATAGCATGAAGATATACAACTCTGCCATTCAACCTGTGAGATCAGGACCCTTTGTGGTCCAGTCTTACAACAGGAAAAGTTCTGGTGCCATAATCCTGTGTATGATCTCGATTTGTCAGCTGTTTTCATTTTATTCCAAAGCACATAATGTCTATTTACACAACATTTAACTCAATGTTTTTTTTTTGGGACTCTCTTACAGCAATCTGTCTTTGCCTTGTGTGTATTTGCTGTGACTCTCCTGGCCCCGGCTGGTTGGATCATGTATCACATCCCAGAATACCGACAGAGCTCACCATCACGTCCCTGACTTCTGAGAGGACACCGCGTTCACACTGAGACTGAAGCTCTATTACTTTGTGAGCATATTGTCAGAGTAAAGCACATGTGGAGAATTACGCTCCCTATGAGACTAAAACATTGAAATACACAGAGTTGCTGTTGTTTTTTAAATGTATCAAAAGTTATGGCACTTGCTGTGTAATGTCTTGCTTGCCTTTATTTAACTCCAGAATTTGTTGGTCTTTTTGATGACATTAATTCTCGAAAAATAAATTGTGCTTTGACATGATTAAAATACTGAAATAGCACTATTAAAGCATAAATAGTCGAAGTCAGGAACAGGCAGCAGTATGAGAATGGTTCTCCTTATCGCTTGGAAAAGAGACTGAAACACTCAAATCAGGGTCTGCCAGTGCTTCAGACCCTGAAGTCTGCTTACTTTTAATTTTTTTGCTTGTAGAGCAGTGTTCTTCAATTTTCTCAGGCCATTGTCCTGCTCCAACACAGCCAATTCAGATAATAGAGCCTTTAATAGTCTTGTGCAGATCTTGATGTCAAGCTGATGATGATGATCCATTCATCTGATCAGGTGAAAGTGAGCAAGGGAACATTTAAAACATGCAGGACAGAGGTCCTAGAGACTGCAATTGAGGAACACTGTTGCAGAAGATGCACATTTTTATATGTACACATTCATTCATGCAATAAGGCCACTGAATGTTAATTTAAGTTCTTCAGGTAATAACGGAGATAATAGTATACATACATAGCATTTTTTTTGTTTCTTTTTAGAAAAAAATGCTAAATCTTCCATTGTGGGACATTGAATGCATTTCTGAATGTTCTTGTAACTTGGAAACAAAATTAATTAAACACAAATTTATCCTCCTGGAGACGTCGTGACCATAGTCATGATTGTGTGACAACCATCTGTTGCATGTTTAGCTTTTTTTTTTTTTTTTTAAATATGAAACACAGATACTGGCAAGACGAGATTCTGTCAGTATCTGAAGAAGAAAAAAAAAACCCACGGAGATCCGTCGTATTTCTGTCCTTTAACAGCCTCTGAGAATGATGAAAGGGTTGTTGGAATTCTTGAATGACAATTTGTCAAAGCCGGATCAGTCCATTTGGAAAGGTGCGCTGCATCAGATGTATGCCACGATTCCTCCCTGCTTCGGAATAACAGATTTCCTGAAATTTAAAACACATTAATAAAATTGCTCCTCGTTTAATTTCCGTTAAGAGATCACGGAAACGACCGCATCTGCAAGCAGGCAAATCCATCGTGCTGGGTGGTACAATCAAGCCGAGCCTGGGCTGGCTGCAAGGGGGGAATGTTCACTTTTTCTCGACTGAGGAAACAACGCCGGGAAGGAAAAAAAAAAAAAACCCACTAAAATAATTGACAGTCTGGGTTTTATGTCTCCCCAAGTGTCTGCGATATGTCTACCAAGGCAGAACAGTGTAAGTACAGCTGTGTGTGCGTGTTTGTTGTGTGTGTCATTTTTCCCCCCCTTCATTATTTTGTCAAAGCGTTGAATGGAAACGTGATTTTTGTTTTAATCAAGAAAGCGAATAAGGGGAGCTGTCCTTGGTGATGAAACCGTGGTTGCCAAGGCAGGTTGCAACACGTCCTCTCACTGCAGAGGATGGCTGGAGGTTTCAGTGAGCGCAGATAGCCGCCGTATCTCCCACTGGGCTATTTATCTGCATTATAAAAGAATATAATTGCCTGATTCGGTTGCACGGCCGTCCTGTTGTTTTATCGTGATCTCAATTATTTTTGATTGACGTCGCTGGATGAGGTGCGCGCAAACGAGGAGATGTAAAGCTTGCTCAAGGTCGACCTGATAGATTCTGTGCCGAACAATATGGTGGAATTATATTGATCACTCCCATGACTTGATCACACAGTATTAAAATCGGCTGAAAATTTGTCAGTCCCACCTCATTTCACTTATTGCTTTTGAACAGGTGGAAACCGGTCTCCATGTCTCATCCGTGTATTTGCTTACTTTTGGTCGCCTGCAGACGTAAAACATGTCGTCTTAATTGGTTAAAAGTTGGTGTTTGCTTCTGTTGTTGTTGTTTTTATCTAGGCAGATAATCTATAAAAACCAATCTTTTGCAGTCACTGGTCCTAAATCATCTTATGAACTATAATGATCCCCCTTTTTGTCTTTTAAATATTTAAAAACTATCATCTCTGTGTGAGGGGGGTAAACACATTTGCTACAGTAGGGTTTTGACCACATATGCTCACAGCCTGCAGCTGTTATTTTATTTTTGAGGTTTGTGATTTACAGGTCAGGCATAAAGCTAAACACCACTGCCCAAAGTCAGCGAAAATGGGTCAGGGATCTCTTTCTCCAACTTATTTTAACCATTCAAAAACAACTGACACCACAGAGAGCAGCTCAGGATGGAGCGGCCAGCTGGACTCATTGCTGAAGCCCCCCTTAAGGTCATGTTTTAAGAGGAGAGTGAGCCTACTCTCATGCTCAGGCTTGACTGAATTTTCCCAGCTCATCTTGGGACTTGAACTGGCAACCTTTTGTTCGTGAGTTTGTCTCTTTAGGCTATAGGTTACTGCCTCTTCTGGGACTTCCTGTGAGCTTGCTCCTTCACCATAAAGGTCACCTGGTGAAAATCAGAGAGCCATGGGAACATATACTCTTTGTTTAACTTAAAAATGAAAGGATTCATATTGTATACTGCTGAGCTGCAACTTGAAGCTCAGCCAGATACTAAGGGAAACACATTGTGCATTTATATTTCTTCATGTGCAGTTGTTGCATGTGATTTTGCTCAGATTACAGCATGGCTTGTCTTTTGTGTTGATTCGCTTGTTACTCTGCTCTTTATTTTGTCTAGTTGCCTCTAAGATACGATACTTGCAAGAGTATCACAACCGTGTGCAACACAATATTTACCCTGTGCCCTCCGGAACAGACATTGCAAACACACTGAAATACTTTTCCCAAACCTTGCTCAGGTAAGTACCCCGCTCTGGAGCCATCAGGTGAAGTAATAGACTGTAGAATGTGTCACATTTAGCTTCCTTCATGATCAGATAGGATTAATTACAGCAGGTTACTCTGGCACACTTTCTGAAAGGAATAACAGTAACACCATTAAATGTGAACGAACAATGTTGAAAGGAAGTTAGGAAAGTGGCCAACCTGTCTGCTGCTTTGTGTGTTCTGCTTGGAAAGATTGGAGATTGAAGTTATTTTGTTGTTTTAAAGCAGAGACAGACGGGTTGTGATGTTTATTGATTGAGCAGACGGTTGCTAGATAAACACTTCCCTTGGGCGGTCTGCTGTGTCCTTCCCCTCTGCGGCTGGTGGAGGGCAGATCCTTTGGCTATGCAGTTGCAGGGTCAGCCTGCTCTCTTGGGTTCTTTGAAAGCCCGAGGAAAGAACAGCGTGTTATTTCCTCCTCCAGCACAGGTCAAGTTGGAAGCCATTTTGGACCAATATTATTCCATAATTTCTCTTTATTCTTTTCTCCCTGCAGTTAAAGGTTATGTTTTTTTTCCCAGTCTTTGCTGTCTGATAGTTAAATTAAAAAAGCAGCATTGTACTGGAAGCTGAACTTGTATACCTTGGTTTAATCATTATTAACATTAGAGATTGGCAGCTGGCCTCAGTTCTACATTTGATTCTTCAACCCCGCAAGGATTATTCCTCTGCTGGAGGGTATCCTTGGATACTTCATGCTTTGCTGAGGGGCCGTCCAGCACCAGCAATCACTGTGCTGTTCAAACATGGCCTCTCGTGGCACAGATTGAGCGTGACAGGGGCTGCAACTGTGGGGATCTGCGTTAACTCCAGTGATGATTTTGTCTCTGAGGGGCAGTGTTTTCAAAGTGGGAGAAGAATCACTCAGCATGATGCCACTGTTACCAGAGCCTTGATATTTTCCCAAAGCCCAGCCTCTTAGCCTAAGATATGCGGGCCAAATCACCCCACCCACCAATAGTGGAGCCTTGTTTCCTCAGCAGGGATTCTGGGAATATCAAATCCAGATCATGTGCTTCCAGAAGCCTGGGGCGATTAAAAAAATAAAGGGAAAATGAAATGGTAGATTGATTTGTTAGAAGTGAGCACTGAGAAGTCGAGAAAGCGTGTGTCATTTTTCTGGAAAGGAAAACTGTAATAGCCAGTGAGGGTGGTTGTTGATTCATACACCCATTTTAGGTGCAGTGTGGGTTAGATAGAGAACAGAAAACAAAGGTTTTGGCTACCTGCGATGAGATCTGCCTTCTTCATGATGCAAAACTATACTAGTTAGAAGAATATGTGCAGGTAGTTTTGTGTGCATTATGTTTTTAGCCATATGGGTTTACTTCACACTCATGCAATCATTAACTGGATGCACACATAGACAGCAGTGCAGGGTTGAATAGTAAATGTATGTCACGTGTCTGTACCAGTGCATTTCTACATGTGTTAAGTGTTGTATGTGTCTGTAAAATTTTGTATTGTATGTATGTATGCACATATGCGTGTTCTCTGAGTGTATATGTTCAGTGTATGCGTGTGAGCGTGCCTGTTTATGTCTATGTTCATTGTTCAAATTAAGGATGTTTTCTTTATGATCAATGGGCGGTGAAAAAGTCATACTCTGAGAAACAGTTTGATGTTGTGTATTAACTCTGTTTGAGCCTTGTAATGAATCTACATTGATAAAAATCTTACAAAGTGTAACTTTAAGGGGATCAGTCACATGTGATAATGGTATGTTCTGCTGCTGAACATTATTCATCTAATATTATGTGAAACAATCTAAATGAAATCCCCTTTCTCACTTCCTGCAGAGCTCTAAAAACTGTAACTACACATTTTGAGTAATTAAAAAGAAAATATAGCAATAAATCCATGTTTTAATATTCTGAGCAACCATTTGCCTGATAGAAAAGCTTAGCTCTGATGAGTTGAAGTAAAAAGAGCAATGCTCTCTGGCTCCCCCTCTCCTTCCTCCTCCACCCTAGATGCTCCACACTCAACCCAATTAGTTTTTTGCTTTTTTTTTTTTCCTCCCTTAAAGTTCAATATGTCCACCACCTTCCCCAGGGGACAGCAAACACAATTGTCCATCCTGCATTAGCTCACAAACATGATGCTACCAGTCATCTCCCCCCTGATACAACCTATTCCTTTGTCATTATAGTTTCTTCTCTACCGTAGATTAGTTGTTACATTTATTTTAGATACCTGAATCCATATGCCTGTTGGATCTCATTATTTCTCCTGATGATACTGGTGCAGTATCATAATGTATGCATACGGACATTATTTCTCTGGTGCAATAAACATGTGCTGTGACCTAGGAGCATTTGATCTAACCTCACACACATGTTTATTACTGGCTCAAGCATGTTTCAAAAGTGTCACCTCTGTATTTTCCCGAACCAATTTGGTGTCACTCCCATCTTTGACAGCCCCACTAAAGACAAGGAAATTTTATTTTAAACATTACTCAATGGCCCATTGGCCTTTCTGTACAGTAGCCACAGAGTTTGCTGATTGGAAGACGGCAGCCATCGAGGGACAGTCATTTGCTGCTCTGTCCCTTTTTGGAGAAGTATGGGGTTGCCACTGAAAACATGCCATTTTTTATATTTTTGCTCCTTGTCACCAGATACGCATGAGATGCAGTGATCATTGCAGTTTGTGCTCATGATTTTATTTTTTATGTTTGTTTTTTCAAGTGCAGAGCAAGAGAAAACAAAATGAATTGAACTTAAGTCGCTCTGAACAGACAAAGAGGGAAAAATTACCCATGCCTTCAGTGATACAGTTAAATAGTGAGACACTGCATCCTATGTGGGGTTTATCTGGGTTTGTTTTTTTCTATTTACGCTGTCTCTGTAGTGCCATTTCAATGTAATGTGCTGTTTTTTTGTGTCTTTGTTGTCTCTTTTTTTCCCTTGTTCCCCTCTCCTACCCTCCTTCCCCTCCCCTCCCGCTCCCGGAGCAGCATTCTGTCCCGCACAGGCAGGAAGGAGAACCAGGAAGCTTCCCATTTGGCCGTGCCCATGACCATGTGTCTTTTTCCTGTGCCATTCCCACTCACCCCATCTCTAAGACCACAAGTCAGTTCCATCAACCCTACAGTTACTCGCTCCCTCCTTTACAGCGTTCTGCGCGATGCCCCGTCAGACCGCGGGGGGCAGGGGCAGCAGAGTCGGGACGCTCAGCTCTCAGAGTACCCCTCTCTGGACTATCAGGGCCTCTATGTGACCCTCGTGACCCTGCTTGACCTGGTGCCCCTGCTGCAGCACGGTCAGCATGGTGAGTCAAGGCCCAGTGCACCACTGTTTGTCATCGTCATCCCTGAGCCGCCTGGCCTGCATGAAGCCACTGCTGCTTTTATGGCCTCTTTTGTAACTGGAGGAGAGAAGTCCTGCTGAGGATCTTGAGGGATGCATGGGGTGATTGGGAGCACGCTGGATCCTGTCAACTCTCATAAGCCATTGGATAAACCTGACATTAGATAGGCTTTCTCTTCTGTTTTTCATACCTGACTGCATGTTTGTTATGCAAAGTGGGAGAAATGTTTTACTTATGTTGTCATGTGGAAATACAGTCAAATGTAATTTTTTGTAAATGCATTAAACACACATCTGAGAATGTCTTAGAGCATATTCACGCTGTTTTGCAACGGCCTAAAGCTGCATCAGTCAGTGCTTTTATTTGTCCTGGATATTGGAGTATTGTTTAAAAAAATAGCAAAGGCATCAAAACCAATAGATTTATTTACAGTTTCTGAGAGTAAACTTTACTTCAATAGCTTCTAATGAAAGCTTGGATGTCATGTTGTCTCTTTCTATATATTTTTTTTCTTTTAAATTTAGTTTATTGCTTAATGAATAAAAGTCAAAGTAACAATTACATCTGTGGCTGCATACAGTAGGTGGATACTGTATGTATAGCTGATTGAATGTTTGTCTGTGTATCTCTCCTTGTTTTTTTTCTCCTTTCTTTGCTCTTTCCCTTTCTCGTCAGATCTTGGACAGTCCATATTTTACACAACAGCTTGCCTCCTGCCCTTTCTCAGTGACGATATTCTCAGCACTTTGCCCTATACTATGATCTCCACTTTAGCCACATTTCCCCCTTTCCTCCATAAAGACATCATTGAATACCTGAGCACCTCTTTCCTCCCCATGGCTATATGTGAGTATGACCTGCCATACTGTAAGACAGTTCATTCATTTGACTGCTGTCATAATGAAGCTGTATTGAGGAATAATGGACGAATAAGTACTGAAAGTGAAGCAAACCATAGCCTGTGTCAGATGCACATTTCTACCGCGATGAAGAGAAAACAAAAGGAATCTTTTAAGCGGCTGTTTTTCCTCTTTGTCTCCTTTTCGCCTTTGCAGTGGGCTCTACTCGGAAGGAGGGAGGTGTCCCAGCCTATGTTAATTTGTCTGCCTCATCTATGCTCATGATTGCGATGCAGTACACTTCAAATCCTGGTAAGCCATTGTGCCAGCTGCTTGCAGAGCACGTGATCAAATTGAAGTATAATAATTGTTCTTGGCTGAATCTGGTCTCTTGCTTGTTCTAGTTTACCACTGTCAGTTGTTGGAGTGTCTAATGAAGCACAAACAGGAAGTGTGGAAGGTACACGCCATTCACTCAACGCAGCTCAAAGGTCCCTTGTGTAAAGAAGAGCTGTCGAGTCTCATTCCAAGTTGTATTTATTTTGAAAATCACAGACTATCTTCCTTAAAGAAAAATTTCATTATCTACTTAAACACTCAATATGCTAATCAGCAGGTAGACTGGTATCTTAGCTCAGCTGGAAAAACAGCTGCCAGCACACAGGAACTATTCACATTATGTGTCTTCCTTTGTTTAACATCTCTAAGCTTTAATTTGAAATGTCAAACTGAGAACAAACTTACCCCAAAACACACCTCTTTGTTTTGGCCTGTTACTTTTGTTGTTGATCTTTTTTATAAGCTAGCCTGTTAGCTTTAAAGTCACAGCAAAGCAAAATGTTATCTTTTTTTTTTTTAGCGAGTCTTAGTGAATTAAAAAGCATCTAAATTCCCATTTTAAAAAGAAGCTAGTAGACTATGCCAATAAAAAACAGATTTGAATGATTAGCAAGATGTGTATAAAATGACTGCATATACAAAGGGTTTCCTAGAGCGAGGGCTTAACCACTTCATAAATAACCATGAAAAATGTAAATTTAGGTATTCATCATCTTTAATCCATCGTATGATTTACGTCTTAAAAATTAGAAAGGCTGCAACCTTTGAGCCTCTGGAAAGATTTCCTGCAGTGGAAATCACTTCAGAGGCCCAGGAACACTTCAGATCAACAATGATTTTAAAGTTAAAAAAAAAATGCTAGTTAAAGCTCAAACCCATGCAATTAAAAAAAGCATACATAAACAAGATGCAGAAATGCTTGCTACGTCTGTGGGCCTGAGATCCTGTAGATGGATGAAACTGTTGGTTGAATCAAAACCTTGAGAGCCATCTGGCTCATTAACAGTATCATGATGTGACGTGGCTGCAGATCAGACCAGCCACCCACTGAAAACAAATAAAACATTAGAAATAGCAGCTGAACAGATGAACAGTTTAAATGGAAGATATGCAGTTGTACCTGAAGTCTACATAAAGCTGTTAAAAAAGAAACTTTTTTTTTTCACCATGCCGAACAGAAAAGTTGAGGTCAGATAAGATTTCTTCCTTTTTTCTGTTAAATGTCTGAATAATGGCAGAAACACCTTTTAAAAATACTTTTGGTTTTAAAAATCCACCCAACCACCTGCCATCCTGCTTCCTCCTACTGAGGGTCACAAGGGTCTGCCAGAGCCTATTTTAGTTCTCTTTTAGCAAAGGGAGGATGTGTGGAGCATCTCACATGGTTATTGTGGCGTGAGGAGCCTCTGACAGTCTAAAAGACATCATTTGAGTCAGTTGGAGGAACACCTGTGGATGGAGGTATTGGAGTGGCGGTCACAAAGCCCTGACCTTAATCCAACACAAATGGGTGGCATGAAATACCATGTGAGGTGGAATAAAAATATACAGTGTGGCCAGCTACATTCTTCTCTCCTTCTTCTGGCTTTTATTTAAAAAAAAAAATTAAAATCCCTTTTTTTTAAATTCTGACATTTTAAAAATAAACACAATTTCAGCACACAGCAACAAATGTTTCCTCAACTCATACTCCTCGTAAATATGACATATATACTGTATATGACACACACACACCACATGCTGTTCAGTTTAAAATTAACCTGTAATCTGTGCATTCATTTTAGATATTGAGCTTCTTTTTTCTTCTTATGTGCACATCTTCATGAAAAGGATTGCACTACAAGTATGTTTAATGTTCACACTGAATGCAGGACCTGCTTTATGTCATATCCTATGGCCCATCCCAAGTCAAACCTCCAGCTGTGCAGATGCTGTTTCATTACTGGCCCAACCTGAAGCCCCCGGGAGCCATCAGTGAATATAGGGGGCTGCAGTATACAGGTCAGGTTCTCTTAATCTGCTGGTTTAGCTGTCCTTGAAGTGATCAAAGGTTTAACTTGCCAGTGATTTTCTTTTTTCCTTTTCCACTTCAAATCTTCTTTCTCTCTACCATCTCTGCGCTTATAGCCTGGAATCCCATCCATTGTCAACATATTGAGTGCCACAATGCCATCAATAAACCGGCCGTGAAGGTGACTACAGTCTTGAAAAAAAAAAAAAAAACACTAAAAAAGCCTATATAATGCTTTGTTACTGTATGCCATTAATAAGTAGTAAGTTATGTAGTCAGAAGCTGCATTTTTCCTCATTTGAATTTCATTAGAAATTAACAAAACAAAACAAAGTATATTTGCCTTTTTTTTCCCCTCGGCAAATGAATCAGTAGAGGAATGACACAGGATGCTATTCTCCTTTGTATGGGTATCTGCTTTCTGGCTTTATCATCTGCACCTGCCTTTACTCAACTGTGTTCAAAACTGACAAATAGAGTTGGACCAGGGAGCACATTCGGGGGCTGGATTTCAATTACTAGGAGCAAGAAGGCGTTATGGGGGAGGGGAGGTCTTAATTGGACTCAGTGACCCCATGCAGCCCTCGAGGACAGGGTGGCATCAAGTGAGCACAGTAAATTACAGTGCACCATCTGAACAATGGTGCCATGAGCATTTAGCACAGGGCCAGGCAGGATGCAAAGGAATGGGATACAGCATATGCACGCAGTCATCTTCACACACAAATGAGGAAACCCATAAAGGTGTTACATGATTTTGTGAATAAGACTGGAATATATTTCCAATACAGTGCAGTAGGAAACAGGGACATGTCTATAGCATCAATGGAGAGCAGCTTTTGGTTAAAAAAAAAAAAAGCAAAATATTTATTCATTATTCTGTGAACTCTCTTGGTGCAGTTTTGGCAATTCTTTATTCCATTTTTACTATTCAATTTCACACATTCTCTAAGAGGAACATAAATGGTTATCTGCACAAATAAATGCCAACAAAGAACCCTCATGATACATAAATATTCTGACTTGCCAAATCCTTTTTCTTCCATTGTAATATTTTCCAGATGTGCATAGATCCTACTCTCTCTGTTGCCCTTGGAGACAAACCACCGCCGCTCTACATATGCGAAGAGTGCAGCCAGAGGATAGCTGGGTATGCATCTGTTTCGCTTCGTTTCTGGACTGCTCAGTTCTCCGAACGCGCAGTCATTTCAAACATACATCACCTCCGGCTTACCTCATTATTCCTGTCATTAACCCAGGGGAAATACATTGCTATGGTTATATAATTCCCTGGTGCCGCTAATGAGACCACCATTACAGGAAAAAAACAAAAAACAAAAACAAAAAAAAACAAACAAACGTGTACCTGCTTGTTTCTCATTTCACCAGAATTTACACCATTACAACTGCATGGCTTTGAAGTCAAGTGAAGTTGTTTGGTGTTCTGCATCTATTAGGATGCGGGGACTACAGAGAGTTGTAAATAAAGGCTCTGAGGACTTATACATCATGCTTTATTTAGATATTTCTTTGACCTTTGCAGGGATCATGCTGAATGGCTCGTAGATGTCCTCCTGCCCCAAGGTGAGCCTGCATGATAAAATGGTGTTCAGGTTGGAATATTCATGTGTTATACTCTGCTGTTTTCTTTGCCCGGACAGACACAGTAAGAAGAGAAATGTAATACTGTATTCAGTCATGTGGGAAAAAAATTACCTGAAACATTTGCTGTCAGTATATGGTCTGTTTTCACCAGAATATGATCATATTTAGTAATAATTTGAAGTTACCGCCAAAATGTAAATCCCAGGCATGTAATTTAACAGTTGTCAACATCAGGTAAAAGCAGATCACTACATTTTATCAGTATTTAACTATATTCACACAGACTGATATACAGTATTTAAATTAATGAGCTTTTCTTGAAGAAGCTGAAGACTGAAAATAAACAAAACAAAGCAGACAAACTGATTAACAATCTGAACTTTTTTACCACCACACTTTTAAAAAGCATGTTTGCTTAAAACCCTCTACTGTTTTATTCTCAATATATTTGAATCCAAAACAGAGCAATATTTTGGATTAAGCGTTGCTGTCAGATAAAGGAAGCATACTGGAACACATCCACTAAGAATGCTTGTGTTTTATATTAACTCAATGAACAACAATATCATTACAGGTATGGCTTTAATATGGAAAAAAACAGTTTTCCACCTTTGGCGGAAGTTTCTTCTGTACTTCAGTCTACACTTCTTTTATTTCAAACATGTTTAAACTGTCACAATAATAGAAAAAAATCCCACCTGTTGTTTGAGCCTTTGTCTCTTTGTCCCATTTCTTGTCAGATTAGCTAATATTCTGAGTGTCCTGATAAAAGCTTAAAAGTTCACCAGTTCATCTTGCTTTCAGACACATAACCTCTCACTGTCTGATATCCATAGTTGATCGACACAGTGAAACATACCCAAACTATAATATCTCCACCACTATGCAGCTGGAATAGCGTTATTCTCCTTAAAAAGTTATTTTTGGCACCATTATATGTCAAAAATTCTTGAAAAGTATTATTCCAAAACAGCCACTTTTTTCCTAACATGTGCATTAGCGAAATGTCTTGTTTTTTCTCATTTTAGTTTTAGACAACAAGTGATTTTTCTTGGCACACACTGTGATCCAGACAACTGAGGGTCTTGTTACTTGCAGATCATGTGCTTAAATTTGTGGGTTCTTGCCTAGAGATGCAGGAAGAAGTACTTTGTGGGATCATTTTTAACAGAAATGCTTGTATGTACAGATGACCAACCCATTGCTATTAGAGTTCCTAACAATGTGTCCTGGTTTCCAAACTTATTGGTGTTAAAGTAGAATAAATATTGTTTATAAATATTAATTTATCGCCCTCAAATTTGAGTCTTTTTTGTACATGAGGATGTTGTCTGCAAATTGCTCTCCATTAATGTGAGTTTTTATCTGCAGCAGAGATATCTGCCATTTGTCAAAAGAAGGTAAGTTTTTAATATTTCATTATCAATTGCATAACTGTGCGCTTCTGTTGTTTCTCATACTCACTGTTATTTTTGTAATTACTGCATTATTATTGTTTTAGCACTCATCCAGTGCATGTTTATGAAAAAGTTTAATCCCAAATCAAAATAGATGGCATTCTTTAATTTTCAGATGTCTCTGTAAAAGAAAAGAAAAAAGCCTGGGGAAAATATTCTTCTGAAGTGCACTTAATCTGTGATCCATATTGAGGTTATTTATTCATGGACCTGAAATGTTTTCTCCGCCGAGGACTCCATTCACTGAAGCAGCTCAGTCATGCCACCTCTTTTTAAATGAAGCTGCTGAGGCGTGATGTTTATTTGCTGTTGCTCAATGCTCTGCCACAGGCTCCAGTGATCCCTTCTGGTTTCCAGGGAGACTCTGGGTAAACTGAATGCAGTTTAATCTCAGGTATTCCCATTAGGCTATGCAGCCCATCCTGCGCTGTTTACAGAAACAGCTGGCCTCCACCTTGGTTTGTCGGGCGGTTTATAATCCAAACTCGCTCCCTCTGAGCGAGCTTTGTTATTCTAGGAAATTGATGCCACCTGGATTTACACCTGCTCAGTCATCATGGGCCGAGAAATTACGTTTCATCTAAGAAGAGCTACTCATAAATACCATCAAGATACCCAAAATAGAGCATATTGTAAAAATATCAACATCAGAGAAATATATTTTGTTCTTTCAAGCCAAATTAAAAAAAAAAAAATCCTCACCATCAGAGGACAGATATGTAAATTTGATTGGGACTAGTGCATCCCTCTAACGCAGAAGATTAGAGGCTGATCAGATTAGGATGGCTCTCGGGTGCCTTGCTTTTTATTTTTAGTAACCTGAAACACCCTGGGGACACATTATGACTTGACTTTTCTTTTTGCTACAGATGTGCACAAATCAACATCTCTACTCAAACGCAATATTGAGAGAGTTATATTTATGGTCTCAGTAGTCTGGAAATATGTTTATTTTTAGAGGTTTGTTATCAGACAGTGTTAGATGATTTTCTATAATTGTGCATCTTTATTTTGATGCTGAGACCAGAAATAAACCACTTTCTCCTCCTACTACTGATGTTTCTTTGGTCTCATATACTGTAGAACTGCAGCTCTCATGTCAGGAGGGCCGTGGTCACCTGCTTCTCAGCTGGCTGCTGTGGGCGCCATGGCAACCGGCCTGTCCGCTACTGCAAGCGTTGCCATGTCAACCACCACAGCAGCGAGGTGGGGGCTGCGGCGGAGACCCATCTATACCAGACCTCGCCCCCTCCCATCAACACCAGAGAGTGTGGAGCGGAAGAGCTGGTGTGCACGGTGGAAGCGGTGATAAGGTATAAACACGGCGTTTACAAAATTCAGAACTATTTCTCAGCCGCTGCTACAGGATGTATGTGTTGCTGAGAAGCTGTTATATGAATATATAAATAATGCTGCGTTAGTTTATATTTGACAATAATTTATGTTCATGTAAGCATGATCAAACATACAAAAACCTAATCTCTTCAAGGTCATCAAATAATGTAAACGCAACCTTAGATGAATAACACATAATCTATTACCCTGTGCCATTATTAATTTAACAAAAAACTAAGCTAAAGAGAGGCAGTATGTGAAGACCTAAAAACACACTGACATTGGACATACCTCACTTATTTTCTCTATCAGCTATTCTGTTATAGGGTCACAGCTGTACTTGCTACTTTACTTACAGTACATTTGACTCTAGAATAGTTTGTGATAGAGAGGAGTTTATTGTTATTATTATTACTCATCGATGGTGTACATTGCCATCAAACATCTCCGTTCAGGCCTCATCTGTAGAAGAAACATTGTTTCAGAAGTCTTCTTGTCATGTTTTTTGTAGATAGAAGAGGCTTTTTATTGGCATTGTTTTAACCAGCGGATACTTGTTCAGTTTTTTTCTGATTTTAATGTCATTTTAACATTTAACAGACTAACTGAGGTGTGTGGTCTGAGATGTAGTGCTAATATTACTTTAAGCATTGCCGGGTTGTCTACTCCTGAGAAGATTAGCAACTGTTTTGAATCGTGTATAATATGTGTTGCTTTTTTTTCTGCTGAGGGTGCATTTATCTCAGTTTCAGATCTGGTAAGGGCCAGTAGATTTTTTTTTTTTTTGAACTACGTCCTGTTACACAAAACTTAAGAAGTGACATTGGATCCACTGATTCCATGCTATCTTTTGTCTCTTTTGATCTCTCATTATCCGTCCATTCATTCAGCCTTCTGAAAGAGGCAGAAATCCATGCAGAGCAGCGTGAATTTGAGCTCAACAGGCGTCGTCAGATGGGCCTGTCTGCCTCTCATCATTCCCTGGACAACATTGAGTTTGATAACAAGGAAGATGACCAGCATGACCAGCGTCTTCTCAGCCAGTTTGGCATCTGGTTCCTGGTGTGTAACTGTGAGCTGCTGCCCTCAGCAACAGGGTAGACGTGTGCAGCACATTGCCTGCTGAGTTCAGTTATTTTGCTTTCTTTTGCAGGTGAGTCTTTGCACCCCAAACGAGAACACGCCAACCGAGAGTCTGGCTCGTCTGGTCAGCATGGTCTTCCAGTGGTTTCACTCCACCGCCTACATGATGGATGATGAGGTCGGAAGCCTGGTGGAGAAGCTGAAGCCACAGTTTGTCACCAAGTGGCTGAAGACAGTGTGCGAAGTGCGCTTTGACGTCATGGTCATGTGTCTGCTGCCCAAACCTGTAGAATTTGCGAGGGTGAGGTTAAAACCCAGGTCACTTGAGTAGATATGACTGAGGCGTTCATTGGAGCTCTATTGGGATATATTATTCAAGATCACCATCACCCACGTGTACTTTTCCACAGGTGGGAGGGTACTGGGACAAGTCATGCAGCACGGTGACGCAGCTGAAGGAGGGTCTGAACCGAATCTTGTGTCTGATACCTTACAATGTCATTAGTCAACCTCTGTGGGAGTGTTTTATGCCTGAATGGCTTGAGGCCATCCGCACAGAGGTGCCTGACAACCAGCTGAAAGAGTTTCGAGAGGTGCTCAGGTACTTTCCCCCTTCTTAAGTGTTTATCAAATATTAATATAAAGGAGGTGTAGCGCAAAATCAATAAATAAGTAAGAAAGCGACTGTGACATTAAGGGAAATGTATTAGACATTATATAACATCTTATGCCATCTTTATCATATTCCTGTTTTCCATCTGTGCATTTCTTGGTAAACATACCAGTAAAGGAAGAACAGAAGAGTAAACAGGACTGAAATGAACATCACAGTTCATGTAACACTATTGGAGGACTTTCCTCTTGCGTCTCTGTATTTCTATGTTTACATTAATCTGTGTTTTGATTTTGTCTTCTCTCTATAGCAAGATGTTTGATATCGAGCTGTGCCCCCTGCCCTTCTCCATGGAAGAAATGTTTGGCTTTATAAGCTGCAGATTCTCGGGATACCCAGCATCTGTCCAGGAGCAGGCTCTGCTGTGGCTGCATGTGAGCTCGCACACATTCGCATATACAAACAGCCTTTTTTTGTGCCCACTTCACATCCTGCAGTTCTAGCCACAGTGCGTGTGAAGTGAACAGGTTGTAATAGTGTTAGAGTCTGGGCAGGGGCCCCGCTGAATATGGATCTGGGTCACAGAGTGAGACTGAAAGAGATAAGAGGGATTTCGCCTTTTGTCGCATATGCACTCACAGCTTGCTGCTCCGAGTACATGGATTGGTTTCAAGGTTTCTGTCACAACTGTGATCAAAAGATTGCTTTATTTTTACCCTAAGTAAGTAGGTCATGTTCATATTAGAAAGGGAAGCTGTGTCCACATCCTTGACTACATCTGGAGTGTTAAAGCCACCGGTTTATGTTGGGTCACTATAGCAACATTTTACCCAAATTACAAAGGTCATATTTCCTGCCTGATATCAATACTCACACTTGCATTTATTTTTTATACAAGCATATATGCATACATGTATTTATTTCTATAATTTTTCAAATAAAATCCTGATAAAAATGGTTTCATTCTGTGCAACTGGCACCCAAAAAACAGTGCTTTTGCATAAAATGTTCTAAAAAGACATAATATTTATTTGGATTGTTAAATCAACAGTTATGACCAGACGCTTGAAATTTGTGTGTGTTCTGTTGCGACAAAGGTGCTGTCAGAGCTGGACATTGTCGTTCCCCTCCAGCTGCTAATCGGGATGTTCTCCGACGGGGTCAACTCACTGAAGGAACTAGCCAATCAGAGAAAAGCGCGAGCTTCAGATCTGTCCGGCAACACTGGCGCTCGCAGGGTGAGAAGCATCGCAATTCTCCAAAGATAGTCCAAAAATAATAAAATACTAAGTTACATCAGAATTCAGCACTCTTTTTCTTTTCTTTCTTCCTACGCAGCTTTTTCACTGACATTAAGCCAGGAGATACAGCTTTCACCTTTAAAGACACAAATTACTTTTTCACTTCACCTAAGTCGATGTTTTTACACTTTGGGGTGTGGTGTTTTTTTTGTGTGTGTTCAGTCGGGTCTTTATTTAGTAACAGGGTGCACGCATTTCTGCTCTTCTTGGTTTCTATTTTCTGCTATTCACTGGGATGTGCTGTATGTTGCCATGGTAACCCCTCCATCTAAATATAGCTCTCTAAAAGGGCTTAATTGAACTTGGCTAGGATGTAGATTTGTCTCTGAAATTTAAAGCCTTACAAGTCCAGTTTTCTGCCATTTTAACTGTCAGTAAGAGTTGAAGATTAAAGACATATGAGAAGCAAGTATTCTGAGAGTTTGAAGGTGGAGATATTTTGAATCAATTGGAGATGGCCTGTTATGTCATAGGTAAGTGTGGTGTCGGATCCAGGACGCCGCGGGCAGCACAACACCCTCAGCCCATTCCCCAGCCCCTTCAGGAGCCCTTTCCGAAGCCCACTTCGATGCAGTCCATTTAAAAACCTTGGTCATGCCACTGGTCACTGTGCTCTGGACCTGGACTGTGATGACGACGACATGAACCTCGGCTGCTTTATCCTCATGTTTGACCTCATCTTAAAGCAGGTGACCATCCTAGCACAGAGAAGAAGAAAATAAAACACCATTTGTGTAATATATACCACAGTTGTATAAAAGAAATGCACGTAATAAAGTGACAACAGGCCCCACAGGTGGGACATTGAAATGTGCTGCATTGTGCATCTCTTTTTTTTTTTAAATTTTGGTTGTTTCACCTCTGCCGTCACAGATGGAGCTGCAGGATGATGGTGTGATGTTGGGTCTAGACAGCAGTCTGGGGAAGGATATCGTGGGCATCATCAACAATGTCTTCCAGGCCCCATGGGGGGGCTCGCACACCTGCCAGAAGGATGAGAAGGCCCTCGAGTGCAGCCTGTGCCAATCCAGCATCCTGTGCTACCAGCTGGGCTGTGAGCTTCTTGAGAGGCTGACCCCACGAGAGGAGATACGCCTGGTGGTGAGTCACATGACATGCACGCATTAAGACGGTGGATCAAGCAGATGTGGCTTTGCAGTGAATGCCCTGCATGCCCAAAAAGGCGGGGGTCAGTTCAAAATGCTTCAGCTACTTAAGAAAGAAAGATGGTAACGAGAGAATGCCTTTTACTCGCTGTCTTTGTAAACTACAGTGTTTATTCAAAATGGTTCATAACACTTGAAATAACTCAAAAGCTTTATTTGACCATACGTTATCTCTGCAGGAGCCCACAGATAGTTTGGAGGAAACTTTGCTCCCGATTCAGCCAGATTTCACTCTTGGCACAGAAAATGGAAGCGAGGAGGGAGAAAACCTATGCGGGACAAACTCTGACAACCCCAGCAATCACTCTCCTGAGAACGCAAGTGCGTATCAGCTCTACATTTTACCTGTTAACATAAACTGGTAGTTGCAGATTGTGGCTTTATAATAGAATGATAAAGTGAGCAGCTTTATGTCATTCTCACAGCACGGTCACTGTAAAATTAAGGCAGTACGAATTATGCCATTTCAAGATACAGTTTGTCAGTAAACTAGATTTGAGCTGCAGAGCAAACGTTCTCTATTGAGCAATTTGCTTTACAGACACACAAAATGTAGAAAAAAACAAAACAAAAAAAAAACATAACATGTAAAAAGAGGTACAGATTAGGAATAATAAGATGATATATGTATTGAAAAAAACAGGTAGTAAATGCAGCAGAAGAAAATCTCCACTTATTAGTGCAACTCACAGGAAGAACGAGCCTCTTCTCTGATGGGATTTTGTTGAATTGCTCTTTTTTTTTTAAAATGTTCTTCGTTCTAGCCATGAAGAATAATTCTGATAAGAAGTTCTCCTACCAGGAGCTCCCTGTGTCCTTGAAGCTTATATACACCATCCTGCAGGTAACTGTTCTGAATGATTTCAAAGGACAACAGAGACTTTTATGTGAGTGTACACTGTAGTCATGCATGTGTGGCGTACTACCAGGAAATGTCCAAGTTTGAGGAGCCCGACATCTTGTTCAACATGCTGAACTGTCTGAAGATCCTCTGTCTTCAAGGAGAGTGTTTGTACCTTGCTCGTAAAGATCACCCCCAGTTCCTGGCTTACGTTCAGGAGAAGATGCTCATCCCCAGGTGCGTGAAAAGCCGGGGGCCTGATGGTAAAGCACGTGTTTGCAGATGAGTGCTGCTTGTGCACATGTCTTTTTCCGTGTTTGTGTTTCAGTCTCTGGTCAATGTTGAAGTCAGAGTTTTGCCAGTTGGCCTCCCTGGCTGTGCCGCAGCTTCTCCATGCTCTCTCCCTGTCTCATGGAGCAGACATCTTCTGGAACCTCATCAACACTAATTTTAACAGCAAAGATTGGAAAATACGATTTGAAGCTGGTAAGTGATGCTGTCCAGGTGATATTATGTATAGCTTCAAATACATATGGTCTTTGTCAACTGAAATATCAGGATTCAGTTGTTATTTTATCATTTGTATTACTGAATTTGATTGAATTGAAATTAAGTTTCTCTTCATTGTTGCGATTTCAAATTAATGAACTAATATAGGAAGAACCCCTTTTATATTGGTATAATCTGTTCCTAAACCACTGCGTGCCCACTCCACTACCCTGTGTTGCTATGGTTACTGAGAGGCTCATATAGGCAGCAAAGAGGAATTGTAGGATTAAATAAGGTTTTTCTCACATGTGATTGACAGGGAGCAGCTTGGTGACCTTGACGCAAGAGCAGAGGAGAAATCCTGTGACTAGAGATGTACGAATTTATAGGAAACAGTAGAGCAATAAGATGAGAAAACCCCCAGACAATCATAAAATGTTTCACGGGAGGTGTAAAGCTATTTTATTATAGTTTATTTAAATATGCCAACATTTTGAGCATGTGAAGAGATTAATTTGACTGTTTTTCCATCAAGCTAAACGCTTGTCACAACATAAGCCTGAAATGTTGTTGATCATGTTCGTGTTAATCACCTACTTCATAATAACCACATTTCAGCAGTACTAAAACACATAAATCTATGAATATGTGTATACATTATTCAAAAGAATATTTTAGCCTGGGCAACCTGGCAACTGCCCAGTTTCACAATTTCTCAGACACTGACACCTAGTGGTCAAAATGGGAACTTTATCTCATTTTTCAGAGTGGATAAAAGCTTATAAATTTTAGAAAAGAATTAAAAAAAGATAAATCATCATTATTTAAATCAATAACGACTGGAAGCTGGGAAAACTGTCTTTGTAAAGTCTATACTTATTGAACTATGTCACTGCTGTAGTTGCTGCAGGTGGACCTGATTTAATCTACTTCAGTTTTATATGCAGGAATATTAGAAACATTCAAAGAAAAGTCCTGATGCATACAACATTTTTCATCAAAATTTGTTAAGATTCTGGATCATTTGAATCATATTTTAGTTAATTCCCAACAATTTGCAATATTTTAAAACCTTTCATTTAAAAATGTGACTTGCAGTTAACTATAAAATAATTATAGCTGGAAAGAAAGTACTAAAATGTGTAAGATCAGTTTTGCACTGTATAAAATGGGAATACACAGCTAAAAATCCCAGGACCTTAAAATTATACTTAAATACATTATTTAATTTACTGTACTTAGTTATGTGTCTGTATGTATTCTTGTCAACAGAACAAATCATGCTGATCATTGATCTTTTACACTTGTAGACCCGAAACTTAGAAATTATATCAGGATGTATTCATGATGGACATGATTTATGAAGAAAAAAAGCTTTAACTTTAACTCTTTAACAACAAAAATCCATGTTGCTACCCCAGTGCTTTACACCAATGGAAAAGCGACATGCTGGCATTTAAAAGATAGCAACTTATAGTGCAGCAATACATTAACTTATCAGTTATTTTCTTGATTTCCCCCCTCCACTGGTTCTGTTTATTTAATCTTGATTATTTCATCAGAACATCTGGCAGCTTGTTGCATCTTGTTCACAGTGTGTTCCTTCTGAGTTTCATGTGATGTTTCATTTCTGTCCTCAAATCATCAACTCTTCCCAGTCGAGAAGGTAGCTGTGCTGTGTCGGTTCTTGGACATCGGTGCGGTGACGAAAAACCACTTGCTGAAGTACTCGTTGGCTCATGCTTTCTGCTGCTTCCTGGCCTCAGTAGAAGATGTTAACCCAGCTGTGGCCACCAGGGCCAGACTGTTGCTGGACACCATCAAGAGGCCAGCCTTGCAGGTGATTGGCATTGATTTTCTTCCTTCCCCTCGCTTCACCTTGTGTTGTCTAAACATGAGTGTCCTTTCAGTAAGCTAACTCTCTAATGAATACCTGTTGTACTTTTATTGGAAAAATAGTCAAGCATTTATGTACCTGAATGTTTTCATGTTCTGTTGTACATGCATGTTTGGATTTTGCAGGGGTTGTGCTTGTGCATGGACTTCCAGTTTGACACTGTGGTGAGGGATCGTCCCATCATTCTGAGCAAACTTCTGCTGCTGCACGTCCTGAAGAAAGACATTCCTGCTCTTAGTTGGGAGTTTTTCGTCAACCGCTTTGAAACTTTATCTCTGGAGGCCCAGCTGCACCTTGACTGCAATAAGGAGTTTCCCTTCCCCACGAGTGCGTAGCTATAATCTCCCCCATCAGATAGTTGAACTTGCTTTCTAGGACTTAGGCCCGACAATATAATTTATTATTATTATTTTTTGCAGCCATTACAGCCGTTCGGACCAATGTGGCCAACCTTAGTGATGCGGCATTGTGGAAGATAAGACGAGCCCGTTTTGCCAGGAATCGGCAGAAGAGTGTGCGTTCCTTGCGTGACAGCGTGAGAGGAGACCAGGCAGAGTCCAAACGGGCTTTTTCACTCCCAGAATCCCTGAGCAACCGACTTCGTGAGTGGCAAATCAGTCAATCTGTGAATCAGTCTGATTGTGAAATATTGTCCCTTTAGTTCAGTCTGTGGTCAAATACTGTTTGCGAAGATCTTTTGAGGCTTGTTTACACACTTCATATGTGCTTCGGCCAACCACTTCAATAAATCTCCATCCTTGAATTAAAACATACTATTTATATCACTAAAACTTTTATATGAATTTAGATTTGAATGCATGAGAATGTTTTATTTAGAACAATTATAGAAAAATCTGAAGGATTCAGAAACTTTGAAGCATTTCTACTTGAAATTTTTGTGCACCGTCTGTAATATAGAAAAAAAGCTTTATTTGTCCCACAATGGGGAAATTGCATTTTTGCAACAACAAAGAATAGAGCAAAAGCGATAAAATAAGAAAGCTAAAACTAGCAAAAAATATCTAAGATAAATAAGAAATTAAATGTCCAGGGTGTAGCCCTGCCCATCACCTGTAATGAGCTGGGATAGGCTCCAGCAGACGCCCCTGAACCTGTACAGGAACCAATGGGTGTAGAAAATGGATGGATGGAAATAAGAAATGAAAATGTAAAATGGAAATGACTGTAAATTTGAAGGGTCCATGTAGAACCCCCCCCCCCCATTTCTGTTTGTGAATGCTATTTGACCAAAGTCTGATCTGTTTCCTTACCTATCTCCCCCTCACCTGCTTGTTTACGACACTCATTTCACCAAAAAGTGCTACTTTGTCTTGGAAAAGCATTTCATTTTAAACTCTGCACAGAGGATTGTCTGAGTTTCAACGACATCTTCTTTGAGTTGTCTTCAAAGCAACATGTGGTTGGTTTGTTGGAAATCTTGATAGCACTGTGATTTTGCGTTGCTTTGACTCCTTGCAGTGGTTTCTTTTCCTGTGAATATTATGTCTATGTTTCGGTATGTCTTGGTGTGCACATGTGATGGGTGACCATGAACCTCAGACATGTGACCTGTGCCCCTGTAAAAGTCCCTAAATTGTGTTCTTCATATGTGATTTTTAGCTCTAAGGCTTACGAGGCAAGAGCACTCTGCCCCCACACTTGGAGATATGATAGAGAAAGTCCTGCCAGGTAAATGACAACCCAGATCTGAAATATGCAATATTACTTTTCATTTTTTCATCATATACAAGTAAAAACAGTGTAAGTATCAGTAAAACTACAAAGAAAATGCAATTAAAAATATTTGACACATAAAAGGCTGAAAACAAATCTTCCAAACAGTAAGCAGGTCATTTGTGTGTGTGTGTGTGTGTGTGTGTGTGTGGGTGTGTATGTGTGTGTGTGCTTGTGTGTGTGTATGTGTGTGTGCCGTATACATATTTCATGGATGTGTTGCACTGATCTATGAGACAGCATGATGATGTTTCCCCTTGACAGGATGCGTTGACCCCCCCACCTCTGTGCTGTTCTGTGCTCCCTCCCTTGCTACTGCGATCTGCCCTCTCCCCCACCATCTCTCCTCTCTTCAGCGCGTTTCCTGCCACACTTTAACCCTGACGCTTCAGCCCCTCTTGCAGGACAGACCCCTTCCCCTGAAGACGACGCCATCATCAGAGACCTGCTCCCTGAGGACGCCGGCATCGATCACCAGACAGTCCACCAGCTCATCATGGTCCTCATGAAGTTCATGGCCAAAGACCAGAGCAGTGCTGAGGTGGACATCGGCAGCGCCAAGGCTTTCAACACAGTGAAGCGCCACCTCTATGTCCTGCTGGGCTACGACCAACAGGAGGGCTGTTTCATGATTGCGCCTCAGAAGATGCGCACCTCCACCTGCTTCAACGCCTTCATTGCTGGCATTGCACAAGTGACTAACATACCTTTTGTTTACTCTGTTTTGCTAGAAAATTTTGAACTGACATGGGGAACATTGTGAGTGTTGCTCTTCTTTCCCTCAGGTGATGGATTACAACATTGGTTTGGGGAAGCAGCTGCTCCCCCTGGTGGTACAGGTTTTGAAGTACTGCACATGTCCTCAGCTGAGACACTATTTTCAGCAGCCGCCCAGATGTTCCCTGTGGGCTTTGAGGCCACACATTCGACAGATGTGGCTCAAAGCTCTGCTAGTTATACTTTACAAGGTACTTTAATAAGCTCATATGACTGAGACAATATTATTTATAATTTAGGGGCCAATACCATTTAATTCACATTGGCAGTGTTTTTCTACCTCTGCATTATTGGGAATCATACAGATATATTTTCAGCAAGGCTATAATTTATCAATTACTATTTATTTAAAAAACAACGACACGGTCAAAACTTAAAACTGACAAAATGTAGTATAAAATGTGTGGACATATGTATAGCAAATCATAGCATTGTGTTACAATCAAAATAATAGATTTTTTTCCAGGATATTATTTGTAAAGATGAAAGTTTGATTAAATAATCACTTGTCATGTACTGCAGTACCCTTACAGAGACATGGACGGCAGTAAAGTCGTTCTCCATCTGATCCACATCACCATCAACACATTAAACGCGCAGTATCACAGCTGTCGTCCACACGCCGCAGCGGGGCCGCTCTACAGCGACAACTCCAACATAAGCCGCTACAGCGAGAAAGAAAAAGGTGAGAAAAGGGGAATTCTATGTCGTTATTACTTCCTACTCCATTATATTGCTCATAACACCACAAAAGACACGATTTTCAGGATGGAAAATGCTGGAAATGCTACAGCATCTGGTTTTGTGAGAGATTCTGAATGCCACACAGATGGCAAATGCAGTGCTGATGTTTCATAATTTTCTCTGTATTAGAGGAAGACAGCGTATTTGATGAGTCAGATGTCCATGATACACCCACCGGGGCTGCAAACAAAGAGTCCCAGACGTTCTTTGCCCGCCTGAAGAGGATTGGTGGCAGCAAGTCTGTCAAGTATCAGCCAGTGGAGCTGAATGCCAAGAAAAGTAAGAGATGTTCACGTTTGAGATATGTATTGTATGACAGGATATTGGCGAATTCTTTTTCTGCACAGTAGTTTGTGATTACGTGAGTCTTGTTTGTTTCACAGCAACAAAGCTTCCTTTTTTTTTTTTTCTTCTTCTGTGTATCAGGTGAAATTGAGCTCTCAGAGTACCGAGAGGGGACAGTCCTTCAGGACAGCATCCTACACTGTGTGAGGGAGGAGAGCACCAGGAAGAAGCGGCTGCAGGCCATGCACAAGCAAAAATCTCTGGACATTGCCAACACCGACTCCATCCTCTTCAGTCTGGATGAACACAGGAGAAAGTCCTGCATTGATCGCTGTGACATGCAAGGGGCCCCGGCGGTTCTGCCTGCGTCCTCTGCCATGTCTCGCAAGCATCACGGTAAGGGATCCTCTGATGGCTCTTCAGTCCCGGTTGACCCTGTGGATCGACGAGGTTCTCGGGGCGGTCAGTCAGACACATCCAAGCCTGTCATCCCAGAGGTCCGTCTCAGCTGCATGGAAACCTTTGAAGACAAAGTTGATCAGGGTTCTTTAGAGGGATCAGTACAGGAGAAGGAGGATCAAGACCTCATTGACCTGTCCTCTGATTGTACGTCAATTTTAGAAAAACACTCCCTGCTCTCCATGTCCGACAGCGACTCCTTGGTGTTTGAGTCACTGCCTCCTCTGAGGATCGTGGAGAGTGATGAAGAGTTTGACCTTAACACCATCACAGGCTCCAAGTTAAACGGGAGTCCAAAGGTCTCTGCTTCCCCTGCAAGCAGCAACACACTGAGGCTGTCTCCTGTGGTTCAGGTGAGTGTGGAGGACTGTTCCAGTGAAAAAAAGACCCCAGATACTGCTGACGGAGAGGGAAGATCACAGAGAGAATTGGTGGAAAAGAAGTCTAAACGTGTGACTCCCAGCACCTCTCTGGACATCCCTGAGCGGCCCGAGAATCTCTGTCACGAAAGCCCCTTGACCCTGAAGCAGAAGAGAGACCTGCTGAGGAAGACCCCAAATGTCCCTGACACCTCAATGGACGAGATGTCTGTGACCCCTGAGGAAGTCAGGACCTCAGCGGGACCTGATACAAGCCCATCTGGCAGGACCGTTTTTCTGGATATCCCAGAAGGCAAAGCAGAGCCGCTGTCCTCACCGGAGAAAAGCAAGAGCAACAGCAACGATGAAGAAGAGGATGGAGATGATGAAGACGATGATGACATGGGGGATGAAGCAGACAGTATCACCAAAGCTGATAATGCAGATGAGAACAACGAAGCTGAGTTTAAAATCCAGATCGTTCCCCGGCAGCGAAAGCAGAGGAAGATCGCTGTCAGCGCCATCCAGAGAGAATATCTGGACATCTCGTTCAACACGTTCGACAAGCTCAGTGGTGAACAAGCCGCTGAAACCGGTAAGAAGGAGGACAAATGAACACATTAACATAGCTTAAAAAAGAAACATTAAAACATAGCTAATGATCAGGTTGCATGGGCTCATCATTAAGCTGTTAAACTTTAAAAGAGACAAAGTCAAAACGACTCTGAACTGCTCCTTGATTTCCACATTTTCAGGCTTGTTTGGCCCAAAACAAAGTTCCATTATGCCAGGTTTTTGACGTGGCAGTCGCCTTGGATACCTAAATAAAATCTCTCAACCAAATCCAAAGGGATTTTTTTCACAATATGTCCCCTTTATCAACACAACTGTTATTCTGTGTAGTTTGTTTTAAATTTGTCTATCAAGAAAGTGTCTTATTTTTAATTAATCGCATAAAACGTCAGCTCTTCCTTTTTGTGCCACATTGGAACAAAAGTGAATGCATAAGCCTCAGTAATACACCACATTCCTTTTATCTATTTCTTTAAAAAAACAAACATATTGAATGACAGAATAACAGAATGCAAAACAAAACAAAAATCAATTCCTTCAAGTCTTATATTTATTTGAAAATCATACAAAGACAACACAACAACAAAAACAAGAGTGGAAATCTCATCTGTAGGTCAGAAACATTATTTTTAAAATTCAATTTAAAAAAATTAAAATAAAAAAAGAAACAATATTAAATGGCTGCTGCACAATTGTGCAAGGGAAAAACATTGCCAGTTAACACAGTTCATCTTTGGGTCCAAGTTAAAAGTTCACCCTGACCCCCCCCCCCTCATTTTGCTAAAAGATAATTACTAATAAATTCCACTAACTACCCCAATTGAATTGTTCATTGATCCTGAAAGCTCACGGCGAGGCTGCATTTAGTTCAAAGACCCCATGATCTTGGAATAATCTCTTTTTACTTTTGACCATTTTTGTCATTTTGCACCTCACTCACGACTTAAAATAAGAAAACTCAGTAGTCATTAATCCAGATTAGTTTCTACCTGCAAATCTTTGATATATTTTACTTAATTTAACCATTTTTTAAACATTTATCTTTTGATTTATCTCTTTAATATCTCTTCAGGCATCCATGAAATCTTCCTTTTTCTTAAGTTTTCTTTCTTATTTTGGGAGCAACACCATATTTCACGTTTCTGTATGAAATCCACTTTATTAAATAAGTTTTACTGTTCGATCACCAAAACACCATTGTCATATTATCAGCATTGTTATCACGAAACGCTCTCAAACACGCACAGCTATCTCAGATCTTTACTCCATCAACCACTCCTGCCACCTGTTACCATGTGCCGTGTTTTCTGTTTCTGATTTATTCACTTTTACCATGATACGTGTTCTTCAGCTGTGAGGATGTCAAGGATGAAAATTTCAACACTTAAAAAGAATTTATCGGTACAAGAGGAAGGTTTTATTTTATTTCAGTTAGTTTTTAATGAATAACAGTGAGATCAAAATAACACATAGCTTTAAGTAAGAAGAGGTTAAATTAGCACTAGCTGATGGTAGGCATTTACTCAGCTTTTTTTTTTTTTGACAGTTGTCGTTAAATAGTCTCTGGCACAGGATGGCATATATTTTAATGCCAATGCCCTGTCCATCATTTATTCATATTGCCTTGCAGATCACAAAGTTATGTCTACCTTGGAAAAACCACGAGAATCTGCCTCAGCCCCAACACTTGAAGCTGTTATGCCTGAAACAAGCCATCGCTCTTCAGTATCAAGTAGGATTCAAAAATTTCACTACAGAATCTATTTAACACTTGAGGATTTTTTTTTTAAATTTAGCTTTTTTGTCCAGTTTTAGACTACAATCAAACATGTTACAATTTGTACTTTTTTGTAACTTCAGAACCGGAAATAAATAGACTCAAATTCATGAAAACAATAAAAATATAAATATTAATAATTAAATGAATCATTAAACGATTGCTTTGACTGTATAGTTCCTCTGAGAACTGGGCTAAAAGTATAAACCTTGTCCTCGTGATGTATTTTACAATACTGATCATCTCTGTTTGTGTGTCTCCTCCATTTTTCATTGAGTCATAAACACTTGTGTTGTCAGTAAAAGCTGAAATAGGTTCAGCAGGCACTTCAACCCTTGTGTTTTTTTTTTTTTTTTGAATGTGCTTGACCTCCAGCTCAGTATCGTCAGGTGAAGCGAGGCTCTCTGGGGGCTCTAACAATGAGTCAGCTGATGAAGAGACAGCTGGAGCATCAGTCGAGTGCACCACACAACATCTGCACCTGGGAGATAGGTGAGGCTTCTGTGTATGCAACAACGACACCTTGACGGTATAGTTGCATTTGCGGATGCACGGAAGAAAAGAAAAGTCTCTTATCGTCTATTCGGTGAAATCGAACACATTTCCTTCTTTGGCAGGTCCCACAAAGACCAGTCTTCTCTCAGCACCAAGCACAGTCAGCATGTTTGTTCCAGCACCAGAGGAGTTCATCGACGAGCAGCCTACCACCATGTCCGACAGGTGAATTAATCAGTCAGCAGGAGAGATTCACTAATTGATTGACTTGAGATCAATACTGGAGGATTTTCACAAGATCATTTGTGATTAGTGATCAACCAATATTAGCACCAGTATATAAAGTCATTTTTTTGGTCAATAATGTCTCACATTTAGAGCACTGAGAAATAAGATTATTTTTTTAATTATTAACATTTTGGTTAGTAAGTGCATCACCGCCAGAGAGCATGTTTTTGATGCTGAAACATGACACTGAAACATTTCATTCTGTGTGCAGAATACCTTCAGAAAACCAATTTTTACAACCTGTGATATATATATATATATATATATATATATATATGTGTGTGTGTGTGTGTGTATATCCATCCATTTTCTAAACCCGTTGTTCCATTTCTGGGTCACGGGGTACATATATATATAAAACAAAACAAAAAAAAAGACGCTTATGGTGGAACAGCAACTCAAATCTTTAGGAAAACAAAGTTAATCCAACAATTAAAAAAGAACATCGTCCTACTCAGCATGCCCAGTGATGTGACGCTAATAAGAAACTAAAAAAATTTAAAGCTTATAAAGCATACAGCCAGCACCCACCATTATATTTTACAGGTTAATTAAGTTTCTGTTGAGAAGCAAAACTGGAATAGGCTGTTCAAATCATTAAAAAATGTGAAACTTCACCAAGAAAAGTGCAGTAGTTTCATCTCTGTTCAGAAATTGCAGGCATTAATGTGACAAACTGGTCATACTGTCTGATGTGGCTGGGTGTATTTTTTCGTAACGCCCCAGGTGTCGGGACTGTGCAGCTGTGTTGGAGGAATATGATGAGGAGACTCTCGGCCTTGCAGTGGTCGTTCTTTCCATGTTTATCCACCTCAGCCCTGACCTGGCGGCTCCTATGCTCCTCGACATCATGCAGTCTGTGGGCAGGTAAAGAGCAGCAGCTCCTGGAAACTCCATCCACACAGCACTCATCGTTAAATGAACTTTCATAACTTGCTCTTAGAACTCATGCATAATTCATCCCCGACTCCTAATCTGCTGCTTTGATTTCTTTCAGGTTGGCTTCTAGTGGCAATTTCTCTGGACAAGCTGAGAGGTATGAGGCTTTAAAAAATGTCATGCAGATGTGTTCATCTATTCACTGTGCTCATACAGACAGATTTATGTGTGAAATGCAGCTGCTTGTCACACACACTCTCTGTGATGTTTTCCAGCATGTTGATCCCAGGAAATGTAGCAGGTGTGGCCAAACAATTCCTGCGCTGTGTGTTTCACCAGCTGGCCCCTAATGGCATTTTGCCCCAGCTCTTCCAGAGTAACATCAAAGGTCTGCTCAGTTTTAATGAGGGCAAATCAACCTTAATGTCTCCCTGCTCGGCATACAGTTATCCTCTTCCTTTTTATTCAACAGATGGGAGTTTTCTGCGAACACTAGCATCTTCTTTGATCGATTTCAACGAACTGAGCTCCATAGCAGCTCTCAACATGCTGCTCGAGGTGCGATTTTTCTCCATGCATGCATGCATGTTACGTCATGTAACCAGTAGGGGGCGCTCTTGTCAAAGTAAAAGCTTTCCCGGCTCAAGCTGCATGTTAAACACGAGAGCATTTGAAACAGCACATCATCTGAGCATTTCTGGAAACCTGCTGTACTCTGCACCAGTGGTTCACTTTATTATTCCTGTTAAGTCAAATAAATAAAAATGACAGGAAGTCAGGGATGCATGAGCTCACCAAGTGGTTATTTGCACTTCAGTGTTTTTTTTTGTTTTTTTTTTTGACCCCCTGCTCTCATCATGAACATTGTGATTGGTCAGGAGTGAATGATCAGTTAAATGGAAATATCTTCGCTTTCCGAATTCTATTATATAACCCTGTTATGGTTATTGCCTCTGTGCCCTCCAGGGCTTGAACAACAAAAAGAGTCTACCAGCAGGGGGCACAATGCTGCACTGCCTGGACAACATCGCCACCTTCATGGAGGCTCTCCCCATGGACTCTCCTAGCAACCTGTGGACTACCATCTGCAACCAGTTCCAGACCTTCCTCGCAAAACTGCCCTCTGTGCTTCCTCTGAAGGTAGATATCAACTCTTCCGCTCACTTAGTCATGGTCTGATATGGTTTAATGTGATTATGGCTCCAGCAAAAAGCATCGAGCAGTGTCCTTGTCGGGTTCAATAGGAGAGTCTTAAATTGTAATTGATCTGACTCTGGCGCTTTTAACCTCAGAGGTCATATTAGTATCTAGGATCACGACAATGCATCTCGCAATAATTTTCAATTTCTGCTCTTTGAAAGCATGATGGCAGCTAAGATTTGTCAGGTTTGTTATTTATCTATTTATCGATGTTTGCAATGCGTCTCTGCTTAGTGTCCAATGGATTCCAGTTTAAGGATTATCATCTGCCTTCTGAAAATCCCGACCACAAATGCAACTCGAGTAAGTTCCAAGCTGAAATGTCACAAATGCTTTTGTCCAGATTTGGCCTTTTAATATGTAACATTTTCTCTCTCTCTCTCTTTTTTTTTAAACTTACAGAGTCTCCTGGAGCCCTTTTCCAAGCTGCTGAGCTTTGTCATCCAGTATGGCACTTTCAGTCTGTCATACCTTGTAGAACTTTGTGGATTGTGCTACAAAGCCTTTAACAAGGTATTCTTGTGTGTGTTTACACATTTTGTGTAGAACAACGCTGAGCTCTGCATTTTGAAGCAAGTTAAGCTCATCTACAGTGGTAAAAATGTAAACTCCTCACACACAACCTTTTTAGTGCTTTAATTCCTCAGTTGGAGAAATGTATCCATGTCCCTCGGATGATTAAGTAAGCAGTGAGCCAGTGCTGATTAACATGATTAGCTGGTGTTGCAGGCTGAGGATCTATGCGACGGTTCTCAGTGGTTGTATGACACAGAGATGGAGCTGGGGCTGCCTTTGCTGTTTGGCTAGAGGAATTCTTGTTCCTCCACCACTGTCAGCTCTGCATGCTTTATGTCTCCTGCAGTATTGATTTTTCTGCACCCCCCCTTAATTCCTCACCTTGTACACCCGGAGCTGCTATAAGCAACTGCTTTTGGATGCTGTCCCGTGGCATTGTTTTGTCAGAATGTGAGGATTCTGGGAAGCATAATTAGGATTTTCCACTTAGTTCAGTTAGTCTCGGAGGTCAGATGTTGAATCAGGCTTTTTAAATGTGGCAAAGTTTGTCTTACTGTGCACCATCTGTCACAGATGCACTGGCCAAGGTCTGTGACTTGACACTCTGAGCTTAAAAACAGACGTTTTTTTTTTGTTTTTTGTTACTGCTGTGAACATGCTACAGTAGCCTTCAAGTGTGAGAGTGCTGTGCACAGGTATGTGCATGAGCAAAGCCCGCAGGGAGCGATGTCAGTTGCAGCTCGGTATTCTGCAGGAGCAAAAGAACATGTGCCCATTTCTAACATAAGTAAACATGACTGTGAGGAGAAAGTGAGAGGCAAACTGGAAGTCAGAAGATGACAGTGTGGTTTGTAAACAGGCAGCTGGGCTTTGTGTGGAAGGGATGAACAAAGAGAGCAGCCTGTCCTCGGGGAGGGAGAAGGCAGTCTGACAGCCTCATCTGAGCTGCCTGGGACTCTGGGAGGAGAGATCTGGACTGGCCTAAATCTACTCCTTGGTTTCACTATTCTCCGGCTCCCCAGCTGCCCTCCCTCCCCTCCCGCTGCCTGTCCTTCTCCCTCTATTCAAGCCACAGAGTTTATGCTCTCTGCGCAGCATGAGTAAGGGAGAGTGATAATAGAAAAAGGCAGTCTTGCTGCATCAGTACATTTACGCCACTCTCTATTTCCTCACATACAGGAGAGAGATAAGTTCTACATGTCCCGCATTGTGGTGTTAGAGCTTCTGCAGGCTCTCAAGTTCAAGACTCCTGTGCCTGACACAAACTTGTTACTGCTAGTTCAGGTAAAAATGATGCCATTTTATGCCTGTATATCTACACACGGGAAGCTATAAATCCCAGCACTGAACACAAATCTAAGCCCTCCTGTGGATGTCACCAGTTTGTTTGTGCAGATATTGGTACGCGGCTAGCAGAATCGACCATCATCCAAAAGCACATGATCTCGACGCTGCCAGTGGTGAGACTTAAACCTCTTTGTGGTGCAACGTTAATAAGATCAGTCTCATAAAACAGGGGGAAGTAGAGATAGACCCCGCTGTTATTCTTCCTGAACGATAAACTGTTTTTTTGCTCAACAGTGTACAACAGCAGCAATGGAATGCATGAGGCAGTACACAAGCGAACTCCTGGACTTCATTGCAGATTTGCACACACTAACTAAACTTAAAGTAAGTCTTTTTCCTCATGTTGGAGCCACAAAGTGCTTTATATTTGAATTTTTTAAAAAAAAAATCTGTTGTTCATCCTTAATATTTACTCATTCTAAATGAATTATTCAGAGCCATATGAAGGCTTGCTGTCAGCCTCTGCATGAGGACACTTTTGGGGGCAACCTGAAAGTGGGTTTGGCCCAAGTCGCTGCCATGGAGATCAGCAAAGGCAATCACCGTGACAACAAAGCTGTGGTCCGTTATCTTCCCTGGCTTTATCATCCTCCATCCACCATGCAACAAGGGTAAGAATTACCAACGAAGAGCACTAAAACTACATTAAAAATTCCAGTTGATTGCTTATGATAAGATTTATTGAAGTACATTTGTAAAACACTGACTCCAAGCAATGTCTTAAGCTAAGTAAATGTCAAAAAATGTAATATTAATTCTTCTTTTTTATTTGAAAAAAAAAAACTATCTTCATACCAGATAATTCATTTTTTTTAATGGGGATTCATAATGAAAAAAATGATTTTTTCTATATTTGAGAGCATATATCTGATTGTTAGAAGTGACCACCAACTCAAAAAATAAACAAACAAACAAACAAAAAAAACATGACATAACCTTGTCACTTTTTTGGGGTACCTCAGTGTACATTTGGGTTGGCTGTGACCATCAAATGGAGCATTGCAGGATAGATTCCCAGCCCTGTCATCTACAAAAGCATCCCTGGGAAGTACACAGTAGCCTAGCCAACAAGCCAGCTTGCCACCAGGTAGTGATCAATTAACAGCTCAGCTCCTCTCTTTACTTGATTGTGCAGAACATATGGCTGCAAGTCCAAAAATACAACTATAAAGTCGAACTACTGTCCTAGATGTCCTAGCGTACTAATGAACACTCTTCTGTTCAAACATGATGTTTGTTATGAACAAACCACGTTTTGTTGCGCATTAAGCGTAAATAACAGTCAGAGCAGGGAACCTACACACTGGGGAGAAAACCCCAACATACAGGCTCCCAGCTAGGGGATAATAGGTTAACCGTCTCTGACCTGATGCCTCTCGCCATGGGGAACTCCAGAGTGGATCAAGGTCCAGCCCCTCTCGAGGAGATTGATTCCAGGACCCATGCTGTGCGCTGAGGTGACCCCACCTTGAGACATTCCACGTCCCAAGAGCCAGTTATTGTGTCTGAGGACCGGGACACCGATGCCCCTGGCCTCGATGGCTACATAGCACCTGACTTGGCTGTCCCTGCAGATTGTTAGCCCACAGGAGGGTGAACCGATGTAATCTGTTCGAGCCAGAGTTGACTACTAATTAAATATGAAATAGCATCCTTTATATGTCTATAAATATATGACCAAATATAGATGTAAAATGGTGAAGAAAGTGGAAATGAAGAGTAACTTGAAAAGTCTTTGTTTAAAAATACCTCTCTTTGAGCTGTAATATAAATTTAACACTAGAATTATTTTCAAAAAGACCACCGTCACCTGTTCGTGGGAGTGCTTTTAACTGAATGTCACCGTAATGATTTTTAGGGAAAATGAACACGAGAGAAGTTGATGACTTTGTTGAGCTCATCAGCGTCACTTGACTTTGAGGCACAGAAAGGGTACGGCTGTTTTCTTAGGAAGGTTCCCAATTGAGAAGAATGGCTCAGAAGTATTTAAGTGGCAGTCGCGATAAGAGGAAAGGAGCTTCAGGGTTTGTTTTATAGGCTCCTTTGGTACAGAATACTATCTCCTTTCCTTTATGAGAAGAAAGGAGATAGTGCTATCTCACAATTCCTTGTAGCAGCAGCATTTGAAGTGACATTCAGTTATCAGTACGTCCCACTAATATGTGTTCAAACTGAAGAACATTAGGACAAGACATGGACAGAAAAAAAGGAAAGAAAATGTGGCTTTTTTTCCTTGTTCCTCGACTGTGTGATATTTCCTGTAAGGAGATAAGAAATCCGAGTGAACATTGAATGCAGCATTTCATTTCTTGCTTGGAACTGAACAGAGTCTGAGTTACTGGCAACAGTCTGATATTGTGCAAGTCATGTTTCTCCTGTAGACTATTTCCAGCTGTGATCTTAGTGAATCTGAAACCTTTACATGGCTCAGAATTAGAACATAAGGGAACGTTTTTTAACAAAAGGCATTTACATTAGTTAATTCACTATGCAGTTTCAAACATCATTATGCATGTTTAAACATTACAGTCCCTCAGAACTCCAAAAGTACACATAAGTCAGAAGTGAACATCGCAAGGGCATTGCTCAAAGTAAAGGGACAGAGAATGACATTATCCTGTTTGCTAGGCATTATTATTGTGTTTGTTCCTCAGGGCAACAGTGGCTTGTATTGGTTTGAGTAACACATTTGTCAAACTTGACAGATGAAGCTGTTATATCTTGATATATTTTATTTATTGTGTTAACTTCATTTTTTTTAACATTTTTTTAATGTACATACATATTTGCTTTTAAGGCCTATAATATATTCCAAAAAACGGCGTGGAGGCAGTTTAATTATTATTTGACACAAAAGCAGAATCCGTGATGATGTGAGACTGATGAGGTCTACAAATTTGTGAGAAAATCATTCAGATATTTACAACCTGTGTATCCTACAGAAAGACGAGGAGGGATTTGCATGTTTCTTCCTCTGAAGTGCATAATAATATTAAATGCTTTAAGGAATCTGCAGGAAATTCAGTGCACAAGGAGCAAGGGTAAAAGCCTGAGGTTCTCACCCATGGTCTCTCTTATCCCTCAGAAGGGACTTCATTAAGAGCCCTCATTCATTTGCAGATATAACCACATGAGTAATGGATTACTTTGGAAAATCTGTGTCAGGCAGTACAGTGTTCAACTACATTCACAAATATCAGTTAAAGCTTCACTTGAATGATGATAAACTTGTCCAGAAGAGGTATTGTATGAACCATTATACACTGTAAATCTGAATGGCGGTCAGATAAATCAGCATTCTGCATCTTTTTTTAAAAGAAATGTGCACTATATGCTTCATAGCAGTGACCAAACAGGACCATACTGTTGGGATTGTATTACATTGTGAAGTATTGTATTGTGTTGTGGGCAGAAAAGTACGTTGAGATTTTGAAACAACATATGCCTTCAAAACAACATCTTTTCCAGGGATGCTCATGCATTTTTCAACAAGATGTTGTTAAACTATTTTACAAAGATACAGCTGAAGAAGAAGAGGGTACAGGTACTGGTCTGGCCTTCCTGCAGACTTGTCCCTGAGAGAGAACAGTGGAAAGTTTTGAAATGAAAATCGCAGGAACTCCAACCTTATATTGTTATTCACCTTTAAAACACGAGTACTTTGGATGATGGACTGTATTGTGAGCTGTTTTTTTTTTTTTAAACTGATTTTCATTTTTATTATTTCTTTTCTGCAGGCCAAAAGAATTTATTGAGTGTGTGTCCCACATTCGTCAGCTGTCATGGCTTCTTTTGGGCTCCCTGACACATTGTGCCCTCCATCAGGGCTCCACGTCTTGCATGCCCATCCCTCTAGATGCTGGCTCCCACATTGCAGATCATCTGATTGTCATCCTCACGGGCTTCCCAGAACAGTCAAAGGTCTGGGCTGGCGTAAATCATTTGAAATGGTCACACCAAGGTTTTTGTGAACATGAGCCGTATTCTGATCTTTTTCCACTGTTTCCGCTCTTTCTCCCCAGACGTCCGTGCTGCACATGTGCTCGCTGTTCCACGCATTTATGTTCGCCCAGCTGTGGACGATCTACTGCGAGCAGGCGGCTGCTGCCCCATCCTTACAAAACCAGAACCAGACAGAATTTTCCTCCAGCGCCATCCTCACTGGTCTGGAGTTCTGGAGTGGCGTTACACCCAAAATCCTACAGCTTATGGACCACAATAAAGTGGTAAGTGCTCATTTTCTTCTTTTAAAGCACTCATGGGAGAAAATGAGGAAAACACTAGTTTTGCTACATACACTTACAGGTTTAATTATTGTTTCTTTCTCAGATGGTGGAGATGGTATGCCTTCACGTCATCAGTCTGATGGAAGCCCTTCAGGAATGCAACTCAACCATATTTGTCAAGGTTTGCTTTCACTTCGGTGGCCCTGTTCTCAAATAATACTGTACATGGTCACGCTTAATATTCATTCATTCTTATTCCTTGTTTTAGTTAATTCCTATGTGGCTTCCTATGATTCAGTCGAACCTTAAGGTAAGGCTTTTATAATTGGTGTGTAACCACCACTTCCTTAGATTACAAACTAATACGTTGCTATCTTTTCATCATTCTCCCATCAGCATCTGTCTGCGGGGTTGCAGTTGCGCCTTCAGGCCATCCAGAACAGGGTGAACCACCAGTGTCTTCAGGGCCAGACATCAGGGGCCCCGCCACTCGCCCTTCGCAAATGGCTCCAGTGCACCCAGTTTAAGATGGCTCAGGTGGAAATCCAGTCATCCGAGGCTGCCTCCCAGTTCTACCCCATGTGATCTGCTCTGTACTCACCTATGGGTGAGTACAGAGCAGATCATCTGCCACGGCTGAAACTTGTGACCAAAAAAAAAAAAAAAAAAGGACTCCTGCATAAACAGGATTTGTTTGAACTGAGTTATTTTCAGAACTTTCAGTATGACACTTTTACATGTACAGCAAATCTATACTATTTTAACGCACTAGAACTGGAACTGGTGATTAAAAGTTTGGGTAAATGACGTGTCAGGTGCCCAACTGAGCCTTTCAACGGATCTGAAGAGTCAGGAGGAGCATTTCTATAGGCCAGTATTAGTAATAGTGAGGGTGTGGGGAAAAAAAATGCTTGTTAAACTTCAAATATACTCTCTCTGTTACATTCATATCTTGTCACTTTTTAAGTTGCTTGGTTGCAAGCTGGATAATAAAAAATACAAAGTTTTCTAAACAATGAGCGCTGTCTTTTGTTATGAATTGCCGTCCTCTTCGAAATTCAAATGTGGCATTTACTGCCCTTTGATGGTTTTCAAAAATGCCCAGTTTACCATAATGCAAGTGCAACAAAATCCCCTCTGATGCCTGCTCTTCTGGACGAGAGGCTGAACTTCAGGTGTCTGCGGGAAAATGACATGACATGAATTACCCAGCTCCCATCTGAGATCCTTGTCAGACTGTCAGTCACGCTGAATTCTGTTATCGGGGCTCAGATCGATCAGGGGCCAATCTGAGTTGTGGCAGCGGCTTCGTAACTTGATAACACGGAGCCAGACATTGGAGGTAAACAAGACTATTTCGGTTGTGCTCACCCGAAAGTGGAAAGCTACCCCACCCCGCCCCACCCCACTTACTCCATCCCCCTCTTCATTGGCAACAGCGAAACAGATTGGCCCACGCATATACCAAACAAACACAATTACCTTTTGGACTAATGTGGTTTGTTGTGATTAAGCATTGTTGTGAGGTCTAACTGTATTACCACGAAGCTCTTGTCTGAGAATAACAGATGACATGACAGCAGGACTCGAAAGCTGAGCAGGACATTAATCTTTGTTTTGATCTTTACTGCTGCAAGGATTTCATTATCAGGCTTAAGGATGAATTAGATCTGATGATATAAATGTATTCTGCTGGGAAAAAAGAGCTTATTGGACAAAAATAAACCAAATTGGATTTGCATATAGTTCTAGAGATATGACTTTTTAACTCCTTAATGTATAGAAGGACCCACGCTGAGAGGTGTCTGCCAGATAAGAAACTACTTGTCTGACTACTGAACATGTACAGACACTCGCACACGCTCTGATGACCTGGAGCTAGCTGAATCAGGCTGCACTGCCCTTCTCATCAACCTCTAGCCTTAGCTCATCAAAGAGCCCCTCTCCTGCTGCGCCCTCTGCATGTGTGAGTGTGTATGCAGGTGCAGGTGTGTTCGTGCACGTGGCCCTGCAAGTGTATGTGTAAGCGCGTGTATCTTTAATCAAGTCCCCTCTGCTCTGGGGTTGCATCTGTCAGCCACTGCCACCGTTGTGATCGTTTGAACTCACAGCCCTTTCCGAAAGAGCCTCTCTCATTAGCAGCAGCTTATGTAATCAGTGTCCCACAGGTATCCAGCACTTTCCCCGCCCTTGCCTGCCTGTCTGCCGACCATATGGGACCGCAGACCTGATGAGCAGGCAGCTGGAGGTACTGAGGGTAATTAACACTGACCGACAGCCTCTCAGGAAGAGAGAGTGTGAGTGGGTCCTCAGAGAGATTGTGAAGGTCAGCAAAGGAAAGACTCTGCAATCTCTTTTCTTTCACATACATGCCTGATACATCACCAGGTCCCTGCCTCGGCGGCTTAGCTTGATTAAAGAACATACATTTCAAAGAATGTGTGTACCGGTACCCTTGTTGCTCTGAAGTACCCTCTGAGAGCCACAAAAAAAACTTGTTGAGACATGACAAACCCTGGTACCCATGTCTAGTGCTGTCACATTGCTTTTCTTACAGTGAAATCCACAGCGCCCTGGCCGGACAATGCATGAATGTTTAAATTGCTCACAGTGTCCATTGGCATTACCATCAAGTTGCACATCTAAAGCAGCGAAAGCAGAGTACTCCATGGCTTCTCTTTCACATTATGATTCATTGACATTCCTCTTCAGTGCTCTTCTTTATCAACTTGTATAGTATAGGGTTAGCCAATTTCTTTGTTTCTCATCACTCGCTACACTTCATGTATAATGTGCAAATGAAATAGAAGTTGACGAATGAGTTATTGTTTGAATTTAGCCTTATCTTGGAGGTGTTTTGAACAACCACCTCTGTATCTTTAGCTAGAGTATAGTTTTTTTTTTTTTTTAAGGTATCTACTGTTCTTGCTTAAGTTGCAAAATCTTGGCATCTCACACGCATGCACAAATGTAGACACATGGTTTTTGGTGACATCCTTTTTGACAGAACCCAGTGCTAGCACAATATGCAACCTATAAGTTTGCTGGCTTGTGTCGTCGAGCCCCATGGGGTGAAATGTGCTTGATAATTGCAGTTCATTAAAGATGCACAGTGTGAAACAGACAGAGAACATGTCCTCAGCGGCGGGGGGCCCAGCAGACACGGACAGCACAACTATGCCTGAGAGATGAACGGCAAAAGATGAGAACAAGAAGTTCACTTTTATCACTTTAAACACAATAAGAAGAGCTTATCTCCCTCTTCAAACACAATACACTGTAGGTCTGTTCTTATGTACAGTTTTATTTACAACTGAAAAACCCAGCAGTGAAATTAACTTATGCACATCTTTTTATCCATTTGGTTTAATGCATAAATTGTGTATGTACTATTGATTGCCATATATACATTAATGGCTTGCTCCATCAACATGACAACATTGACATAGATCTAAATGGTTGCACATTGTTTAAATTTTACTATGTATAAATGTATGATCTGATACACTGTACATGAATTAACAGTCCAGAAGGCAGATATTTAAATATCAGTATTTACATTCATGCATCCCTCATTACTCTCATATAGGTACATGGTGGGGTATACTGTTAAGGTAATGCTTGTGCATGTTTAAATGCAAGCATATGGGCTTTTTTTCCCTCCAAATTTTCAAAGTTTAGTCAATATCTATACTTAACCGACAGCCACAGAGCACAGCCCACTCTCACTGAGTACACTCATCTGCATGCACACTCACAGACAGACAGACGGACGGACAGATGCACACCCATACAGATAATGCATGCATGCGCGCACAGGCACACGCAGATTTAAAGTAAAAGAAAAAAAAAAAGAAAGAAAAATCAGAGTGACGTTGAGTAATGCTCCTCTGCAGCACTTTTCTTTTTTTTTTAATTTTTCACCAGTGGGGATGTGGAGGATGCCTGTGACAGCACTGAGTCACACCGGTCCCTGCTGAGGCCGTCGTTTGTGCAACCTGATCCCGGGCTACTGGCTACGTCTCTCACAAGTCACAAGGTCAGTCCTGGCCTCATGTCCCACATGTATAGTGATGAGTTAAGCCCTCCTTGACAGATAGAAAAATGAAGATTGTCAAATCTGGACAAAACATGACTGAAGGCATCTAGCTGACCCCAAGACTGGGAACACAAGATTTAACCAGGTGAATTTTGATAGTGGGGGTGCTTGCATTAAATAAAATAAAATAAAATAAATGATGCAGCCGAAAAATATAGCTTCGAAAACACACATTCACATAGCACATCATAGAGACCCCTGACATTTTAGCTGAGGTCTCAAGGAAACAGAGAGAAGAATATCAAACACCCAGATGACAGAACAAATGATAGCAAAACTCTCAGCGTCTCAACAGACTGACAGCAAGCTGAGAGCATCAGAGCGTCACAAATTAATTACATAGTTTATAAATTACTTAGAAAACAGATCTATCAAGAAGTAAGGTGAATTCATCAAGATGTTAAAGATTTGAAAAGATGTGAGTAAACACCAAAACAGGTTTTTAAGTAGAAAAATAAATTCAAAGATAAATAATAGAGCAAATAAATACACAAATTGCTTAAGTATACCACACAGAGCCTTGGTCTTCTGTGTTGTTGTTGTTGTTGTTGTTGTCATTGTTGTTTTGGCACGGTAAAATAACCAAGATGCCCAATGTCGGCCTTTCTGCTCCTGCTTTTGTTAAACATGGATTTCTTGAAATTGCATAGTCAGATGAATCCATGTCTCAGAGCCAGGACTGAAAGTCTCACAAAGTATCTGTCTCAAAATGGAGAACAAAGAAATGAAAAAAAAAAAAAAAGGGACTGTGAGGACTGGGTTATAAAAAATGTTGCATTCTCTGTAAAAACGGCATGCATGTTATTTGTTGCATTTGATGGGCTGTCCTGTCTGGCTGCCCACGGGACTGCGGGGATGCTGTATTGTCTCTCTTGCCCTTGCAGATGTCAACGGAGCATGAGGTCTGGATCTGCAGCAGACTGGCAGACAGCCCCTCACCAGCCAGCAGCCAACCAGCCTGTCAGCAACACTTGCTGTTACTAAGAGCATAATGTTCAGCCTGCTGTGCCACTTTTGACACCATGGGGATTTCTGGATCTTTTTCTCAGTCCTTTCATTTTTTTTCCTTCCATCTTTTCAACTCTTCTCAAGCTGAATGGTGTCTTCAGTCCAGGCAACATGCCGAACAAAGAGGGAAGGTATACCTTTTTGAAAACCTCAGGTGAAACCCTGTTGCATTCTGGGTGAAAGGAGTTTGTTGTATTCGGGATAGGGTGAAATATAATGATGAGTCACTTCTGTTTGCAACAGGAGACCCTCTATACCACAGTGTTGTTCCTGCCCATGGCCTTCTTGTTACGGATGCTCATGGCATACTCCCCTCGACTTGTTCCGTTCTCCTCTTTGCGCAGTGGTTTCCTGCGGATAAATATTTTCACAAGGTGAGGAGGAATTCTTTAACAAGATTTGATTTGATTTCACTTTTACCTTCACCTGCAGGCCATGTCATTAAGCAGAGTTTCTAGTCTGTTGACCTTCAGGCTGATTTGATTTCTCCGGCTGCTCTGGTTGGATATATGCTGGTCTAAGCTATCCTTTCTAATAAGCTCTATGTTTAAAGGTTAATTTTGTGAGAAGACAGGAGGGAAGGATACATCACAACACAGGGGCTAAGGCAATTACCTTCTCGGACTGGAAGATGCAATCTTCCCCCTAAGTAATGAGTATGTTTGTCTGTCAAAACAACTTGAGATTAACATCAATACATAACCCCCCTGTGAAATTCTTTTCCAACACTGGTTGCTCTGCAAGACTCTATTCTTACTGTGAGTAAGTTCTCCTGCAAAATAAAGCTGTAAGCCGCAACTCTCTTATTGCTACTGGCCTGTGAAGAGCTGTATCACACAATGGAGCCCTTTTCACGCACTCCTTAATGCCTTTGTGGTTATTATATTTGTCCAGCGTACTGTAGCTTCTGCAATGACCCCCTCAGCTGCTCTCCCTTGCATGGGCTTATGTAACTCAGAGACAGATCTGAATACAGTTAGTACAGTCATTGTCCCACTCAACACTGTACATTGCCTTCACTGGCACAAAGGACCCCTGAGCAACATCTTAACTCAGTGACTCCCCTCTTCTCCTCTCCTCTGAAAGCCCATGCTGGCTAGTAAAACTCTGACAGTCTCTCTCGCTTTAGACCAACACAACTCTTTTGACCTTCTCAGGTCTCATTGTGGAATAAAGAAACTGTCTAGGAAGGGTGTACTTAGGGTCAAAAAGGCCCATACGTGATGTAATCCAATCTAAATGCAACTGCTTTTGCTTGTTGGGATCTAAGATGGATGTTTCACTAGTTCATTACACCCCCCCCCCCCCCCCCCCATGTAAATAGATGATGACTTTCCATTATGTCAAGACACTCAAAAACCCACCACTAAGCTGAATTAATACGCTTGACAAAGTTAGAGTTACAAAGTAATATGAACAAATCCAAAAATCTATCTATCTATTTAATCAGTGAAAAAGCTGCCCAGTTATTGGTCATTTTAGTAATAATCAGTATCAGTCATAGAAAAAGGCTCCGTATGATCAGAGCTGATGACTCTACAAGACAAAGTCAAATCTGTGCTTGGTGCATGTTTCAACACTGTGTAATGATCCTGATGAATAAATAACGCACTATTGTTGCGTATTTTTTGTTGGTCTTGAAGTTATATACAGCATTCTGTATGGGTCTAAATGAAGCTAAAATATGACGAAACTTGTGCATTGGGTGAGATGCATCCTTACGTACACTCTTGTTAAAACTTACCTGTATCAGGTTTAGGCAAGTATGAAAAAGGACACCCACTGGTTGATGTGAGATCAAGATAACCTTCATCTGTGGGTTAAACTGCAGTTTGTTTGTTTGTTTTTAATGAAACCAATCAGGAGAAAAACAAAAATATGACTGCTATTGTTCTAACTTTTGAGTTCAGTCTGGGATTTGAGCCACCAGAGGTCACTACACATCCTACATCATGAACTATTAAGTTCTTAGTTTGACCACATGTGCTGAAGGTAATCAAAGTCTTTACTAGTCGGTAAAAAATTACATAAAATCAACACTTTTGGATGCCAGAAAAGTGTCTGAATAACAATTTTCTGGCACCATGGCTCTAGGGATGGCAAATTTCATTTCATTTTGTCAGTCCAGTAGGTTAGATTACAATGTTTGTTTGTTATGAATTTTTGTAAAAACGCTCATAGACCAAAGAGGTTGAACATTACGTTAAAGTTTTTTTTAGATTGCGTTGAGTAATTTAATTGATTTAAATAATTATTGCCTTTAGTAAATGAGTCTCTACATTGAATGCTCGACACTGCAGTTACTCCAAAGTTATTTTAGTTTGTTGGTTTGAAGTCATAAAAGTTGGTCATTTGCTTCTAAAAAAAAAACCAGAACAAAACAAAACAAAAAATGTGGGGCTATGACTAAGACTTGTGTCATTTGGGAGGAATTACATAGCTGAGCACACTAGGGACACATGCTGGCCATGTAGGACAGATGCTGCTTCTGTGTCCCCGCAGGAATCGGGGAAAGCCTTAGAAAAGTAGCTCCTTGGGGTGAAAACACATTTTGCTGTGGGAGCGGTGATGCTGGACTGATGCAGCTGTAGCCGAGGGATTTGGGATAGACCACAATTTTCTCTGAAGGACAGATGTGTTTACTTGCAGCCTGGAGATTCTTCTGCTTAAAATAGAACCATCGGGGTTGAAAATCACCCAAAATCATGCAGTGTAGTTGTAGTTCACTGAATAGTTTTAATTTAGCCACCAGTCAGTCAAAAAAAATGCACTGTTTCTGACTGCTAATAAAAAATAAAGTAACTTTTATCTAAGTCATTCAAAAATAGATAAAACAAGCAACATAATCAATGGCTTGCAGTGAGAGTACTCTCCAAACCAGCCAGCTCAAATTCTAAAACGCTGAATAAGTTTTCACCATGTTTTTTTTAGGATGTTTTGACATTTTTCAGAACCTTAACATTTCTGAATCATAACAGAAGAAGCAACAGCTTTTGTCTTTTTAATGTCTGGAATCACCCACAGTCAAATGTTGGACTGTGGGGCTAGGACAAACCAGATACACAACGTTTTTTTGAGTTTTCCTGAGTGAAAATGTTTTCCAGAATACCCCAAAACTTCCTCAAGCATAGTATCAGGAAAATATAGCAGTGGCTGAAAAAAAAAACAAAAATAAAAGATGCATAGATGAGTTCAATCAAAATGAATGTTTGCTATCGTTAGTTAGCATCATGAGCTAAGCTAAGCTAAAATAGCTAACTCTTGCTAACTGTGGTCAGACGGGAATGTTCCCAGCAACTGCTAAACTTATTCTTTCTCAGTCCATCCATTTGCCCATTTTTGGTTTAACTGGGGTTTGGGAACAGTCAGCTACTGCCAACAGCAACCACCAAAACTCTGAAAACTGAGCTTCAGAGCTTCTTCTCAGAAACCCTTGGGTGATTTGATTCAAGAGTTTGTCCAGTTTTATACAGTCTATGCTTCCTCCTCGGGTGATTTCACAACCATTTACAGTGAAGAAGCATTGCGGATGTCATTTGAAATGTCCTCAAGAATAAAGACAGAAGCCCAGTTGCCTTCTGTATACGTCCTTACAATAGTTCTACATGATTAGATTAAAATAGATTAAGATGAGTGAGAAATATAACAAAATATACAGGGTCTGAAAACATTTAATTTTGCACATATGTCATGAAAAAATGTTTAGGAGGCCTACAGAGATGGGCACAAAGGGAGACAAAAAATAGATTAAACAAAGCAGGGATAAAACAAAGTCAGCATGGATTCAGTGACATTTAAAATGCTTTTTTTCCCCCAGAAAAACCATGGTGCTGTTGTGCTCACCACAACAGCTCAGAGCCTAGGCAGCAGAATCTTTTCAGAGCTGTTTGTTTGTCTGTCAGCAAGATATACTGGAAAAATCTGATGAAAACCTGTGTTTGTTTCAAACTAGAAATCTAGAGCCCTAAAATTCTGTTTGTATTTTTTACATATTTGGATTTGGTGTTAAGAATATACTCTGTGTAGAAGGGATATCCTGAAATCCTAAATCGCATTGTATCTTAGATTTGAGCATTGGTACGTTGTGATGAAAGAATGGAGGACAATGTAACGTCTGTAATTTTGGATTAAATACCACCAACATGCACATTTAGTACCAAAAAGTCCAGATAGTTACACTGAAGATAAAAAGAAAACAGGAGTGTGGTATTAACATGCTTTTCCTAAGATTTCTGTGACATAAGATTCATCTGAGTAAGAAAAGCCTCCCCCATCTCTCTAAAGACCTAAGCAAACTGTAAAGGGACCAAATGGGCTTGCTGCAGAGCTTCTGTCCTAATTACTTTATGAAAACACTTTAGAACACACACAGAAAATAAAAGATAAAGAAAAGAAGCAGCAGATCCATAAATGATGTCTAGCTGATTCCTTATCTGTGTTGTTAGGAAATTCTTGTTGATTTCTCCCAGCGTGTAATCTCCGCTCGGACTGACCATGTCACTTCAGGCCACCACACAGGGCAGAACACCGGGGCCTCAAACCGACCTCTACCCGGGCTTTCAATAATAGATGGCATGCTGTTGACACATGGCAGGTGGCAACACAACACTTCACAGATTAGATGAATATTTTATATCAAAGCTGTGCAATCAAGCCGCACACTTTCCTGTTTGAAGTTTGGGGAATGGATCATAGTGAAATTGGGACATGTGTTGAGCTGTTTACAATCATGCTGGCCATCTGGAAATTAGAGTAACATTCTATGGTTTAAACAAAGTGCCATAAAAACAGATAGCAAAAATCTGTCACCAGCTGTGATGGTGCTGGTTTAGCAGTTTTTTTAAATGAAACAACAGGGATTAAAAATGTATTAGTGCATGATGCATTTTAAAATAGTTTTAGAGCATTTTCCTTGAATTTTATTTCTGGTTAAGCATTTGGATTTTGTCTCTTAATCTTGGGCTGGACCTGCAGTGATGTACTGTATGCCTTAGGACAAGCCTCCCAGAGCGGTAAGTGATTGGGAAAAGCATTCATTAGTCACTTGGTTTGAGTTTTATTTGTTTTGGCTTCTCGGATGGCCGACTGCCTGGACTGCAGCATCATGTCTTTTGCTTTGGATAGCGCAGCAACACTGAAACGCAGCGTGTGTCTGAATCCTCTTCTCTGTGCTCGCAAAAACCAGGCTCCCTGGTGCTGTGGACTCTGAATAGAATTGTATGGGAGTGTTTTTTTTTTTTCTTCTCAGTCCCTTTGCTTCTGACACATGACTGGCAGACAAAGATTGTAAAAAATAACTAAAGGCCAGGAGGACCGGGACCCGCAGAGCCGGCTCTTCTACTGTCTGTGGTGTACAGGGTTTGGCTCCCGGCCAACTGATTTTCATTGGGAAAGCCCGAAGCAGTGAGGGGATGGAAGACCTATATATAACTGGCTGCGCTGTTCTCACTGACAAACCCTTTCTTATATTGTTATTGACTCAACGCTCAATTTATCCCTTTGCTTGCTTGTGGACAACATTTTATCTGTCCTTTTCGCTGTGTTGTTTCCGCTCCCTTCCTCTCAGGAATGATGGATGACTCGACCATCCGTGACAAAAAGTTAAGGGAGTCTCATTTTTCTCCGCCTTGCTCTACTACTGGATAGCGACTAATCAATGTCAAATGAGCCCAGTCTGGATGTGTATACATTTCCCTCCTCATTCAGAGTTAAGGGCAGCTCGGCATGGCACAAAGTCTGCAGTCTCGAGCCCACTGTGCTTCAGGACATGACCCGCTTGCATGTATAAAAGATGTAGCCTGCAACTGAATGACTGCGCAAATTAATTCATAAATAATAACGTGGGTCTGGGGCTAGTGCCGTATTGCAACAACACTTTCTTACCACTGCTGCATTAAAAAAGATGCCCCCTGGCTACATAGGGGGCTGGAGAATTGCCATAATGAATTCCTGAGCCAACCACCCATTACTTCCGCCGCCTGACTTTGCCTATTTGTTGTTTAAAGAAAGGAGAAATAGAGTTCTGCTGAGGGAAGCCATATCTGGTGTACGAGCTTAGACTATAGTTCCATAAATATAACAAGGTATGATACTAAATCTTTTTAAAGATCCATAAATAAAATGTTGATGAGCTCCTTTCTTAGTAAACCTGGCCATATTAGAGTCAGCACCATGTTTTATAGATAGTGTAAACATGTCAAGTTGATTTGTGTATATATTTAAAAGTGTTGTGTGTGTATGCATGGATCCACACATGCATCTCCAGATTTGAAAAGTAAAAGCAAATGTTTGTTATATGTCTGCACACATATATGTGGATGTGTGAGTCCATGTATGGCACCATGCTGCCTGGATGTCACACAGAAAATTGGGTCTGGTTGTGCTGCAGGCTAAAATCTCACATAGCCTTTAAAAAAGAAAAAAAAAAAAAAAACAAATGGGAGGAAATGCAGCAACAACTGTGTCTTGGGATTCCTCTGCTTGCCTCTTGCGTTCACATGTGCAAAACTGGTTTAAAAGCTATGTGACACCTACGTGAATTAAAAGCAATCCAGCATTGTTTTGATCATATTAGTCAATCTTTTTCAAAAACAGGATGTTTCTGCATGATGAAACCCTGTTGATCTTCTCACTGAGTTTTACATTCCTTTTCATGATGTAATTTCTGCCCTTAGTGTGACCCTAAAAGGGCAATATTAATAGCTATCTTCATTACCTCAGGCAAAAAGCTAAAAAAAAAGAGAGATTTGATTCATAATGAAAAGTCAAACACTGTAAAATGTTTTTCATGTTGATGCAACAGTGGAGAGTTCTGAGATGTGAGCGCCTAAACAATCAAACATTTACAATCAACAGCGTGGCAGAAACTGCATGAACCATGGAAGATAAAGGATTCATTTTAAGAGACAAGTACGATTTCACAACAGCAACCTACCTGGAGTCTCGGAGACCAAGGTGTAAAGAGCTTCTAGACATGTCCTAAGTAAAGAGAGCTCAAAGTCCACCTCTATTGAACAAAAAAATAACACATTGAACTGTCATGGTTGGCAGAGGAGATGGATGAGTCTTTGGTGGATCACTGTTCATTACTGGGTGTAAGGCACCTATTCAAGTAGAGGTATAGTACTCTTAGAGGATTCTGTCTTTAAGTATGAACTAGCTGGACCCTTTTGGGTTGAAAGTGGCCTAAGAGTTAACGTCCAGACCTGCCACAGTTCCTGAAGGATACTTTCTATCAGCAATGGTGCAAAAAGAAGCCTGCAGCATTCAAGAACAATATTTTATCACATACAATCATGTCCAAATGTTTGCACCATCTCTTTTCATTCAAGAGTTGTATATACCAGGACATAAATGCTTATAAACTATTGAATTATGGCATGTACTTAAATTCTGGACTCTTTGTTTCTGTATTTTTTGCTCAGTTTTCATTCAGTAAATAATGCCAATGTGTTGTTCATTTTAGGTTGCATTTACCTAATTTTAAGACCTGGTAAGGAACAGATTATTATTTTTTATCCCGATTTGTAAAGTTCCAAAACTGGTGGGGCTTCCTTAAATGTTAGATTTACATCAGAGGATGAAAATACAGGTCTTTGAACAGGCATCGGGTGACAGGAGGGTCATGACTGGTAAAAGAAGAGCGGCTGTTTTGGTAAATTACTACTTTTAAAAACCATAAACATTAAGTAATTGTGCTTTCGTAACTTATTCATGACACAATAAATGCTATGAATAAAAGATAGGACATGGAAAAGCTTCTTTCTGTGATGCTGTTGTCAAATATTTGCTCATTCATACGTTTTTCTGAGAACGCCAACTTACTTTCCCATTTTTAACAGTCCAAGTCTGGGGTTTACTAAGAGGACTGGAGTAGTTCAACAACAACATTATTCCTGATAAATACAGGTTTTTTAATAATTGCACAAGCAGTGTAGTCTCCTGTTATTCCAACAAAAATGAAGGAAATATAGCAGTCCTGCATGAGCCATAATGCAAATACGTTGAGGGAACCTGTTTATTGCACATTTTTCTTCCAGGTCGTCATCATTTTGAACTATTTTGGAGGCAAATTACTAAAACAGAATAGAAAGAAGGGGGATATCTAACCTTTTGATAGCCTTATAGCAGATGATGATGGCTGAGAGGAGGAAGACGATTGATGCACAGCCCACTGTTCCGAGCACTACAATGTCCATCTCCATCCACCACGGCCTCAACAACGGCACCATGGGCTCCGCCACTAAGGAAAAGGAGATGGACAGAGAAGAGGCAGGAGGAGAAAGGTGCAGATGCAGAAGAGAATAAACATAAGTCAATATGTCAAACACACCCCGAGATCGTTCCTAAGGCCACCTGAGTGATGCTATCAGTTGCTTGGTGCTTGGCTTAACTCTTCCTCAACATGATAACGAGAAGCATGGAGGTGATTCTCTTCCCTGTTCTCCGAGCTGGGAAGTAGCTGTGTCCTCACTTGTTCTGGAGGTCTTAGGTTCACCGTTCAAAGATATCCAACCCGACACCATGAATCATTTAAGCTCCTGTCAGCCTTCCTTACACCAGCACTCTTGTCTACACCAATTACTGTTGCAAGAACCTCCTGCTCTTTCCAGATTGGATCTGTGGAACAGAACTACTCACTAAGAATGTTTTATAACGTTATGTGCATCAGCAACTCCCGATCTGTTATGCAGAACTTCTCTCCTCTCTTTCTGCAGCATTTGATGCTCTCCCAACATCTATAAATCAGTTTATTGTCATCTGCATATATTTATGAATCCAAGTACAGTCTAACAGAATCCAACTTTGAAATACCCTGAACATATGTACAATAACAAAGTCATTACTTTGCGCGGAGTGTTATTTCATTTGAACGAGACTAAGAGTTTCCACCACAGCAACAAATACTTAGCAACTTTTAATTTTCCAGTAAAGCATATTTCCACAGCCACGTCACAAATCACTGTGAATTTAAAAGCTCTTCTCTGCCAAACTTCCATTTTAATCCTGCGTTTTGTCAACGGCTGTGGGATTTAATTCAGTCAGTGGTAAGGATCTACTTCATTGTGACAAAGCACACTTCTTTGAAAGAACTTCATATACCATTTTTAGCACGCACACTCTTACTTCACGGGTGAATTTTTTCTTCTTCTTCTTCTTTTTGCTTTTAGACAACAGATACGGTCTCAGTCATTGTCCCAGTTTTTTATGTTAGCCATGCATATTCAAAGCGCTATCAAAGACAACATTTTAAAGCAGTACTTTGGCTCTAAGAGCTCTGGCTGCACAAGGAATATCAAGATAATAATGTGTCTCTATAGATTACATAGAGAACTGTTGGGGAAAAAAAAACTTTAAGTCAGTTATTTATAGTGTCTCCACCTCTATAAATGGTTCTGTGTAAAGTCAGATAAGAATATAAGTTGGTAACATATCAGATTTATCCTCACATGCTGCTGTTTATGAACGCTTCAAATACCATGGATGAGGTGAGGCGTTCAGAGGTGCACTCATGCATCTGTCACAAATGGACTCTCAAACCCCCACTTTTGCTTGGTATCAGGTGGCCACGGCAGCACTCATGCAGACATCTTGACAACAATAACAGGAGAGTCTATAACTCTCGATTCTTGAGTAACACGCATGGTGAGTCAGGAGGAAAAAAGTAATCCATCCACATTGACCAGACTGAAAAAAATCATTGAAAATGATTGATTAAAACCTTCTCGCTGCTCGATGATTAAGTACTCCTCTTTCCTCATAATATTAAGGGCTCAGGGTGAGTAATTCTAAACTATCGCAGTAATAGCTCAGAAAAGCTGCATCATCAGCAACGCCTGTCCCATATTTCAACGCGCTGTTCATTAAGGTGCTTGAGATGACATACAAATCATATCAACTTTCAGCAAGAGGGCTGGCAAAATATGACTGCCTATCTGTCAGTGGAGTTATACCATCCAGCAGTTCCATGGAAATAGGGGCGTGGAGAGGAGGGACTCCCACAACTGGCAATGGATCAACACAGATACAGTGTATATGCTTGCTGCAGACAGGCACACATACACCCACAAACTTTGTGCAGCCAGCTCAACTTCAAAACAAAGCTGGAACTACAGGGTTGTTTCATTAGTCCATTATCTCGGTTTTAATTGGCTAATTTAATTAACTCATCTGTGTTCTAATCAGGGGGTCCTCCAGGGGAAACCCTACCACTGAACCACTGAGCATGGCAGCCCAGCAGGCATGGATTTCACAGGCAGCTGGGTACTCCCCAAGGTCAGGCCCGGCATAAATTAGTCCTGTGTTCAGCTGTCAACATCCTGCTGGCTCTATTACAGGCCCAGATGCACGAGTGCAAAACTGTGCCCATGCACGAGCACTGAAACTCTAATCTCAGGGGGTTGATGGCACAAAACAGTAACTTCGGACTAGTTGCACACACGCGCACATAGGAGTGGGATCCAACTGTGGGGCGGAGAGCAGACAGAGTGAGACAGACAGATCTGAGAGGAGATGGTGTGAAACGTGGGAGCTCCAATTCTTACCTGTGGTTCCCAGTAACCGTGGGGGAGGCGGTGGAGGCGGTGGTGGAGGGAGGGGAGGGTATCTCCTACAGTGGCATGCCAACTGGCACTGTTCACCAACTTTCTCTGCCACAGTCTGAGAACATGTCTTCTGGAGCTCTCCCTTGTGATGAGGAAGAGAAGGGAGACTTCATTACACAGACGTGGCATCAACACAACACTGTGCTGCACAAACAGTGACGCTCAAGCACTCGGCGGCCTCTCCGTTGCTGTGGATATCCTCTCAGCATTCCTGTCTCATCACAGCTCCAGTGTTGTTGTCACTGGGGCTGCTGTGTGTGTAGTACATGCAGAATAGTATCACGTCGACGGCTGCAGCCAGCTCCCTGTAAGAAACCACCCACCAGCAGAGTGGGCAGCAGGCTGCCCCGAGGAGTGTGCGTGGGTGGACTTGGAAACTCAAGCAGATCACATTACACATCAACCCTGGCAACACTGCGTGTGTGTGAACAACAGCTCATCACTATCTGTAGGCAGCAGCACAGGGCAAAGGTTAGAATACTCATCACTAACATATGCCTGCTGCAGGGATCCTGGTGGGAATGTTGTTATCATAAAAGCCCAACTGGCTACTCCATGTTCCCACTACAAGAGAGCCGAGTGTCTGTGTGTGCACTTGCGCATAGATGTATTTCACACGCTTTGTTGGAAACTCACAACACATGCATGGCTGGCGGTATTTTCTAAACACAAGTGTGCCCTGGAGTGGTGACCATAAGCTGCAAATACGCATAGTGTGGTGAGCAAATGTGCTGTTCACAGCCCCGAGTCCGTCAGTAAATACATTTCAAGTTACATTTGCGTGACCTGCTCTTGTGCGTAAATGAACAAGTGACGCGCCAGAGCGTGACGCTGCTTACCTGGCATGAAAGTAAAAACAGCGAGAGAAGACAATGACCGAAGAAAAAAGGCCAAAAACTTAAAGTAAATGGCATTAGATCTTGGACCAGCATTCCTCTTGCGCTGTGGATAATAGGCAGCGTTTCCAACAAATGAATGCAGTATACATAGGCTTGAACTGTTTGGGAAATAACCATCCACCCCGGCCAGTTCAGCGGCGATATCTGTGACAGGCGTCTCCAGAAATAGTTTATGCCACAATCATTTTCCTCTTGAGATCCCGTTGTCGATAGCATAGGACAAGCGAGCCAGTGGAGTGGAGAGCAAATCTCGATCATTCACATCTCGAAAGTAGTTTTCTTATTGTGTTTTTCTCTTCTTCTCTCAGTGGCACTCAAATAACGACCCGAATCACGCCGCTGCTCCGCGCAATGTGAGGGCGGTAGATGGCCCGAACCTTACATCCCTCCTCGGCTGCAAGCATGAGTGCAAATGGGCCACTCAAGCCATCGAAGTTGAAGGAAATAATAAAAAAATAAATAAAACGAAGAGAGAGAGAGGTCTTCAAGAATATCGCGTGGCAGGATTCCTCGCAATAGCATCGCACATCCCCTCAACTTATCTAGGCTGAGTACTGTATGGGCGAGTCCGGAGGGCAGAGCCGTGGGTTAAAGTGATGCATCCCCCTCTGTGCCAAAATACAGCGGGCTGTTTTATACGGGAGCATCACCGCCGCGCACTTGATGCAGCGCTCACATCAGCTCATCCTGACAGCGTGTGCTCAAAACAAATTCCCCCCTGTGCCTCTCAGAAAGTCCCCCCTCCTCTCCTCCCTCCTCCAAAACACAGTAGGCAGGTCATGTGGTCATATAAAGGCGCTGGTACTGTCGGCGCAGGCTTTTGTTTGTTTGTTTATGTTTGATTTCTTTTATACAGGTCCGGGGCAGAAAGTATAGCCCACTATAGCGCGGAGGCGAGTGCGTAAAGGATGGCGCGTACTGGACTGAATTAAAGTCGAGTGGAGAGAGAGAGAGTGAGCGAGAGAGCGCAAGACGCCTACCGACTGAGAGCACTGCCATGCCCATGTTTGATGAGCTGAGTGCCTGCTAGAACTCTCTCTGCTCCAATGACCCAAAGTAGGCAGAGACAAACAATCCTGATCTAACCTGGCATTTACTGCTTATTCGCCACAACAAAGGCGATTCCAACATTTAGGAAAAAAAACAAAAATTTAGATGCCAAATTTAAATTCCCACTATTTCAAAAGATATAGTTCACGAGAAGTGATGCTGTGGGACAGTGTGCAAAGAATGAGACAGAAATGGGTAGTTTTTTAAGAACAGAGTTGCATAATATCACTGGTGGTCTTCACTGGGCACAGTTATGAAATTACCCCCACAGTCATACTTGGTACCAGAAGAGCCAACGTGACTTTCAAACGGCTGATTGACAGTGGAAACAAAAACCCATGGTGCTCAAACACGTGTCCTTTTATTACAACAGCGGAGGCACAGGGTTTAACTATCTATTTTTTATTTATTTAACTACATCCTGTCTGTTTTAAAGGATTAATTGGTCAACTATTGCTAACTGATTACAATTTATTGTCATGTGCCGTAATTAAATTATAATAATTGACAAAAACTTGGAAGTTCCTTCTGGGGTTCTGCTTTGTTTCAGTGTCATATTATTTTACACTTCACATCTTTCACTAAATAAAACATGAGACCTGTAAATATCCTTGTATATTTAGAGATTTTTTTTCCCTGCTTAATGGAAAAAACAGCCAGATGTAAATGCTAAAACATACTGCAGGAAAGCTTTGTTACTTAACATGCAAACCTACTGCCCAGCCAGGCGGTGTTATTTCATTGCTTATTCATGTTTCATAAACCTACAACAATTTACTGCACCCATACGACTTGTCCTCTGTTTAAAAAAAGAGACGTCTTTGATTTAAATAGCAGAGCTGAGAGCCAATTGTGTCACAGCGTGCTTATTCCAAATAACACAAATAGCATCGAAAGCGACTATTCAGACAATTTTGGATTAAGATCAGTGGATTCAGCAACCAGCCCAAAGCCTTTTGTTGCTTCTGAGCATTTATCACATGTCTTGCCTATCAAAAAGCACTTCACAGACAGTAATGGGATGAGCTCATACAAAGAGCTGTAGATGACTTTTAGAGTGGAAAATCCAGAGCTGCTGTCAAACTGCATTCTCGTAGCCCAGTGCAGAGATTTTTTTTTTTTTTTTTAGAGTTTTTGAAGGATACAACAAGGCTGCATTTACCATGTAGTCTGCCCAGTGGGTTCAGCTCGTCCATCCTCTCCTACAATCTGTCCCAGTATTGATTATCTGACAAGAGGAAAGCACTACATCCTCCAGTTTCCTTCCTGCTACCTCAACTCATTCCAACAACCAGCAATCTGGCACAGCATACATCATAGTCCTTATAAACTCTGATAAGAAAACCTCTTAATATAATTACTGTGGTCTTCCAGCGCTATCATCCTTGCTAAGATATTTATACTTCACCTCTTCGAAAACAAAGCCATTTCCAGCAAAAGAAAGAGAGATTTCGAATGACTGACATTTGTGGAATAGTAAGGTTCAGCTAAAATTAGCTCAACTGCCTTTATCTTTACAATCTGCGTTTCTCTTTTATTCTATCAGTGTGTATGAATATAATTGGCTCTGTGCATGTAGATAGGCTGTAAGACACATGGAAGTATATTGCCATCTAGTGGAGGAGTCTGCAAACACATTAGTTTATTTCTGAACCAAGGAAAAACACGGTCGTGTGCTAAACATTGGAGATCATCTTTCAATTTCAGTTTTTTCTGTTTAATATTAAAGTTACAAAAATTAGCTGATCGCCATGGGTCTTATATTAAAGCAAATACAGCCTCAAACAAACACTAACATATAACATTTTTCACTCTACAAAAATTAAGGAAACGTGTGAGCAATGCAAAGTGCCTCCTTTCTCCTACACAGGATTTAAAAAGGTAACTGCACCCAGTAGCTATTAATCATCAGTACTTGTTGAGGTGATCTGCAACTGTTGAACAGGCCTCTATAAAAACAAGCATTTGGCAGTTTGTTGGTCTGGAGCAGTCGGGTGTGTTAACACAACGCAAAGAAGGAAAGACATCAGTAATAGTTTGAGTGAAGCTTTTTTTTTTTTTTTTTTTTTTTACAGCACATCAATCTGGAAATAGTTATAAAAGTATTTCCAAGTAATTTGGAGTTCAGTGTTCTACAGTGAAATATTAAAATGATTGACAACACCAGTTGTCACTCTTCTCAGGAGAGGATATCAGATGGTCAGACTGTGCAATGTTCAGAGAAAGACAAATTACTCCAGGGCTGCAGCTCATATCTTACAGGCCGCAATGAACATGTTAAATGTTAAAGTTCATGACAGCACAATTAGGGGAAGAGTGAACAACTATACTTTAGTTGGAAGGACTTAACAGAGAAAGTCTCACATGTCTTTAAAAAAAAGACATAGAACACAACTGAGGTTTGCAAAACTGCATCTAGACAAACCACAATACGTCTGAAACAATTTCCTGTGGACAGATATGAAAAGAGTAGAATGTTTGGTCTTAATCCCTGGGGTAATGTTTGGCAGAATCCAAACACTGCATTTCAGCAGAAACACCTTGTACACACTATCAAGCGCAGCGGTGGAGAGGTGATCATTTCAGACTGTTTTGCAGCCACTGAATCTTGGCTCTTTGAAGTAGTTTTGTCAACCATGAACTCCTCTGTAGAACAGAGTATATAGAGGCAAGTGAGAGGCCATCTGTCCAGCAGCTAAAGCTGGGCTGAAAGTACACTATCAAATCTACATCAGAATGACTGAGGACAAAACAAACAAAAACTAAAGAATCAAAGTTTTGTAATGGGCACATGAAATCCATGCGGCCTTGAAAGAGCAGTAAATAGGCAAATATTCAAAAACCTCAATGATCTAAAACAAGGTTGTAAATAAGAATGGCACAAAATTTATGTATATATGTATATCTATGTATGTATGTATGTAGCTTAAGCCTTATGGTACAGCACAGCAGCAGTACTACTTCAGATGCTTGGCTACAAGATCAACACCACAGGTACGAAGCAGAGACCTCCGTGGCAGAAAAGGTTGGAAACCAAGATCAAGGGAGCATGGAAAGAAGAAAGTTAGTTGTCTGAACAATGCAATCAGGAAGCAACTGCCTAAGAAATATGGCAGACTCTCACTACTTGAGGCACTGGAAACTGCCAAACAAAGACTCCCAGCCTTGTCCACCCAATTGAGAAGGCACACATCTGAAGCTAGGAGAATTAATAGGGTGTTCTCCACTGAACCGTCCAAGAAGGCAGGATGATAACATGAGAATCAACCCACCCAAGGTTGAAACTGAGGAATACTGGAAAAGTATATGGGAGAAGGAAGCATTACATAACACCAATGGCCCATGGTTAGTGGATCTGAGAGCTGACCACAATAATCTCCCAGAGCAAGACCCAGACACCATCTCAATGGCAGACATCACAGAAAGAGTCTCAGGTATGAAGAGCTCAGGTATGATCCACACCCACTGGCTCAAGAAACTGACTGCACTCCATGAGTGGATAGCAGTACAAATGAACTAACTCCTCACAGACGGGACCCACCCAGAGGGGCTAACCTCACGGTCCTCATCCTGAAAGACCCCCACCAGAAATCCAGTGCAAAAGAAAATGTGGAGGAGGAATCATCATGGAGAGACAAGCCCTTGCAGTTTGCAGACTGAAGAAGTGGCTGACATTAGGGAATCCTAGTGGCAGGAAAAGGCTGGACTGAAGGAAGGTATGGAGGCATTAATCATGGTAGCACAAAAACAGGCCTTGAGGACAAGAGGGATAGAGGCCAGGGTCTATCACACCAGACAAGACCCCAGTTACAGACCGTGCAAAGATTCCCCAGAAACAATTCAGCACATAATAGCGGGACACAAGATTCTGGCAGGAAAGGCATACATGGAACGGCACAACCAAGTGGTGGTTACAGTGTACAGAAACATCTGCACTAAGCATGAGTTGGAAGTCCCAAAGTCAAGGTGGGAAATAACTCCACAGGTGGTGGAGAATGAGAGCACAAAGAGCCTGTGGGACTTCCAGATCCAGACTGATAAACTGGTAATGACTAAACAACCGGATGTAGGGGTGGTTAATGTACTCCAGAAGAGGGCAGAGGAGATAGATGGGGCAATCCCAAGTGACAGCAATATCAAGAAGAAGGAACATAAAAAATGGGGGAAATACCAGGGGTTGAAGGAGGAGATAGTGAACATCTGGAAGATGAAGACAGCAGTGGTGCTGATAGTAGCTGGAACATTCGGGGCTGTGTCATCCAAGCTGGGAGATTA
>JAOWBL010000015.1:8380008-8397881 GCA_028564865.1 Zenarchopterus dispar
CCATCCATCCATCCATCCATCCATCCATCCATCCATCCATCCATCCATCCATCCATCCATCCATCCATCCATCCTCTAAGGATTATTTATCAGTTTTGGGTGATCAAACCAGCATGAAGTGGATGACAGTGTTGGGTAACACTTCGGCCTCTCCAGTCATCAGATCTGAACTGAGTCAGATGTCATCGGCGTGTTTTTAAAGTAGCAAGCAGGGAACTGCTTTCCCCTGTCATCACACCTGAAGCAGTTCAAACAGGTTCTACCAGAGAATTGGAATTAAAGTTTTCCTGCCAACTTGCATGACTCTCTTCCTCCACATTTTAAAGCACTTATTGCTGCTAAAGAAGGAACATCTTAAAGTTTAATAATAAAATCTTTTTGCTTCCGCAGTGTTTTTAAATATTTCTTCCCGCATCGCACTTCCTTGATTGCTTTATTAGATTTTTCTACTTCAGCATCTAATTGTACATGCGTAGTTGGATGACTGGTACCCTCTGTGTCTCATGCAGCGGGCTTCAGGCAGGTCTTTTGCCATGTGGCACTTGAGCCGAATTCAGACGGGGACCGGCCTTGTCTCATCAGCAGACTCATGCTGCATGATGCCAAGATGTACAAAGGTAAGTAAATGTGAGCTTTTTTTGTTTTTCCATACATGGTCGTTTAGCCATAATCTGATTCTGTGTAACACTGAAGTTTTATTTGACTTTTTTAAGGTGCTCGCAAGATAGTACATGAGCTGATTTTCTGTAGCATGCTTATGGATGCTGAATTTAAGAGGTTGTTTGCAATTGAGTTTACAAAGGTAAGCAAATAGTAAAAAAAAAAAATACATATTTTTTATTCTTTTTAGTCTTCAATTAACATACTACTCATTTTCTTTAATTCAGTACTACAAGCAGCTGCAGAAGGACTTCATTAATGACGACCATGAAAGAAGTATATCCATCACAGCTCTGTCTGTTCAGATCTTCACTGTTCCCACATTAGTGAGTCTCGTTTCCTGTGGTAACACAGCCCGTACAGTATCTACATGTTCTCCTGCTTATCTGGCAACTGAAACACAGTATTAAACTCACTTATTTAATTTTGTCTTACTCTGGAGAGGATAAATAACTCTTTAAGATGGCATTGCAGCCTTTTTAAGTTCAGTTAAGGTTTTAAAAAAAAATCCTCATCTGAAATACCCAAAAACCTCTTTTATTGGACATGTTTGACATTACTGGATGATTTGCATCACAGGTGGCTAAGTAATAATTTTGAAAAGGGACAACTAACAAATAAAAAGCTTAATTTTTAACAGTGTTATAATTTTTGTTTAGAAATTGAATTTGGGTGACTATTTGATATTTTAAGTGTACACATAAATAGACGTAAACTGCAAAGATATTGTGTTTTAAGTATTTAAGATATTCCTTGACTCATCTTTCCCTGTTCTTATGAACCTGCTCTTCTCCTAGGCCAGGTACTTGATTGAAGAGGGCAATGTCATAAAAGTGATAGTCGGCACAATCACAGAAATGCTGCAGGAACATCTTGATGATAACAATCGCTTCTTCTTCCTGGGCTACAACTCGGACAAATTCTTGCGCATCCAAGTTATCTTCCATGACCTCAGGTAGTTAAAGCATGAATATATTTTTGGTTCCTGATCTTTTTTTTTTTTTTTTTTTTTTTTAAAATTATTATTGCTTTAATCTCTAACTGAAAAGATTTTCATTGATATTTCTCAGATATATTCTGATCAGTAAACCCTCAGTATGGACTGAGGAGCTGCGGCTTCAGTTTCTAGAGGGATTCAAAGTCTTTCTTGGGCTTCTCACATGCATGCAGGTATCATTTTATTCTAGTCCTAATTTGTTATTTAGAAATGATTGAATATGATAGTACTATTAAATTAGTTTATGGTAACTGTACAAACCAGATACTGGAGTATTCCTGACCGTCTGTTACTTTCTTTATCAGGGCATGGAGGAAGTGAAGCGGCAGCTTGGGCAACACATTGCGGTGGAGCCAGAATGGGAAGCTGGCTTTTCTCTCCAGATCCAGCTCCGCCACATTCTCGCTATGTTTCAGGATTGGTGCTCTTCTGATGTGAGCTGCTACACACTGTTTCAGTTGCATTTCAGTGATTGAGAAAAATCAAAGCAAGTGCATGTGTTCTGCTCTCCGAGTTTTTTAACGGCTGTTTCCAAAAGTCTATAAACATATTGCCATTAATGATACTACTTGAAAAATATGTTGCAAGCTGTTGGACTGTGGTTGTGAAATTTTAATGTAATATTGTTAGAACTTGTCAATTCAAGCCATATTTCTCCCATACCCACACTGTTTGCTCAATTAAAACAGACAGATACAGGAGAGGGAGATGCACTCAGATGTTTCTTATGTTTGCTCCTCCCCAGGAGAAGGTCTTGCTGCTTGCATATAAGGAGTGCCACACAGTCCTGATGCAATGCACCAACCAACCCTTCCACAAGGAGCCCAAAGACTACTACATGTGCAAACACATCCTCAATATTCGTCCTTATAAAGTCTCTCAGGAGCCTGTCAGCATACACCTTCCCATCTCCAGATTACTGGCTGGTAGGAAAACTAATGTTTAAGACAAGCAGTGTTTAGTATGTTTTTTGTTTTAATATGATAGGACCTTACGACTCTGAACATTGTGATCCACAGGCCTGTATGTACTTCTGTGTGGAACGGGAGCAATCGAGCGTCTGAATAATGCTGTAAGTGATGTGAAAATGGGATTTATTCCTTTGCTCCTGAAGGGCTGTTTTATTCTCACTTTAAGAGAAACGTGCTACTTTAATAAATGGTACTAAGTTGTTGACGGTTCTTTTCTGTTTGCTGCAGGAACGCTACGACTTCACGCAGCTTGTAGAGCATCCTCTGCGCTGTGTGGTTCTGGCTGCGCAGGTCTCAGCTGAAATGTGGCGGAGAAACGGACTGTCGTTAGTCAGCCAGGTAGACGGAGTTCTTTGCCATCATTTCGCTGCTGCTTTACATTTCTTCTGTCCGTCAAAGAATAAGGAATTTAATATTTTTACACTTGAACAGGTCTACTACTATCAGGATGTGAAATGCAGAGATGAGATGTACGATAAAGATATTGTCATGCTTCAGGTGAGTGGTGGTCAAACCAAGAGCAATTATTTTTTTCATTCTCTTACTGGTTACATCTTGAAAATACTTTCTCACTTTGTGTTGATTACAGATAGCTGCTTCCAAAATGGATCCCAACCACTTCCTTATGTTGATCTTACTGAGATTTGAGCTCTTTGAATATTTCAATGGAAGTTTACCAAGCAAAGATCAGGTGAGTAATACTTGGGTGGGTGCGGGGGCTTGTACGACTAGATGGCTTTTTTTTTTTTTTTTGAAATCAGTAAAAAAAATACTTCTACATTTCCAGGATGAATTGATGCATTTGAACCGTTTGACAGAGGAGATGCTGTACCTGATAATCGTCATTGTTGGTACGGTTTCACATTCTTCTGATGAGCTTTCAATCTTAATTCATTGAATTTAAACAGTGTGGTAGTGTTTCACCTGAACATTGGTGTATCTCCAGGTGAGCGCTATGTTCCTGGGATCAGTCAGGTGACCAAAGATGACGTGACAATGAGGGAGGTCATCCATCTGCTGTGCACTGAGCCCATGGCTCATAGCAGTCTGGTTAAGAACCTGCCAGAGAATGTAAACTTCATAAAGACACAGTTGTTGATTATAAAAGACATGTAAAGACCTGTTTCAAGTGTGGTAAAATGTTTTCTTTGTAGGAAAGCCATGAAACAGGTCTGGAGGCAGTAATTGCCAAAGTTGCCACATTCAAGTAAGCACAAGACTGAGAAACGGCACAAATTTTGTCTTAAGACTACAAACTTTAATCGATTTTTATCCTGTTTTTGTTTGTAGAAAACCAGGAGTATCTGGACATGGGCTATATGAAGTAAAAAAAGAACGACTGCAAGAATTCAACCCCTTCTTCTATCATTACTCAAGATCCCAACACAGCAAGGTAATGGAGTGACTTAAATTAAAATACATTTTGTTTAGAGAAACCCTGCTTATTTGTTTAATTAACATCTGTTAATTCAGGCAGATGAATCTCAGAAGAAGAGGAGAGCTCAGGAAGGGAACGATAAAGGTGACTAACCAGGGAACGTAGACTTTTTGATTATTTTATTCATATATGTATACATTTGTAATGTCTAAGCTGTAACCATCATGTGTCTGTACTCAGCTCTGCGTCCTCCAGTGCCTCCACCTTTTTGTCCAGCGTTCTCCAGTGTAGTCCACCTCCTCTGTTGTGACATTTTCGTCCACATCCTAAGACACATCCTGCAGAGATCTGTCGAGGATCAGCCTACTCACTGGACAGAAGCCATGATCCAAAGGGTAAAAATTGTATTTTTTTCCGTCCTCATAAAATCCATTCTCATGTAAATTAACCTTTCCTAACCAATTCAAATTTAACAAAATAATTCACTGTCTATCACACAGGTTCTTCACCTGATTGGTCAGGCATTGCTAGAAGAGAAAACACAGCTTGAGGATAGCACTATGGAGGAAGTGACCTTTGATTTCAGTCTCAAGGCCCACAGTGAGTTTAAAAAAAAAAAAGATCACTGTTGTCAACATTGACTAATAACTAGTCATAGCTGTGAGTGATGTGATCTGCAAATGTTTTTTTATGACATAAATATTTACTCTGTTCTTGCAGAAGTTGGTTCAGAACATGGGAAATCTCTATTCCTCTTGTTGTCCAAGATTAAGGTTCTGCCCTCCCTTGAAGCTCAAAAAGATACTATCAAATGGCTTCTACAGGTATTATATCAAGAGAGTCAATTGTCCTTATGTATAGTTTTACACATGTTGAACAGTTTTTGTCATCATTTGGGCCTGATATGTTTATTTTCTTCTAGATGTTTGAGGTTACCAAGTGCCTGAGAGAGAAGTCCAGTCCGACATCATCGGTGACCATGGAAATCACCAAACCAGAGGAGGTAGAAAACAATAAATTATACTCAAATATTGTTTGGATAGAGTAGACTGGACCCTCTACTAACTATATTTTTTTTCTTCTCATACAGAGTGCACATGACAAAGAGAAAGCTGAGCGGAAAAGGAAGGCAGAGGCAGCCAAGCTCCACCGACAGAAGATTATGGCCCAGATGTCAGCGATGCAGAAGAACTTCATTGAGTCGAACAAGATGCTGTATGACAACATGCCTGAAAGTGGGACACAAGGAGAACCGGTTACAGCTAATGAGAGGTGAGCAGAGCCATTTCAGATAAACGCCAGTGTTCATCAAGAGGTACATAAAATTAGTTCTGTTAGTTCTTAGCTCGGGTTTTGCTTATTTCTCCAGTTGTGCTATGAAGCAGAGGGAACTTTGCATAGCTATTGGGCCTAACAGAGGGTCCACTCCAGCTGAGAGGGAGGTTCTCACCTGCATTCTCTGCCAAGAAGAGCAGGAGGTTTTAGCTCAGGCTCCGGCCATGGTACTGACTGCTTGTGTCCAAAGGTCCACCGTTCTGACACAGTGCCGAGGAAAGATACCAAGCAACAGACCAGACGGTCAGTATCCAGTCACTAATCATATGTAATCTGTGAGACTCCCAACTGAATTGGTAAATGTCTGTTTATCGTGTGTCACTTAAAGGGCCAGGGACATATTCCCTCTTCATGCCTCCTGAACTGGCTGTTGGGACCCACACTGGCAGCTGTGGACATGTTATGCATGCCACATGCTGGCAAAAGTGAGTAACTAGAAGAAGAAGAAAAAATAATATTTAATTAAATCAATTTAAATTGAATACCATACTAGTAGAACTTCTGTTATGTTTCTGCACTTTAACAGTTTAATTGCTGTTTATCATCCTCTTTTTTTTGTTTTGTTCTTACTTTACAGATATTTTGAGGCAGTCCAAAATACAACCAGGAACCGGCTACATGCTGAGCTGATTGTTGACCTGGAGAACGGAGAGTACTTGTGTCCATTGTGCAAGTCTCTGTGCAATACTGTGATTCCTCTCATCCCATTAGAACCATTAACATTTAACCAGTAAGCCTAATCCACATTCCTCAGACCATTTTTTAATATTGTGTAGTTTGTAAAAATGTAAAGAAGTTTATTGAACGTTTGTGTCCTTTGTGTAGTGAGAATTCAGAGATGATAAGACAGCATTTGACACTGCCTCGCTGGATTCAGATCCTGTCTGCCAGGATTAAAGGCCTCAAATCAGTCACTCAGGATAACGGTAAGAAGAAATACAGATATATCAAATAGATGTCGAGAGACAAATGTTCTCTGATTGTTTTTTTTTTTGTTTTTTTTTTTTTTAAACTCTATTGTGGACTCCCATGCAGAGGGTGATGGTGGTAATGATGGTAGTGGTCTGTGTGGAGAAGGTCAATCAGACTTTAGATCCATTCTGAGCTATGGAGTACAAGAACCGTGAGTCAGACTTTCAAAACCTTTAATACCCAATTTTATTTTCGCAGCAGACCACCCTGATGTTTCTGCTTTTGGTTTTTAGGAGAAAGCTCTCAGACAGCATCACAGATATGCTAGTTGTGTGTGCCACCACAGTCCACAGGGTGGGACTGAAGACGGCACCCAATGAGCTTTGTCCCCGTGTGCCCCTCATGGTCTGGAACACATGTGCCTTCACTATTCAGGCCATAGGTACAACAAGATGTGGGTTATGTTACTTTTTGTTTTCAGGTAGTTCTGTGTGCATTTTATTCAGCATCTGTGTGTGTTTATATAGAAAACATCCTGCAGGAGGAAGACAAGCCACTATTTGGATCACTGCAAAACAGACAGGTTAGACACAAAAAAGCTGGGGGGAAAAAAGAGAAAAACATTAAACAAACATATAACGCAATTCTTCTCTGCTTCAGCTTGCAGGTCTGAAGGCTATTGTTCAGTTTTCTGCATCACAGAGGCTCAAGAGCTCCCAGGCAGATATCCAAAGGCATTTCACAGATATGATAGGAGGTATGTGGTCTAACAAAACATTCTCATTGTTAAACATGAACACTATTATGTTTGACACCCTAACCATCTGCAAACGATAATACACATGCCGTGATGGAATTATTAAGATTATTATATGCAATTATTAGATGTTACTTATACTTAATTATTATGTTACTTATAGTGTAATTTATGTTCTGAATTCTGCAGTCATGTGAACAAAAATGTAGTCCTAATTCAGAAAGATGCATAAAATATTGTTTCAGAGAGAGCCTCACAAGCCCAAATCAGAAAAAGCTGGGACAACATGTAAAAAAAAAAGACTAGACAAAAAGTAATTTTTTACATTTATTTTATTGCAGAGATTATAAACATAAATAATTTGTTTGTTGTTGTCTTGGAATTTTTTATTCCATTTATAGATAGACCTGCATTTTTAGAGATGTTCCGATACTTTTCTTTTTTTTTTTTTTCCCCCCATTACAGGTTCCTATACCTCGGTGCAGCCACAAATATATAAAATAAAAAAGGCATTTCTATTTTGACATTATATGTTCACGTCTGTCACAAAAATTACTGCCTGCTCTTTTTTTAGCTGACATAAAACACGATCAGTCAGTCTCAAATTGTTAGGATCGAGCAGTTTCAGAGATCTATTTTTGACCTGGGAAACCTCGTGTCTCCAGATGTTTAATTACGCAGTGAAATTCTGCACCCTTGTCCATGATTTATCTGGGTTTCGGGCTTTCTTTGGGAAATGTCTCTCATTTCTGAAAAGTAAACTCTAAAGTTTACTCTTACTGTCCCGCTTTCCTTTTCACTTCTTAAATTCATGCTTTTTTCACATGACGCTTAACAAGATAACATTGTTGCCACCTCTGTACACCGCAGCCTTGCTGATTGCACTACCGACTGTACTTTACCTCGTAGTCAAAGCTGTTATGCCTCCTTTTCAGTCTTGTTGCCTGTGATGAGCAGAAAGAACACACCTTCGATTGTGGAAGTAGACTGCTTCCATCTTCTGGTAGGTTTCACCTACACGGAACAGCTCCCTTTATTTTCATTTTCATATACCTTTTACAAAAGTAATGAATTAATTATAGACTTAAAATGAACTGTCATTAATTTTAAGTCTCTCCTTGGGTAATCTTAGACTTTTTAACCAAGTTTGGATGTGAAAAACTTATAATAGTGTATGTAATATTTTTCAGGTGGGGTTGGTTTTGTCTATACCCTCACTGTACCAGGAGGAGGCTGTGGACCTGCAGCCATCTGCTGTGAGCTCCTCCTACAACCACTTGTACATCCTGCATCTGATCACCATGGCTCACATGGTGCAGGTCCTCTTGACTTCTATAGGTATTACCAGAAATTAGGATAAAAAAAGTTCCTTACATATTCTGTTTACTAAACCAGCTTAGATTCAATACAAATAGTAAAAAAGATAATAAATTAGCAATTTTGTTGTTATGTTGTAGTCTTGTTTCTTTTTTAAAAATTTTGTGTTATGTTTTTATCTCAAGGCTGATGTCAACACAATGCAATAGAAAGCAAGACAGCTAAGAACAATAGACATGAATTTATGTGTGTGTCTGTGTCTGTCCAACACTGCGAAAATGATTTCACTTTTCTGCAGATTTCCCTGTTGTAGGGGATGGAGAAGAAACAGAGGAGGCAGCAGCAGCAGCAGAGTTTTACACAACAGTGTTGCACCACACAGGAAGGTACGAGATCTTCTCATCCCCCTGTTATTTCTCTGCCAGTCTGAAGATGTTCTTTCATAAAAGCATCAGTGTGGAGATGGTCTACTTGGGCATATGCAAACATGCTTCATACCTTCCCATTACAATTCTTCATTGCTCCCAGTCTTATTTCAAAGATTTTCCCATGCCTTTAGCTCACACATGTACAGAATAACATAGTCCCCTTCATCTTTTTATTTGTTGTTTACTTCTCAGGCTGATTCCAGATTTGTCTGCCAGCTCTGTAGCACAACGAGTGAAGATGGGAATTGAACCTTTCCTGCGCTGTGCTGCTCTCTTTTTCAATTGCCTGACAGGAGTTCCTCCTCCAGAGGAACTTTTGTGCACTTCTGGTAGGCTCAACCTTCAAGAATAACATTATGACATGAAGTTTTGTGTATTCAAGTTGTCTTTTATGTCATAGTTGCATCTCAAGGACTGATGGAGACACTATGCAGTTACTTGGCACTCCCTACCAATGTGTTCCAGCTCTTCCAGGACTACAGAGAGACTGTTTCTCCAATTCTGCAGAGGTAGGTTAAAACATCGGTGCTTTGGTTTTCACTGGAGGCCAGAGCATTTTAGTAACTGCAAATGTTTCGTTTTGTTCAGATGGTGTGGGAGCCCAGCCATAACCAAAGCCCTGAAAGGCAAAACCCAGATTGTCAGGTTGACTTTAACTTTTCTATTTGTTTTTTCTGTATTTATTTATTTATTTAACAAGCTAATCCTTTAGTCAATAAAACCAATCTTTTTGAAGATATCCTAGGAGAAGGAATCGTTTGATTGATCTTCCTGAGGACTACAGTGTTCTCCTCAATCAAGCCAGCCATTTCCAGTAAGTGACAAAGTCTTTTAAATCACCATCCTTCAGTTTTCTGTAGATCTGGAGCCTTCTTGATGTCTCTGTGTTTTGTCTTCAGGTGTCCAAAATCTACAGATGATGAAAGAAAGCATCCGACTCTGTGCCTGTTTTGTGGGGCGATGCTTTGCTCACAGAGCTCCTGCTGTGTCAGCAAGCTAGATGGGGAGAACGTAGGAGCTTGCACTGCCCATGCTGCTACATGTGGTGCTGGCGTGGGCATGTTCCTCAGGTTGGTCAGCCAGACAGCATATCAGAGAGCAGCAGTTGTTCTTTTCCAGCTGTACAATCTTGACGCATGAATGGCGTTTTTATTTATTTTTTTTCCTCAATGATATAAGTGAAGGAAGTAAAGGACATTTGGTTTCATGTCTACAGAATAAGAGAGTGTGAAATCGTTCTGATGGCTAGTAAGACTCGAGGAAGCACCTACCCAGCTCCTTACCTGGATGATTATGGGGAGACTGATCATCTTCTTAGGTAAGATTATAAACTCTTCCTGTACCCTTTTTTTTCCAGTTTTCTGCATATAATGAATCTAGTCTATGACTTCTAGACAACGGGACTAATTTATGTAGGCACAGTTTCCACACAACAGTCAGTTTTTTTTTTCTGGTCAGAGCATGGTTACAGTTTACCTCACAGAAACATTTTAACATTCACTCTCTTTTTATGGTTTTATTCAAAGTATTTTCAAGTCATACAAGATGAAAGTGCTGCGTCTCTGTTTTGATTTCACAAATTTTGGATCCAGATTTTCAGGAAAGGTTGAAGATATATTTAATATTTAGAATCCTTTATAGGCATAAAGTTAGTGTTAATGTTTATGAATTTTTATTACATTGTTCGTCTTAATTGTTAAGTCAGCTTTGTTGTTTGTGGCTCAGCAAATTTAATCTGAGCAGATAATTATTTCCCCAAAACTCTACCCACTGCTCCACAGTGACTACTGATCATTGCACAGAATATTGTCTTCCATCTCACACATTGTATAACATATATTAAAGTGGTAGCCTAGTAGTTACAGAGAGCTTGGGCATGGAGGACCCAGGTTCAATCCGTCGGGTTTAACAGAGGCAAGTCACTGTGGGCCCCTGAGCAAGGCCCTTAATCTCCAACTCCTCCCGGGGTGCTGCAGCTGCTCCTAGTGTAACTAGTGATGGGTTAAAAGCAGAGGACAAATTTCCCCACTACAGGACTAATAAGGGTTTATAAAATAACTAAAATATTAAAGTGTCTTTTATCCTTTTAATATTGTGAAAGCTCTAATTGAGATTACCCTTTAAAATTAGGTAGCTGCTACTTTGTCAGATGTAGCTACCTGATTGTCATCATGTAGATGACAATCAGGGTTTAGCCATGACCATAACTTTAAAAAAAAAATTATTTTGTTATTATATCAAACAAATTTTAATTTTTTGAATGCATCAAGTTCTCGATATTTTGCTTTTCAGACGGGGCAATCCATTGCACCTTTGCCCAGAACGTTACAGGAAGCTGAACCAGCTGTGGCAGCAGCACTGCATCCTGGAAGAGATCGCCCGCAGCCTGGAGGTTGTCAACGTTATGTTTGCCCTTGAGTGGCAGATGTTGTGATGACTGTTCCAGCTGTGGTGGCTGGGAAACGGCACAGACCAGTACACCCAATACACACACACACACAAACACACACACAGTCACATATTAAATGTTTCAACAATCAAAGACTTCAGATTCCTTTCAGAGAGAGGACAGTCAAATATGAACGACTATGGAGGTTGGGGGGGTTAAAATGTAACCGAGGTCGCCTTGTTTCAGTTTTGATTGTAATAAGGAGGAGATTCTCCGAGAGTGATATTATGTGCAAAGAAGCTCATTTAAATTAAAGCAAACATCAACATCTAACATGTTTCTGTTTTTAGTTCCTGGATTTGATTTTACTCTGTCATGCTGATATTTTTCTGCATTCTGTTTTTTTGTTTAAAAGTATGATTTGTTTTAAGTCATAGTTGTTGAGTAATGATGTTTTGGAGGGTACATTCATGTGGAAGGTTTCCATCATGGTCAGTGAACCTTTATGTTCTGCTTTTGGTTCTTAAATGTGTAGATGCTCCAGGTTATGGACCCATATTCAGCAGTCACCATAAACCTTTTTAATTCAGATTCAACATTCTGAGAAGTACACAGTGGTATAGATTCACTTAATAATAAGCACGCATTTACCATCATCTTTCTAAAATTCAGAACTCTTTATAGTAAAAGAAAAAAAAAAGTCTGACCTTAAGAATTATTTAATTATTTGCATTCAAATATTTCAAATATGATATATTGTGAAATCCCTTTTTGTAAACATTTTAAGCCAAAAAGGGTGCATGTTTGTAATCATTAAAACTTATAGAAGGAACTATTGAGAGGCATGCTCATTTTATAATGTTAACTTAATTCTCACATATTGAAATATTTAAAGAAATTTACATTTTATTAATAAAAAATCCATCGGTCTTTTTAGTTACTCCTGTATTCCTCTGCCATTTTAAGAAGAAAGAGTGTGTGAATATATTTACTTTTGTGTTGTTTGACACTTCTACATGACTTCCAGGCTGTTGAAATAAAAACACAAGCCATTCCACTAACCACTTGTTGCAGTGCCCTGAAAATGAATTAAGACTAGTGTCTAAAATTTAAACAAACCCATATCAGTGAAGACAAGTTGCTCACCTGTAGACTAATGGAGTCGTCAGTTCATTCATAATGGCAGACATCCGAGACATGCATCAGCCAACAGACTATTCCTCTAGCCAGGATACTAACAGCTTTGTAATTTTAATGAAGTCAGATACAAGAAAATGGCAAAGGTTATTGTTGAACTTTTGGTTCCTCATCCCACATGTTAGATGGTTTAATTAACCAGTGTCACATTGCTGAGGCACATGAAATTCATTGTAGCAAGTAGTTTGAATCTACAACAAAAGTTAAAATGTTTACATACTGTGGTTGTATTGTTTGCCACCAGTAGTACAACTTTACTCTTAATTGCGCTTAGGCAAGTCAAAAAGAAATAAAATATACAAAGAACAGCCAGAAATGACGCCATTGTTCTCAACATCCAGAACCTAAATAAATACCAAATAGCTTTTTGTTTGAAATATTACAGACACAGCAAACTCTTGATGTAATTCTGAACTGTTTATTACTATATTGCTTATTTCCCCCCTAATGTGCTTTGATGAAATCAGGCATAGAAAGGTGAGTACCATCTGCTCTCACCCAGATCACTTCATCAATAAATAGTTTAAGTTTATTTGAATTCAAGTGTTGCAACTGGCAGGTGTAAGGGCCTGTTTTGGACAATTGTCACAAACCCACATAACATAGAGGCAACAAGATATCGTTTGTAAACAGAATAATATGCAGATTTCAACAGATGTATAGGCTGATGTAAATGGTGGTTTGCTGTATTGATATACCCTTTTATGGAAGACTTTGTTTTGTTGATTCAAGTCAGCTAGGCATAATATGATACATTCTTCTGTTTCCTTTTCCACACAAAAAGCATTGGTCTTAGTTTTTGATCAGTGTTACTAAGAAAAACCAAGCAGCAAAATGACCCTGTGCAGAATTACCTAAACTAGCTGCCTAAGCTTTGTTCCCCTTATATGCAATGCACTAATTTGTCAGCGTCTAAAAATGATGAATCAGCCTACCCTGATATATCAGATCCACATTTAGAAAGCTGTAGTCTGAAAACTATCCATAGGGCCTCCCATAGGGCACCAACGTTAATATTAAAATACATTCCACACGGTTGATCAGTCCTAGGACCAATCAGAGCAACGAACGTGGTGACGTAATCAGCGCGTCGGAAACGAACCAATGGGAGAGTGTGTTGTGTACGACAGTAAATTGAACTCTTGCTGTAGAGCGTCGGCAAAACTTTTTAAATGCATCTAGTCTGCAAATGATTGATTAGTGTGTAATCTTCTGCTCAGTTTTCGAAGAACATGACAGAATCTTTTAACTGTTTATTCCAAAGCCGATTCAACGGAACGGTAATCCTTTGTAGACGTCTACACTGTTAAGGTCTAGATTACGTCACCACTCTGTCGTCATCGTGTTAACCCCGCCCAGAGACTCTACAAAGATAGACTGATTTGAGTGGCTCTCCAAAGCTTTTGGGGCATATTTAATGAGCTATATGGATGGTAGCTAGATGTACCTGCAAAGCAAATTTCAATTTGCTAGCAATACTCAAGACTTTGAAATTGTAATCTGCACATCAACGGCAACATCCATCTTTTTTAAAAAACTGTGTATTCTTAATAATAAAAACAACAAAAAAAATGTAAACAATTATGTTAAGAATTAAGGAAGACAGATATTTCTGTGTTTTAGAGATGTTGTTCTCTGAGAAGGTTCAACTGGATTTCACAGTTTGCTTTGCCAGAACATTTTCTGGCCCATAATGTGCCTTGGAGGTGGACGGGACATCAATGTTGGGGTCTCCGTTGTTGGCTGTGTCTATCTGGTTGTTCTTTCCGAGGCTCTTAATAATATTCAGGTTCATGCGAGCAGTTTCCATGAAGCTGTTTTCAAGCAGCCAGCCATCAGATTCAGAGTTGGGGTCTCCCTGTCTCAGCACATTCTCCAGGGAGGTCTGAAGGTAACGAACCCCTGTCAACACCGACAACTGAAACGAGATGGGTCTGTATTACTGAGAGGAATGCTGAAGAACATAAACAGAAACCATGATAAAAATTAATAAATTAATTAAAAGGATTATATATGATTTTGCTGTGTAAAAATGGATGTCCAGAAACGATATTGGGTTTCCTGATTTTGGTTCTGCCAGAGGTTTTTCTTTTTCTGTTAAAGGGGAGTTCTTCCTTTCGACAGTCACCTGGTGTTCGCTCAGGATAAGGGATTGTGTCAAAGAAACGCTTTGATGCAATCTGTTGGTTTCCTTACCAAAACAAAAATTCTTACTCTTATTTTATTGGCTTTGCATTAATTGAACTCATTTGGAAAGAATTGAACTGCATGGTTAAAGTGGTTTGAGATGAAATTGGTCATGGTTTTGTGCTATATAAATAAAGCTGAATTGAATTGTCAATGGAAAACTCAAAATGCACCCTAAAGACAACCCATTTAGCAGTTCATGATGTTTCTGCTTTCTGCTGCTCTCAAGAATGATCTTAGTCACCAACTTGATTTGCCTCACCTCAAACAGCCAGGTGATGAGGACCGTGAGACCAATGGACTGGATAATGTGGGTGTAGTACTCCAGCAGCGCTTGGCGGCACCCCTTCATCCAAAGGTTAAGCTCCTCTGTCTGGTGCTCATAGTTGAAGTGGGCGGAGTTGTTGTTGATCTGCTGCTGGATGCAGGGGCGGGGCGAGTTGATGTTGCAGCAGCTGAAGGGAACTCCGTCCATCAGGTATTTTCCCTCCACGTTACTTCTTAAGCGGCTGTTAAAAAAGATAAAAGAGAGAAAGGGGAAAGAAACGAAACATTGCCATTATTTTCAGATTTATCTGTGAATAATCACAGTAAATAGTGTAAATTATTTTGACTATGTAAGGTGTATAATGAAAATTTGATAGCATTAAATTCTAATTTAGGGCTGAACCGGGTCTATAGACTGTCAAAATTGGATACATTTAGTAGTTAAAGAGCAATACTGTTATTCATTTGGTTTTTTCTCCTTTTGGCAGTTATTTCATACAAGCTGTCTTTGAGTCTGAGTCTCTGAATCTCTGGGGGAGGCCTCTTAATAATTTCACGTTGTTTACTTACTCAGCCACTTCTTTTTGGGTCATATCCAAGTAGCGGTTACTTATCCACTGGATTTGAAACCAGTCTTTGTAGCCGTTGTTTCCACAGCACTGGAACTCTATCTGCAGCATGTCCACAGTACGCTTCAGGAAGCATCGTCCTGGTATGTCCGTGTCCTTGTAAAACCTTATTGCTTGTGCCAGCCCCAAGTCCAGAGACTCCTCCAGCTGCCAGTGCATACTGTAACACATCAGAGCCCCCACCAGCACACAGAAAGTGAAGAAGAAGGTGCATACAATGTAGGGCAGCATGATGAGCTTCCAGCGCAAGAACTTGGTCGTGTCCACACAGTCATAGCAGATCTTCCCACCAAGGAAGTTAATGGCACAGGCGATGAGACCCACAGCTATAAGCATGTTGGGAACGTACTGGACGTCCCTCTCAGCCATCAGCTCCCCTCGCTTGTTTATTTCCACCTTGAGGAAGAGCCCTAAGCTGAACAAGATGGCCCCTGTAACCACTGAGATCCAGTTGAGGATCCATAGCACCTGGGCCAGCTTGTCCCTCTTGGTCTTGGTGAACTTAACTTTTAAGACTGCCATTGTCTTTAGTTTAGTTATTCCTTTAAGTCCAAGGCAGGATTAAAGGTTGTGTATATCAGGGGAAAGGAACACATTATCCTCCAGCAGGTGTGGGGGAACAAGGGGAGGGGGGTTTGGCTGTGCAGCTCTCCGAAGGTCCTCTCATAAGAAGCTTAGTCTGGTAGTCATGACTGATATCGTGTGGACGCTGCATTATGGTGATGCTCCAGGCACTCGGTGAAACTGAAGTGGTGAAAGTGGAGGGGAGGAAAAAAAAAAACAAAAAAACATTGTCCAGTGAGGATATTTTCCCAAAATGGAACACAAGGTTTTTACATTTACAAGTTTTTTCTAAACAGGATCACTGTAGAAACTACGCTCAATGTAAGACTAAATAAGAACATTTTAGTGATTGGTGATCATATTTTCAAACATAACTTCTTTTTAGTCCTGTGATCCAAAAAATAAAATCTCCCAATTTTTCATTGATTAAATAGCTGGTAGATTAATAGTATAAATCTGAAAAGTACTTGAGACTTACCTCAGTGGGCTCAGCTTTCACCTTAAACAGATGACACAATTTACATCTCATTTTTCAGCTGGTCTCGCTGACATCTTCAGATTTAGTCCTGGAAAGAAGTAAATGGTTGTTGTAAGACATGAAGGCAGCAACAGCAGCATCAGACTGAGACTAGTAACCGAGTCCTGACCCTCCTCCTAATCCCCTTTAATCATTAATCATCCCTGCGCCCCACAAGGGATTTGGACCCACCTTCTGCTACCTATGCAAATCTGACTGTCCCACTATCGACAGTTTTGATGGATGGCTTTTGTGTGTGTATTTGTGTTTTTAAAGACATATCAAAAGTTTGTTTTTTAAATGATCATTTTATCTTTTGTTTTGACAACATACACTCAGACTGACCTTACTATAATTGAAAGAAGCTGATTTTCTGACGACAAAACTCAACTATGTGCATGTGTGACCAATGTAATGATACCTAAACCTTGTTATTATAGCTTCACATAGGATGTAGAGGAAGAAGTAGACCAGAAAAAGTGTCTTAAAAGAAATTACCCACTGACAGTTAATAAAAGAGAAAAAAATGTGCTTTCACTTCCCTCTACTGGTAGAAACAATCTGCAATGACTACAAACGACAGATTACAGTCAGTTTCATGAAGATGTTTCTCTTTGTTTTATCTAAAAATGGCACAACACAACATACAAACCTCTTAAATAACATATAAGTTCAAGTAAAATATAATAATCATGGACAGATGGTAGGATGGGTACTCTTAAAATTAAATTAAAACATCCACTGACATCATTATGCAATTCAAAGCCAGCATCTGCAGCAGCACTTGTAACTAGCCATGTGTGAAGGTACCATCAAAGCCAAATGACAAACATGATTTTGAGCAAAACATATTGCTATGCAGACTTTGTCTTTTTCTAGGAAAGGTCTTATTTATCTCAACAAGCATTTTTCTGAATTTATCACAATAGAACTTTGAAGTGGTAGTGCTTGTCATTTTGACATCTAAGCATGTTCTGCATTATCAAACAAATAATATGACAAAGGGGGGCCATAACTGAACAGCTTAAATTCAAACAATCTACAAAATATTTGATTTTCAAAACGAATCTCCTCGATCACCAAATGTGCAGCGTTGATAATTAAAGAAGTGATGCAGCTTATTCTGAATCAACATCACTGGGCCACTGGGTCTGGACAAATTCCTAACAGGTTACAAATGATCTTAATAGATGTAGTTTTAAAAAAAAAAATTGTTCATTAAGGTTCACATCCTGCTCACGTCTCCTAATAATCTATTGGTAACTTTCAGCAGATATACACAAAACCATATAGCCACATTGCAAATCAAACCGATGAAATGATAACTGAGAGTGAGATTAGTGGATTAGCGTGTAGGAAAGTAGCTTG
>JAOWBL010000015.1:8398732-8426310 GCA_028564865.1 Zenarchopterus dispar
CTCTCTCTCTCTCTCTCTCTCTCTCTCTCTCTCTCTCTCTCTCTCTCTCTCTCTCTCTCTCTCTCTCTCTCTCATAGTGCCCCTGTCTCTCTCTGTAGGATGTCTTCTCAGTGCCAGTCAAATGAGAAGGCCACTCATGAAGTGAAATCTGTCTGTTTCCTGGAAAAAAAAGTTAAATTGGTATGCAGTAGCTCTGCTGCATCAAAACTACAGTACAATATCTACTTGGCAAATGAGACTCTTCTTGTCTGTTTTATGTTCAGAAAGGATGTGAGCATCCATAGTAAGAGGAGCCACCAGAAATTTCACCCAAGACTTCCCCTTTACCATATCTAAACAATGACCTGCTGAAAGATCTTAACCTTTGTTTCAGAATCTAAACTTAATGGCTCAGCAAGGACAAGCAGGTAGTACTGGTCATCACACACCTTTTTACCACTGATTACTCTCTAACCCTCAGCCCAGCCTGGAAAATCAAACTGTCTCTGCTTCCCTTTACATGTCCAATTACAAATTACAAACAGAAGAACTGTATCTCTTGAGCACCCACCCTGGCCAGATCGTACAGAGTGGGCAACTCGTGGAAAAACAAGAATAAGACTTGTAGAGCTTCCCGTCGCATCCTGTTTGCTCAGGAGAAAAAAAAAAAAAAGAGGAGCATTTGTGAGGGGAAGACTGTCATTATTATTTGTTCTATTAATGTATGAAAAAAAAGCTATTCAAATATAACAGATTAAATTCTGTGTTGTAACCACATGTTGTACCAGATCACCAGAGAAAAGAAAACATCTGCCACCACTTGGTTATTCAACATTCAGAGTTACCAAAACATTGCAAATGCTAATTAGCGATATCTACATGAAATAATAGCATGTTTGTCTTTGGTCAGATGGAATTACATCCCGATTGAGTTGTTGTTCACTGTAGGGTGCCGGACACAGGTTTTACCAAAGACGGGGTGGGGGGCTTTTCTGCGAAGAGAAGGATGCTGAGGAAGTGAAGTGTCAGAGATCTGACCTCCTAACATTACTACAGTGATCAGTCATCCATAAAACAGCAACATCCTCCCCTGCATTTTCTGTTGATGTGTGTGGGAAGGGTGTGTACCATCCACCTCTGCAGGCACACATCCCTCCATCTGCCAGTCTGTGCTGATCACCTCTGGGCCTCAGGGATCTGTGGCCTGTTGCACCTCACTGATGCCCTACGCATGACCTAAACAAGGGTTAAAGACATGACACTGAATAAAATTTAAAGAATTGTTTCAAAATGTTGTAAACCAAGCATCCGCTTCGTGGGATGTTTTCAGTAAAATATTACCACTACTCATGAAAAGACAAAAAAAAGACTGTTGATATGTTTTTTTTTTCCTTTTATTTCTATTTTTCCCCCTACATGAAATGAGGCATAGCCGCACTAAGGAGTTCCCTCTTGTTAACTTCATGGACTTCACTTCAAAGCAATGAGATGGCAAACAGGCAGGTTGCTCTCATCATTCACACTGTACAATGAACAAGGAGGATGAGAACTAAAGTTGTCAACAGGGGTCACTATTGTTCCAATAAACACTCTACACAGTGTTAGGATGAGCTCATTCTTAGTCTCAAAGGATTTTACATCATCGAAACCCAGCAGGTTCCCACTTTACTCCCCTCGATCTCCATTTCTGCTCTCCTTCAGCATGAGCATCATTGCTTTTGAGATCTTTGCCTGTGGTGATGTCATTTTCCAAATATGAATGAAAGATGAATCAATTTGGGGTTATAAAACAGCAGAGGATCTGGTTATTATTTATTTGTCACAATGTTGACTTATTGTGAGAACAAATTTAACTGTTTTCTTGTGAATTGCTGCTTGTTCTCTGATCTGACCATTACATTGCGGAGCGGTCTTGTATCATCATATGAGAGGGTATGTTGTTTGAATAGGATCTGGTCACATAGTTATGTTATTTTTCTCACGGTAGGAGGGAACAAGATGGTGAAATAAAGCATGTAAATTGATGGTGATTATACCTGAATGTGCCTGAGCAGCCGATATTGTGTGTGCCAGTCGTATCTATCCATTACAAGAGCAGACAAAGGTACCAAAATCAGGATATTACACATACTAAGCCATCCAAACACTGAACTCAGATCTTGCTCTAAATGACCTCATAGGTGATGATTATTGGAGCAGATATGAGTGAGATGCTGTGATGAAAACAGAACAATCCATCATCTTCCGAGAACTCACAAAGAGCTCGCGCTCACTTAAAATGATATAATGAAATTAATAGCTACGGACTTCATGAAAATCGCTATGTTTGTACGAAGAGAAATGAGAAGTAGCACTGATGCTCCGTGCTGAAGTGTTCAAGATTCGAGGTGAGATGAATGGCCTCTATTAGGAGCATTTAATCAGTGGCTGGCCCAGTGCTTCCAGTCTTCTGTGCCCCCTGGGGAAAGATTAATGGGTACAGGATATTTCATCAGGCCCTTCACATCACTGCCCAGGATATGAGGCTGTAATTGTGTCTGTTTTTGCTGTTGTTTTGTGTCGCAAACAAAGGAAGAGGAACCTGCAGGTTGGAGTCAAAAGGCTCCGTTAAGAGCCATAACATCAAGCAAATGCAAATGAGTGAAGAGCACATGAGAATACATCTGCGAGATGAAGGGCAGTTTGATTCTTTTGAGCTTGATACGCAGTACATTTTGTATCCCAAAGCCCAACAAAGGAAAAGTTGATAAACTGTAAAATACAACTAATAACTACATGCAGTGAGTCCAAAAAAAATCTTACCACTCTTATTGTCTTTATAATAGCATACATAAAATGTTGTTAATGAGCTGTTTTATCATTTCATTAAAAAGAAAAAAAAACAAGCTCACTTTGACTCTGATTGCAGCAGCATGTTAAAAAGCTGGAAAACAAAATGCTACTAAAAGAAACACCTGGAGAAACATTTTTCAGCTAACTAGGTTAAGTGGCAACAGGTCGCTGACATGACAGGTTACTAGAAGAGCTTCTGAGAAATGCAAAGTCCACAAAAACGGCATAATTTAATCAGTGTGAAATTATTTCAGAATAATGTTCCTCTGCTTAAAATTGACTTTGAATCTCTCAGCGTCTAAACAGCTATCAGGAAAAGATAGAGAAAATCTGGAGACATCTCTGTGTTTAAAGCCCTCAGGCAGAACGGCAGTAAAAACAGGTATGATTTTGTAATGGAAATCACCGCATGGGTTAGGGAACGCTTCCAGAAATAACCATGTAAGAATACGGTTTCCTGTGCCATCCATAGAGATTAAAGCTCTATCATGCAGAGAAGAAATCATATGTGAGCATGAGCCAGAAACACAAAAACTTATTTAAAATTAACTGAGGCAAAATGGAAAACTGTGTGCTCATCAAATGAACTGAAATCTGCTTTTTTTTTTCTTTTGGAAACCATGGCAGACAAGTCCTGCGGGCTAAAGAGTGGAGGGACCGTCCAGCTTGTTAGAGGTAATTTGTTCAAAAGCCTTCTTCTCTGATGATATGGGGGTCCTTTTGAACCCATGTTGCAAAAGTGGAAAGGAAACATCAATGATAAGTGGTACCCACAGGTTTTAGAGCAACATATGCTCATAACCAGACGTCTTTTTCAGGGAAAGCCTTACATCTTTCAGCAAGACAATTATACACTGCATCTGTTACAAAAACATGTTTCTTTTGAGTAGAAGATTCTGGATGAATGTTTTTTCTTAAAAAATTTCTTACTATCATTATTTGACTATTTTAATATGTTTACTGAAGATAAAATATGTGTTAAGGACAGTTAAAATCATTGCATTTTTTTTAACTTGTAATTGCTACTGTATCTCAATTATTTTCAAATTCTGGTTGTAATCTGCACAGAAGTCCTTCTCCTGCTTCCTGTTGATCAACTGACCACATATATCTGACAGAAACTATGTCTTTGCACTGATATTGCCTTGTTACGTATTAATTCCACTGACATACTTCATATCAAAAACATTTGGTCAAACCATCAGTTCTGAGATTTTTTTTTTTTTTTGTTATAATTAACCTCCAGCAAACAGAGATGTGACATATCAGACTCTTCTGGTCAATATTAAAAGGATGCATGTTATTCCAGTTCAAACATAAATATACTATTTTTAAAGTACACTGATGGTGTCCTTGAAAATGATTTTCCACTGGCTTCCCTCTACTTGAAAAAAAAATGGATGTTTGCTTTGCTGCCATAGCATCTCATGAAAAATGGATGACCTCCCAATGCTTTCTTCTGCCCATCCCTCCCCACATTTGCCCACAGCACAGGGAATGCATTTGGATTAGCATCCTCCTCCCTTCCTCTCTATCTCCTTCTCTCTCACTGTGGCTTCTTCAGGGGGTGAATAACTTAACACATATTTCAGCTTGACACACTTCTGTTCTGGGTCTCCCTTGGGTGTCCAGTTCACGAGCCCACACAAGCTGCATTATTTAAAAGTGGGATTTGGGGTTCTGTGAATGGAAACTCCTCTTATGTCTTATGAATTTGTTCAGGATGTGACTTCACGATTGAAATGGCACTTGTGATGACAGATCTAGCCGGATGCAACATTATTTTGGTTTGGGTCTACTTTTAGAAAAAGCTGAAATTGCTTCAGAAGCAGTACATTATAACAGAAAGATCTAAAATCTAAAGGGATGGCTTACACGAAGTACAAGAATAAAGAGCTGCCAAGTAGCATGCAATATCATAAACGGTACCTTTAAGAAATCCATCTCAGAGGCTTGAAATGAAGTCAACTTTCAGCCCAGTACCACACACACACTTACACACCCCCACACACAGATACAATAAGTCACTCTAATCAAAGAGCTGATAACATCGGAGAGCTGTGGTGCAGCAAAGTGACACATAAATCCCGACACATAAATCATGTGCCAGTTAATGCAAAATACTGCAGTTTGTATGATGGATACAAATAGCCTCCTGATGTCTGGAAAGCTTTCATATAAATACTTGTCTTTATGTTGCATGAAATATGTCTGAGAAAACAGCAAAAATATTCAGAGACCCCGAGGCAAAATGACTCAACGGTTCTCCCTGATGATGATGATGATGATGATGATGATGCTGTGTATTCTGTTAAAACTGCATATTCTTAAAGTCTTCAGAACAGTTTTTTTAATTATATGTTTGATTTATTCCAGACATAGCTAGCAAAGCAGTCTTGATCTCTTTATTCTGTGTCTTTCTGCATCAAGAGGCTTTACAGGGAAGTGCTCATAACATGAAACATTTATGTCATGGACCAACATGGCAGCGGGTGTCTTGCCCACTGGAGGGCACTGTGAGCATCACAGAGGATTGGGAGCCCACGAGACGGAGAGACACCTTGGCCAGCTCACCAGATGGGCTCACTGGAGCATATCAGATGGCTGTGACAGGCAGCTACCTGCCCTTCCTTAAGGACTGTCACCATGTATAAACAAACCGTTACTGCAATTTGTGAGCGTGCACTCCACGACACGTGTGCGTCTCTCTTAATCTATGTTGATCAAGAGTTGTCCCGAAAGAATTTAGCTGACTAACTTCCAATTATTAAGCAATTAAATCTCAGAGAAGGGAAAGCCACGCTTTAATTCAAACATCTAACAACCGGAATGACCATATAAATGATTTCTCATGCAAACCCTTATCAGTGTATAAGGGGATATTACTTGTATTTTAGCATAAAATTCCACAATTAACTGTTAAATATCAACTGTTGCCAGTGTGAACAGCATTAGAAAGGTACATCTCCACAGCTCGGGTGTAGGTAAGATGGAGTGCCCTGAAGGCCTCTGCCTGCTCATTAAACTGCAGCACAGCGCGTCCTCGGATGCAGCGCGTTCTCGGATGTTGCGCCTCCGCTCATCGCTGCCTGTACTGCGCAGCCGCAGTTTCTCCGGAGCGCAGAAAGCAGACCTGCCAAACAGAAAAATGGCCTTCGATAATTTGATTTTCGCCCAGTGCATCCTTTATTTTTTAGCCTTTATGTTCGGTTTCATCGCCGTAGTGCCTCTGTCAGAAAACACGGAGGATTTTAGAGGGAAATGCCTGCTGTTCACGCGGGGTATGTGGCAAAATGAGAACATCACGGTGTCGAAGCAGCGCTTCATCGTGGAGGAGTGGGGACCGGAGTCTTCCTGCAGCTTCATCACTTTTGTCGGGATTGCTTCCCTGGTCCTGTCCGCAGTGCAGGCATGGAGATTGCTGTTCTTCTTGTGCAAAGGACATGACGAGTGAGTGACCGTTCACGCGTGTCCTTTTAGCACAGTGTAATAGAGGGTGCGCAAACAAGAAAATCAAGGCAAGGTGTATCTAGTATGTAGTTTAATACAAATGTGCGTTTTCTGTCCATCCTATACCCTCGTCCGCAGACATTATTCATTTATTTATTTATTTTTGTCAGAATCCGAGCCAGCATGTATAATAGTCTTGTGAATAATGGTCAAAGGTGCAAGAGCCAGTGAAAACGCGCAGTCACTGTTAAAGTGCGGAATTTAGCCTTCACGTCTACTAGTTTTAAAAGAAATTTTCACAATCTGTGGTTCACACACAGTTTTCTTTAACATTCATGCATCCTTTTGTCCTTATCTTTATGCCATATTAACTCAAAAGACATTGTCCCAAGGATAGGCCTCTGCATCATTTCTATAGGCCTAAAACTACTGCTATTAGTTAGGAGGCAAATATCTAGTCTTTTTACTGCTGTTTTTTAATTTCATTTTTTAATATTTCATATTTCTAATCTATCTCCTTTCAGCTCCATTTTCAATTCATTTCTCAATCTGGTGATCAGCTCCTTGGTGGTGTTCACAGTCTTCCTGTCCAGCACCATTGTAAGCGTAGGGTTCAACCTGTGGTGTGATGCCATCACGGAGAGCAGTACCATGCCCAGCAGGTGAGACAGAAACACAGAAAGCCTTCTTTTCAAACCATATCATTTTATAACGCTCCTAAATGCCACTTTTCTCTTTAGCTGCGAGGACTTGCAGGATACAGATTTAGAACTTGGCCTGGACAACTCTGCTTTCTATGATCAGTTTGCAATAGCTCAGGTAATGATCTTTTTTTTTTTTTTTGTAATTTCATCATCTGGAGAGTCGAATAACATCCAGAATCTTTATCATGATACTATAACGTCCCTCTTTCAGTTTGGTCTGTGGGCTGCCTGGCTCACTTGGCTTGGGATTGCAGTGATAGCCTTCCTGAAGGTCTACCACAACTACAGGCAAGAAGACCTGCTGGACACCCTGATCCATGAGAAGGAACTGCTGCTCGGTCGCTCCTCACGCCGCGGCTCTGACCTCAAGACCGGCCTGATTTAGAAACTATTGCCTACAAAAATACAAACACACGTCCACACTCAACCCAACAGCCCACTAGCCTGCCATGAGAAACACCAACGTTTGCCTCAGTAGACAATCAAAATCAGTTGGCTTTGCTTCCATTGTCTGTGAATTGAATCATATGGATTTTAGCTTCATCCTCAAGATGTAACTGGTACTCATCCAAAACTGTACTCATAAGTGCTAATTTTTGAAGAGACCTGCCTAACTGAAGTAATTCATCCATTGTGTCCATCTTACTTGAAGACACACAATCTCAGCCAAGCTTTGATAGTATTAAAACTATTTAATAAAAATATACATACAGCTTGTATTATGTTAAAGTTTCAAGTATCTAGAAACAAAGTATTCATGACTGGAACAATTTGGTCAGTGAATTGTGTTTTGTTTGTACAATTTCTGCATGATCCTAATGCATGACAAAGGAATAGGGTGGATTTTAGTTGTAAGGGGACGCTGTTACATTTTATGTTTGATTTTTTTTTTTTTTTTTACTTCAATAAATGTGTTCCTAAGGTAGGCTTTTTTTCTGATAAGATGCATCTGCATCCTGATGAAGTGAAAAGTATTTGCATGACGCAGTGAAGTAGAATAATGTGAGCTTTTGCACTGTATTTAAACAATATTTAAACAAAAAGTGTTTCTTGCAAATGACAATTTGCAATTCAAACATTAGTGTATTCAGCAACCAGTCAAAAGACAAAAAAAAAAGTTTTCTTTTTCCTTCTGTGTAAGATAAAAGAAGCCGATTATTTTGTGTGCCATTTAGTAACTCAGGCTACTTCTTTATGGGCTACAAAACCCTCATCTCTAGTACTGTGACATACAGATACGCCTGCATGCATCACTCTCCCTGTTGCGTTACATCCCACTATCACTTAATGGCAGGAAGAAAGCAAGTGAACTGCTTGACATCGATAGGCAATGACAGTTTTATTCAAAACACTCGAAATCATAAAACGGTAGGAACTAAGAAAGCCCTCTATAAAGGCACTTCTTTCAAAGTGACTGTAAATGTTTGGACAGCAATGAAATCAGCTAAGTGTGCATAAAAAAAGGACGTGAGCTTACCGGGTATTATTGCTAGTGACAGTTTTAGCAGAGTTGCAAGTGTTTTTTTTAGTTTTCTGTTCTGGAGTTAATAGACTCATATTCAGTGGAGAATTCTGCACTATCCAAAAAAAAAAAAAAAAAAAATCCTTTTTGAGTTCCCAAAAAAACTCGTTATTTGGAGGGCAATGTTTGAATATAAACTGTGAGGTGTGTTATTGCTCATCATGAGAGGTATGTGGGATGCGGGTCACTGTACCCTTTGGTTCATTTAAACCATTTGTGTGATGGGTTGGCTGTTTGAATTTTATTCACTGCATTTGATAAAGGGACTCATACAGTATCTGGTTCTGTTATATTTCTGTGTTTGGCCTCAAAGATAGCACTGAACCTGATACGAGGTTGTTTTCTTTAAAAAAAAAAGAAAAAGAAAAAGTATTGCACGTATTTGTTTAACCTACACCCATCCATACACTCATCCAACATTATATGGGAATTTGACATCACAATTAAAACCTGGATATTATTTTAATAGAAATGCAACAGGTAACAAAAAGTTAAAAAATTTCAAACAATTGAAAGCTGGATTCTAGCGTAGATGCAGAAATACAATATAGAAGAATATATAACATGTAGATAAAGATTTTTTGGGTGGGATTCAAGCAGATACAAAGAGGGAGACTGATCAAAGCAGTAGCATTCATCCAGTTTAGGTATATTCTCTATGATGAAAGATAATATTGTGCTGCAGATTTTCTCCTCAGTGTGACTAGGAATCGGTCCTCCACCTAGGTGACCAGATGGTCCTAACTAATTCATCCTGGTACTGTTTAATGACACAGGCCTGCGTTTACCTTCCCACCGATCATTCTCTCCTCTTTGTAGATGTGCACTGTGACAATCGAAGCCTTTTCCAAACATTTCTACATTCTTTTACATGCAGTTACAAGGCTAAATACTGATAGTGATAGTCCTTTGTATATTAAGCCATATATACACATTCACCTCTGTGTAATATCTAATGTACACAAATCATAATTATAACAAAATAAATATTTGCATTCCTTGGAAACATCCTCTCACAGGCATTAGACTGTGACATGAGCTGAGTAATTACATGGTTGTGGTGCTTCTGTGAGCTTTATATGTGGCCATAAATATAGAGTGGCATGCCCACCACCGTAGTACGTACTGTATTTACATACAGACATGGGAGCTACATATTTCTAGGATTAGACATGTTCACCTTTTCACCGTGGAAGTGGTGCAACACCACAGATAGTGTTCAGAGCCTTGTCAAATGGCTGAGGTGTTTGTAGGCCTAGGCACCTTTAAAGTTAGAAAAAAACAAAAACAAAAACCAGAAAGGAGACTCCATGTCGCCACCTGTGGTCAGTCACAGTCACTGCATGGTCAACCATATCCAGCAGCCCCACAGAAGCTGCTTCATGTGGAGCAGGTACACAGCCAGAACCGCCTCCAACTCCTCGCACACTCGCTGCGGGCGCCGGCGGTCTGTGCAGTACATGGCCACACCCAGGCATGACATCAGCAGGAAGAGGCAGGTGAACAGGGCAAGGTGTGGGCGAGATGGCGTCGTCTCATAGGCTGCACAAAGAAAGGAGAGTTTTGTTTTGCAAATGATGATAATTTAAATTGTCAAACCCAAAGATCTTACTTTTCTTTTAAATTAACAATAAAAAATAATAATCTAATAATAGTGACATTTTACTTGATTAAATATTGTTTTATAGTAGTTGAGGGAGGGCTTGTCATAAAAAACTATGATTTGTATGCCTCTAACATTATTAAAAAGGGAGTGACAGTGATTGGCTTAAAAAGTTAACCTATAAGGTAACATTTAACTTACACATAACTCAATCTCTTTACTTGATGCTTTCCCACACACAGTTAGTTCCAACAGGTTCTTTGCCATTAAAGATTGCAGTGCTGCTGATGCCCCTTCATGCACATTAACAAAGTGATTGTTTCAGACAGACTTACCACCTAAACAGCTGATGTAAGGAATTTCTGTGAAGCCGACAGAGAAGAGGCCAGTGAGTCAACAGGAGCTAGCCTCTGTGATGTACAACAGCTACTGTACACTCCAGCTGCTGCTCCCTCACAGTCCCCACTATCTCTCTGGAACAGACTCCATGGAGCCTCATTTGCATGCATAATTAATTGTGAATAGTAAATCACTTTCTCCTGTTTCGACTCTTAAGGCATTACATTATTTTAAAAGGAACAGAATCCCCGATGGAGACCAGTTTACGACGCAATCTCAGGTTGTTTTAATATTTTTGTCTCTTCTTTTTATGGTGCGGGGGAAATGATGGGTTGGGGGCTGAGTTGTAAGCTGTAGCAGCTAATTTTTGAGGATGATGTACTGCAAAGAAATGTAAAACAAATTTAATTCAGTTTGCTGACTGTTGCGTGTTGTCTTACCATGTACTGTGTTCTCTGGCTCCCTGAATCGAACCCTCCGCTCGCCTTTCCGTCTGTGGTTGGGCTCAGCGTCTGATCCATAGCTGGGACTCGGCCTCTTTAGAATGGATGTGGGAACCTTGCCACTAGTTACCTATGTAAGACTTCAAAGTGAGTATACTCATGGCAACAAAAAAAAAAAAAAAACACTTAAAAAGCCAGCTCACTCACACACAGAATAAAGCTGCTCTCATTTGTGTTTTTCCCACCTTAGGTTTCAGCATGTCCTCCTGTTGGCGGTGGGCATCGTTCCTGTGGCGTACCTCTGAGTGTTTTTCCCGGTTGGAATGAGGAAGACAGCTGATGTTGTCTCTGAGGGACTCTGCGGCAGCGAAACGCTTGGACAGTGCAGACACACACTGGTCCAAAGAATCTAGCAAGATGACCATGATAACACAGGGCATGAGCAGAGATCTTGATCTGCTTCACACTGCAGTCAGTGCAGACAGGGAGCTGAACTTAGACACACAAAGTAAAACATGCAAATGTACCAGAGAAAAGACGCCAGTACGTTAACCCTTAAGAGGAGCCTAAATCAAGTTGGAAACACAAATATAAGTATATGACTAATCTATGCAACATTAATAAATATGTAATTAATCCTTATTGAGTGTTCCAGAGAGCATTAAGAGTGTATAATCTAGGAAAAAGTCTATCAAACAAAAACATGATCTCCAGCTCTTATAACAGCCATTTACCTGTGTATCTGTTTATTTACTGGACATTTAGGTTTAGTGGCCGCAGCTGCTCAGTGTGAGTGTTTATGTTGTAGGTACTGGTGTAAATGAGGTCAGGTGTACTTGCCAGGGAGTCATACTATTTTTTGACTGCAGTTGGGGTGTTGGTAGTAGCAGTTTGGCCTTGATAGGCTACTTAACTGTCTTGAGCAAAGTTCTGCTTCCCTTGGTTGCAATTATTCTTTTTAATGATGAATGAAGATCAACAGCAAGGAAAAGTTTGGACTTTAAGCACCGCATTCATCAGTTACTCATCACTGACACGCACCAGTGACTTACTGGAGTGTGACTTGCAGTCGTGAAGATTTAAACATAGTTTACTAAAACTAAAATTGATCAGCAGAATTGAGAATTGTTAATCTGAGATTCATTAAAATGCCAGTCTTTCTTAAATTGACCTACTGTGAGGAATCTAAAGTTTATTTTGAACAGATGCTGGAAGAATTTGACTTTGTACCCACATTTCTTGCACGTGTGGGTCACGTCGGTAAAAGAGTAATCAAATGTCAGAAATATAATTTAGGTATGGCTGAGCAGGTTCAAACACTCACGCAAAAGCAGCCAGTTCTCTGTGTTTATTTTAATCGCCTTTGCATTTAAAAGCTGAAATAATGATTATTTGGGGACTTGAAAAAAACATTCTGATGATCAAGCTGATTAGTTTCTGATCGCTCTTATCTTAAAGCCTGTCGTCATGCTGCTGTTGATGCTTTATCTGTGAACTTCGTCTCATGAGTTGTCAAATGACACATAGGTGACTTAATCAATGTATGATTCACTCTGATATCAGTTATCAAAGACAGAATAGCTCATACCCAGATGGACAGGCAGACATAGAGAGCATTCGTTCAGTTTGTCTAAATATCACTGAATAAAGCAGAGCACATGGTCACTGTATGAAAACATTGCCAGTTTGATCGAACAATCAACAATGTGCCTAGTATTAAATTATGACTGTTTAAGATATTGATTTTCTATAAATATGCAAATGTACAGTCTAAACATAATGTAACATTACGCCATCTTTGTTTACTGTTACTGGATTGCTGGTAAGCTTCACTTTGCTATTGTAGATTATCTTGAGTTTAAGAAAGACACTGAGGTTGTGGATCAGTGAAGGCTTAAGCCTCTAACAGATCAATAACCATACATGGTGACACCAGCAGACATTCATTTTATAATGAAAAATTCTGGAGAAAAAAATCTGCAAAAGTAAAACATTTCATGACACTTTTAAATGACCCTCTGGAGTTGAGAATATTTTAAATGGTAACTTTACTAAGGGTTAAAGAAAATATGATCTAGAGTTGTGCTTTTTTGGATGCCACTGTGTGTTTTTTTTTTTATAAAAGGAGAATTAACTTGAAATGTAAATGAATTACAGTATTTACTCACATAGGTTTCAGTATGTTACCAATACATGCACATGCAGCAGAAACACAAACAGTTTATCAGCAGAGGGAGGGTAAGTGACCCAGTTTAGGGTGAAAGGTATCTGGAGGACACGAGCTGTAAACATTCAAACGTGTCTCTGTTGGAGCATCTCTTTTTAGGTCAAAGAGGACTCCGCTGAGTGCAAAATAAAATGAAAGGTCACATAAAAGACATGTGTGATCCACTCTGCAGTCGCAAATTCACTCTGCTGACTTTAAGCATTTCCCCAATTGTGTCTAAGCTGTCCCGAGATGAGCGAAAGGGGATGTTGTAAACTTTTCCCTTTATAGGGTCCATACCGCCGTATTTACAGCTGTATGTAGCCGCTGCTCATGTTCAGCACCGCTGCCTCTGAGAGCTGACTCAACAACGGGGCTGGCTTTTACGTTTTTTTTTTCTATCCCTTTAACAGCACAGCAATTCACAAAAATAAATAAATAAATCAAGTAAGTGCAGAGTTCAGATGACGGCAGTGCTGTCCTCGTAAGTGCAAGCCAAGCATGCTTACTGCACAACAAAACCCTGGCCTCAAACTGTCACAAAGCCGCTTTTCCCCTCGTTTGTGCCGCATAAAGCCATTCCTGCATCTGAAACAACTGCTACGCGTAAATCAGTTTAACGTTTTCACAGGCTGATATGCTGGAAAGGCTCGGTTAAGTGTTTTTACATCACACGTAGACGGCGCCGTGCGCTTCCTAAAGTAGAGCCACCTCTCCACGCTGATGAAAAGTCTTCTCCAGTTGTTTCCGGAGCCACACACACCCATGTTTGTTTTTCACTGGCTACTAGGTTATAATAATGGTTCCTCGGAAGACAGCAGTGTTTGCTTTGGCACACGCTAACGCTGCAGGTGAGTGTTTACCTGAATATTCGGTCTTGCCGATCTCAGCGTAGACGGTTGCCATGAGCTCCAGACTTCTGGCTGTAATTGGATGGTCATTACCAAAGGCTCTCTGGTGAATCTTTGTAGCCTAAACAACAGAGACAAAGATGAGTTTAAAACTCACACAAGAGCCCTTAAGCTGGATTTTCTTTCAAGATCTGCATGGCAACAAAAGAAAATGACAAGATAGCAAAATTTGCATACCTTTCCACTGTATTCCAGAGCAAGATGAGGTCTGATAAAAAGACACAGAGAAATGGCACGATTAGACATTTTCTTCTGTGGTCTGGGCTGATATTTCACACTTTCTAAAAAGGAAAAAAAAACCAGAGCTAACACTATGAAATGAAATCTATTTGCATATTTTTCCTTCTTTTGAGAACATTTCCAAACACGACAATAATGCATTGCTCTAATCAAGATGCAGAAGCCTGTGCTGTCATTGTAAGCTGAGCCTATCAGTTTCCCTGCTTGGAGCACAATAGCATGACAAATCTGAACACCTGTGTGCCCTGATTGGACACAGACAACAGGGCCTTGGGCATGCAGGCACCTCATGGAGGAAGTGGAAACCATCGAGTTCTGCCAGCACTGCCACTGTCTATCATTCAGGGTGAATTACAGAAGCATGGCGTTCGCAGGTTGGTGTACTGTCCCGTGCCCCTCCAGAGCTCTTCTGTTTCATCCTAAGCTAGGTGAACGTGATGTGTTTCACTGAAGAACTGCCAGCTGTTCCACTCATATCGGCCCCCGAGCCAGCCAAGGACACTCATCACCCTCACGGCCTCACACGTGCCTCCAGAACTAGAGCAAGCCCTGTTTAGTGCGAAAATTATCAGCTTCACGCTGCCAAACCCACACTTCTCTTCAATTATTATAGCTGGGCAGCAGCTTGTGCTGCTTCAAAAGATCCTTCTTAGATAACAAATGATTGTTAAAGACAGAAGAGTCATCCTCTGGCCTTAAATTACTTCCCGCAGCATTCAGGACATGCTGCTACGTCTTGACTGCGGAGATTAAGGCCTAAAATCGAGACAGTGAGGGGGTCTGTCTGCTCTTAAGAAAACACTTTCTGATCATTCTTTACTAATTGTATAGCCTCCACAGGTTGCATTTCTAAAATCTGCAAGAAAAGATCAAAGAGCAGAATCAAATTCCCGCTTGTCTTTATTTAGCAAGAAACCTGAGCCTTTGGGTACAGCCATGTTCAATCAGTACCATCTCATTTAATTTTAACTGAAACCTCCTCGTATTAATGAAGCTCTGTGACCAACCCCGCGCCAAGCAAACATTCCCACCTCTGCCAACCTCCCTGCCAACAAGGTTAAATGGCTTTATGCCAACAATGACCACAATTACGGAAAATGGGGAATGCTATGTCCCTAACAAAGCACCCCAGCACCAGGGGACATCAGATCCAGTTCAAATGTTCCTCCTGTGACACTCAGGTGAAGCGCGCTATCTGTTTGCTCAATATTGCCAAGGAAATTCAACTCTGTCTAAAAGGTCTTGGATTTGTGGGAAATTTCCACTGGGGAAAGTTAACATTTTTTTGTAATGATTGAAAATGCATATAAAGATCAGTGCAGACTAATATAAATGCAATTAACTTAGTTAATTTTTTTAAAAATGTCACATCTTTGTAAGCCAAATCATTAGTTTTAGTAATCCTTCAAAAGATATTGATCTTGAAATAATCATCATCACCAAAATCAAATCGCTGTTTGTGCAGATTTACTGTTTCAGCAGATTTGTTACATATGAAATATAATCGATTACTTGTCATCTTCGTGAAAGAATCATATGTAAAAATATGAACATAAACTGAACTGAAAAGCATACCTTTTGTTGTGGAGGATGTTTGAGTAATAAAATTGTGGATTTTGTAATGATAATACGTATATTCATAATGAGCCTGCGGAGTCTGTAAACTTAAATAATGGGCTAAATAAATTTAACGGCCTATTTATTACTTCACAACTGACGCTTCAGCAGGACCCAGTTTTACCTACTGTTTGCTCATGATGCACAGCTGAGCCAGCCTTTCGAAGTGCTGCGCCTGGGAGGCCTGCTCTGAGAGTTCCTCTGGTGTTGTCCATCCTGCAGACCCCAATGTGGCCTCCTCCTGAGGGCCTGCTACACACACACAAGGCATGGAGTCTGAGTCAGCCGGCCAATAAAACAGCCAATGAGGTCGCTCCCCGCTAGTTCTCTACCACCACCGGAAAAATAAAGCCCCCAAAGCCTCGGTGTCTGGCTATCAGTCTGTCTGCCACCGCTACGGACTTTCAATCTGACTAGTAAAGAGGAGCCAACTGAGGACTGGAGACAAGAGAGCAGAGATAAGGGCAGGAGGGAGCAGATAAGGGAGTCAAACAACACGCTCGCCACGCCCACAGAGCACTGAGACACACTCACTAACCACAAACAGTATGCAGAGTACACACCAAGCACACTCACCACGTATCAAAGTATGAGAGCAAATGAATTTGGCATTTAATCAACGCCACGAGTAAATGTACATAAATCAAAGCCACAGGCAAAGGCTTCGTTTCCCATCAGAACAGCAACAATGTACAAATCAGCTGTCAGAGATGAAATACAGAAAGGGGCTCATTTTAGAAAGACAATGTGGAGGAGGGAGGGGGGGCTTGTAAACTGCAACTGTAGAGGCAGCTCTGCCCCTGGAGATCTCTACCATTCAGTCTGATTCAGTGCTGAATCAGGAGCTTCAGTATTCTGTAGTGACACACAACTCCTAATGAGAAAGTGGTGCCATTTGTCTTCTACTACGTCTGCTCCCCCCACCCCACCCCGCCCCCCCATCTCCCCACTGTGCCCACGCTACACTGCGCTGCTGCCTCAGCAGCAGACGGGCAGGAGGAGGTAGATGTCTGGAGCAGCAGCCGGTGATGGATGAGCGGCCTCGTGGTGAAAGCGCTCAAGGCTCCACCAAGTACATTGTAAACAAAGATGGAGATGGGTAATATGGGATGTCTTTTCATCTTGTTTTTGCAAGTGAAGGAGTTGATATTTACAAAACAAACATCTTAATTAACTGTGTACTTTTTGCGAGTCTGTTTGCAGTTGCATGTGACTTTGTCAGCCATTTAATGGTTTCAATAGTTTGTCTCAAAAGTCAATAAAAAAGTGGTTTCTGTACAAATAAGTATTTAATTGGAAAAGTCGACTGCTGTCTCAGAGATTCAACTGACCTATGAGAGTGAAAAAGTTAACTCTTCAGCTAATTTGAAGAAACAAACAGTGTAAAATCAAAACTGACCTTACTGTGCATACAATAATCACCAAAATTACATGAATGTTTCCAAGAAATGCAACTATAAGACATTTAGCAGAAAAAAGTCAAAAACACATTTGAAGTCAAAGTGGTAATGCTGTGTAGTCCAGCTTCTGTGTTTGCTCCAAGAACTTTTCATTGGTAGGATAAAGAAAAATACTTGCCTGTGCTTCCCTGGAGAGCGGTGAGCTCAATCAGCGCCACTTCATAGAACATCTTTTCGGCCTGAATGAACTGGAGGGCCTTCCCATCTGTTTATATGGGTGAAGGATGGGTCTCAGTTGTCAACAGGATTAGTCAGTTGCTGAAGTTAAAAACAGCTCTCACGTTTTCCCCCCTCCGTCCCACTTGGGAGCAGCCCTTCGGGGCAAATAGAAAGCGTAGTAATCCAAAGCGCATTGTTGATCTGGAGGTCTGAACTTTACTGACATCACGGGTGGTTGTTGTGCCGCTGTTTTGGTGCTGGCAACTGCTATTTTCTGTTTAAACATAGATGTATCAGATTACACCTCTGTTTCATCATATTCTTTTTTCCTTGCCAGTTTTTGACTTTCATGTTTTAGTATAAATTCCTTTTGGTAGATCTGAGGCACAGATTTTTGTTTCTATGAAACCGATCTATTTTCGGGTTGCTAATAATAGCCCACTTTGATAAAGCATACTTGGAACTTTGTGTTCTTGTCGCTGTAAAAAGACACCATTGATGCCTGTCAGGTGAGTTTAATGACCAACGGGATGGAGAGCGCTAAAAATACACACAGCAATGCTTGTTGAAATGTCCTACTTAACATCAGATTTCTCATGTGTAAAAATTCCATTCGAGCTATTTGACTTTTCATCACCGCTGTGAGACCATTTGTCAATTTTACTTCGAAACAGATAAAACTAAACACCTAAAATTGAAGTTGAGAACTTCAGCGATAGGTTTGTCTCTCTTAAGGAACAGTTAAAGCAAGAAAAACCAGATTCCCTTTGTGGTTACCTGGTGATCAGAGGAATAATATCAGATACATTCCCTACTGAAAGCCACAGATCTAACTAGAAATCTGACCAACGCCACAGATAAAATTTTACAATGCGTGTGATTCTTCAAGAGGACAAAAAAATGAAAAGACACAGAAAACAGGTGAAACAGAAGCCTCAAAGCAAGGACAATAGTAAAGAATGTCCACCCCCAATTAGCACCACAAGATCAAGCATGAAGAAGAACGGAGAGATGAAAGCTGAAAAGCTTTTAGTGGATGTGCAAGTGAATAATTTAATGTAAAGTACAGAGAGAGATAAAATATAGCAACCTGCCATGAACATGCATGTTTAATAAAAGTGCTCTGGAAATTTTTGCCCTTGACAGTGTTGCTTTAATATTTTGAACAAATCTTAAACTTAATTTCAGGAGCATTTGGAAAGCATCAAACTTGCCCCAGATCCTCGGAGTCACCCGAGCAGCTGGGAGTGGGACAAGTATGAGATGGACCATCTGTCAGGGAGGATGAGGGGAACTGCTGTCACCAGAGGTCACAGCACTACTTCTGCCTGCTATATTTAGCTAACCTGGACCAAAACAATGCAACAACAGGAACCTGGCACGACATTCTCACGGGAACGACCTCCAGTCACCCATCAACACACATAATCTCCTCTGAACTGATAATTGAACTGCAGCCTAAATCTTAGCAACAACTTGTGTTAACAGTGGCACCTTCAAACGTAAAATTGATCTGACCAGAAATTACCTTGTAGTACAGTCACCTAAACGCCCAATTTAAAACAGAAAAACAGGATATGAACAGTTTTTCTTCTCTTGTTTTTTATTTAAACATCCCACTTAGTTCCAGCTTATAGACTTTCTTTGTATGTCAGCATCCTTTCTGTCAATAACCACTCAGCAGCCAAAAGAGCTTTTGGCTTTGGACAAAAGCTTGTTGTACATACAGCCAACTTCTTATAACACTTACAACAATGGATCAGACCTTAAGTGTATGCATGATCTCAGTCTTCATCAGCTACACTTAACGTAGGGCATTTATCAAAACTTCAGCTTGTATAGGAGCATGAAACAGGGGCTTTTTGCTTTTCATATCTGCTCCTGCAAATCGTTTGCGTGACAATCCATATTTCCCACATCCAGCATCCATTTTGAGCCGGGTGACCCTTCACCTTTTTCCCTAGAGGACGGCTCCAAAAGTACCACAACATCATTCCTGCAGATTCTTTAAAGCTGACGAGAAATATAAAAACATCTAAAGCTCAGGAATGGACAATTTCTTTCCATTTTTGCACACAGCTCGGCTGCAACAACTCTATATATTTGAGGCTACAACAGTATGATTAATGTGATAATTAGAAGAAGCTGTATTTCACTTTTATTACTGTTTTAAACTGTTGCAATGAAAAACACAAGGTGAATGCATTTATGTGACTACAGTGTTACACTTAAAAGTAAAACAAAGCAAGTCAACCATACATAAAACACACCAGTTTAACACAACATCATTATTAATGATCTTATGTAACGCTGTACTATATACCAAAAGATTTAACCCTGTCATGGTAGCAGACGCCCTTTCATGCTGAGAGGGAAGACTGTGATGGCTGCTGATGGAGTGACGTTCATCAAATCGACCTATTTTGGAAAATGGGCAGTGAGAGGTAGAGCCTTCCTGAGGTAGATAACCTGAGCTGGCAAGTTAAGTGCTAGAGTGTCTCAGTGACGGGGAGAGGAGCTGTGGGGGTAATATATCCCGAAACGTAACACCTTTCTATTATCTCTATGTCCTATACTGCTATAGTTTATAGTGGCAGGGAAGTGGTGATGCACCAGCTACTCGGTGCAGATACAGGTTAATTAGTGCTCTTCCACTCTGGTGTGCAGAGATAAGAGCCAACAAATCCTCTTAAAAGACAGACACAGCCTAGACGACACAGAACATGTGGCATTCTGGGAAATTGTGTTATTATGAACTTGCCCAAAGACATCCACTCAGCCCCACTCAGTTTACATTGCTTTCTATAAATGGTCCGTATCCTCCATTGTGCTGGAATTTGCTACGCCTGCTTCTACAGACAACCCATTACATGTTCAACTCACATGACCAGTGAGCTAGTTTGAGGGTTCGCTGCTTGCTGTAAGAGAGTGCATGAAAGGGAAAGTATATGTCAGAGGTGGTAGATGGATGACTTCTGCATTTGTTTATAATGGGAAAGGATACAATTCTTTTCAGTGATGAAGAGTTCAGCAATCTGTAAAGCACACACACACACACAAAAAAACAACAACCAACAGACAAGGTTCAGTGTTAAATTATTAATTTCCAACATAATTCCTGGTTGTATACATTCATGATGTCACGAACTGCCAAAACAAGTAACAGTGTTTTCTTTGCAGCACCAGAGGTCTGGTCAACATCACCCTGCATGTTTCAAAGTTTTGACATCAGGAACATTCCTTCATACACTACTTCAGGGATTAAAAATATAGCTCTGCCTTTGTAGGAAGCGTCTTAGTAAGAAGTTTGCTTTGATAATAGTGTTTCACTTAAAAACATAGCTTAAAGACACACTATTGTATGGCTGCATGCCATGGTCCAGCTGGGACAGAAGTCGTCTTCCAGTGTCAAAACAGAGACACATGATGGACTCATCTGTTAGATTTGACATTGGTGTTTGAGTTATCAAGGTTGAATGTGACATGTGTCCTGTGGCGTGAGGAAGTATATCACTGTCAACAGAAGAAAGGGTGCAAATGCAAATGTGTCTTCAATACATGGAAAGCTTAAAGATGTGTGTGTGCACATGTGTGAAGGTGGGTGTGCTCAGTCCCCGTCTGGCTCACCTGGTGTAAGCAGTTGGGCAGAGAGGTGAAGCTCTGCACATGGGTCAGTCCCAACAGGCAGCTGAGGAAGCAGTGGAGGGCGGCCTGGTACTCCCCCTGCTGCTGGAGCTGCTGTCCCAGCTCAAACAGGCCCTCCCTCCCTCCGTTCAGCATCCCCAGTCCCAGCCGGAGTCAGCACTGCCTCCCATCAGAGCGCTGCTGGCCGAAGACGAACGTTCCTCCCTTCAACACTCCACCGGAAAACCACAGCTGGTGGGAAACAGCCACAAAGTGAAATATTTAAAAAGGCTGAAGCCGGCTACATAAACACAGACAGAAAGGTGCCGGGGGGATGAGTGAGCAGATCAGCTTCTTCTCAGTCTCGCCTGTGCACAGTCAGTCAAGGACAGGTGATAAGGAGCAAGCTGAGGGAGAGCCGGCGACTCACACAGAAAAGATCCTTTCCCCTCCCTCCTCTCCGGCTGCACCAGGAAAGGAGGACAGAGGAAGTCGGAGAGTATTTGCTGCGTGAGTGACAGAGCTCTGGGCCAATCCCTGCTCTGATCACTCTCAGCCGCTCCACCAGCATGTGGGGTTTTCTCCAATCCTTTCATGAGTGCTTTGATGATGAAAAACAAACACTGGCACATGCTCTCTTATGTCCATCTAAATGAACTTTACAACAATTTGACTGATCTTATTTTTTGCTTTTTTTGTAATAATAAGGGTAGTCCATTATTTTTATCTGCTGTATAAAAGAAAATCCTTTAAAGCCTTACTGTCCTCCTCATTAATAAATGAAGAGTGCATAAAAATTTAGTACCAAGTATCAATACTGCGTGAGCATATTTCACCAGTACAGCATAAGCAAATTTCTGTAAAGCAAACTGTGCAGCAGATAAAAACACTTTTCTGTCATGTGTGTAAGGGAGAGAAAACACAAGTGAAACAAATATTTATTTAAGGGGACTGCCACCTCAGGATGTTTGCTCACTTCCCTTCACACTCCGGTAATCAACATTAATGTGAGGTCATTGTGCAGCCGTGGAAAAGGAGAAGCAAAGACAAGATATCACAATGGCACTTGATGCACGGATGATCCAGAGGATCATGAATGGATGTTGACTGTGAGACCAGCACTTGTACACCGCCCTCACTCCATTTGGACACAGAAGCTGAGAGAAATAAATGAGGTTACACAAAGCAAACAGGCAGAGTCTGTCTCCATTAGTGACTGATGCACCTTAATGAGCGAGAAGGGAATTTAATGGTTGTAAATGCTGTTAGATGGGAGTTCAGCAGGCATTAAAGTTGCACTTGAAGGTCAGACGCAGAGATCAAGGAGCCATGCTCATTGTGAACTGACAGTGTCTAGCTGTGGAAATCGATTATGCTGATGCAGGCCACCTCATTCCCTGCTGGCAGGTAACTGTGTCCGCTATACCGTCCAGTCAATGCGGTTGAGTCATGATGCAGTGAGGACGACCGTAACCATCTGATGCGAGGAAGGACCACAGGATGACTGTTAGTGTTCAGCGCTAATTAAAGCATCTGTCTGTCTTCAAGTCAAACTGAAAATGTTGATGTTGTCCTTTTATTTATGTTGCAACATGTTGCAACAACTGGTAAACAATGAATGCTATCATCATTAGTTTTTTCACTAAAAAGTAAAATTTCCAATGCGATAATCTCTCCTAAAAGCATGCCAAAAAAGCCCTCATACAAGTGCTTTTTACTGGAGGCATCTCCTGCTTTTATGAACTGACATCAGATAAACATTTGCAAAGAACTGCATTTTATCAACTGCTTTTATCTTTTTAATGGTTTAGCTTAAAAATGACTTTTCAGGTACTCGACTTTTGCAGATTTGATGCCACTGTAAAGCTGTAGAGAATTTGCTCTCATTCAAAATCACTGTATATGTGTCGGTCATCATTTTTGACAAATATACTGATTGATAGATGTTATTTTTTAAGAGCATTAATGGAAACCTACCTGTAATTGGAATATTGATTAGCTGCCGTGTGTTCATTGAAAAACACATCAGTATGATCAGTAAACATAGTGCGCAGTCTCAGAGAGGCCAATGCAACAGAATAATGGAAATTAATGATAAGCAGGTCCTGCAAGAGCGTGCAGCGTGAATAAAATAATCTTTCACTGACATAAACTTAACCTTAGTAGTTTATGCAGAGCAGTAAACCTCAGCATTTAAAATGAGTTTTAATTTTTATGGTGATGCCAGTTTACTAGCGTTTATATCTTTCAAGTTTACTCAAATATCACAGAACACTCTTTTACATAATATTGAAAAAGAACATACAATCCTTTGTTAATTCAAATGTTTTATGTGTCAGGTTACAATGAAAATAAATAATATAGTTCTTAGAAAATAAATAATATAGTTCTTAAATAATACAGGTCTTAAAATGAGATAAATAGTATCTCAAATAAGTTTCAAAATAAGACATGTGACAAGACATTATTTTTTTACTCAGTAAAATCTGTTTTGGCAGTCTCCTGGTTGGGAGCATTCACGTCTGTGTTAGCATACTGCCAAACAAACAAACAAACAAACAAACAAACAAACAAACAAACAAACAAACAAACAAACAAACAAACAAACAAACAAACAAATAAAGAAAAAAATCATAGCGCTGGAGCAACATGTTAGCATGGAGCAAAGAAGACCATGTTATGCAAACTCAGTCTATGTAAGTACATGATGGAGAAGTGACCCAGTCATCATGTAATGCTCGGGTTGTAGGGTGGGAGTGGGGCTCTTATGGTCGGTGGGTGGGGCAGGAGTCAAATCTCAGACTCAACAGATCTCAACATGATAAATGTTCATGACTTTAAAACTAAAGGACTGCACAAGTGAAAAAGACTGACTTGTTTGCAGGACCTGTTAGAAGGTTGCAATTCATCTTCTTTTTAAAAATTTTGGTAAAGCTTAGATTTGCAGTGTAGTGTGCTTCAGACAGATGAGACCAGAGTAAGATGTTTGTCAGTGTGCAGGGGACTGAGCACCTGAGCAGTCCTGGAGTCCAACTTTTCTGTATACCAAAGTATTCAAGAGGAAAAAATGTAGCCATCTGACAACTAAAGCTTTGCTAAATTTGAGTAATGCAACAGAACAGTGACCTCAAACAAAGATTCAAATTTACCACAAAAAAATTAAATTAAGAGTGGGAGTGTTAGGATGGCCCACACAGCTGCAAGAGCTCAACTTGATTTAAATGGTGTTCGAGAATCTTAAGAAAGCTTTGCAAACACTAAAGTCTGCAAATCTTAGTAAACTGAAGAAATAATATAAAGCGAACCAAAATACCTCCACAACAATGTGGAAAACTGACAAATGTACACTGAAAATAATTACTGCACATTATTGCTTCTAAAGATGATTCTACAAGAATATTGAACCATGAATCAAGTTTAGTTTTTCTACACTCTGCTTCTGCACTTGATCCAATTTGATTAAATGAATAATAACTTAAGTAATATGCAATATCCTGTTCATCCAAGGTTGTGTTTAATTTTCATCTGAGGTTGTACTCACTTCATTTTAAGACTTTATATGTTTATTTAAAGTCTGCATAAAAAAACTTAAAGATAGTGTGTTTCATCTTTTGTATGCCTGTGACCAGGAATGGGTAGTATTTATAACATTTGTATTCAAAATACAAAATGTACTGTGAAACTTGTATCTAAAAAGTTGTTGTATTTTCTAGTTTAGCAATACTAAAATACTTTTTATAAGTTAACACAGTAAACGTTGCAGGCAAGTTTTGAATTGTTGTCAATAATGTTCGCAGGCAGATCACAGGAAAACTTTTACAGTGCAGGTGAGTAACCTACAGCATTTTTAAACAAACAAATGCAACATTCTTCACTGTTTCAGTTATGTTTTTGTGTTTTATTAAAGCTAGCAACTCTGGGTTCTTTTCCAGTTATTTTTAGGCAAAAAAAAAGTGAGTCAATCCTGGACAGTTTTTCAATCACAAGGTCACACAACCACACACACTTACAGTCACACTTTAAGTAGAGTTAAAAACAAATCCACACAAAGAGACCATGCAAACTCCCCACAGAAAGCCCATTTAAGATCTGAAGCAAGAGCTGAGCATGAAACATCATTGGTAAAATATGCTGAGTGTTTTTAAAAATACAAAAATGCATCATTCTGATACATGTACCTTTTTTTTTTGTTAAACATAAATGATGGGAGTTTTTTTTAGTCTCAACAGCAGATAAAAATCAAAGGTCTTCTTTTGCTCTTTGCTGTATCTGATATATTTATGCGTATCTGTTCCTTGCCTTCGTTGACTTACAGTGAAAGCTGAAATCCCATTTGTTAGAATAATGCATTGTCCAGCAGGAATGCTGCATCTCCTGAGTCCTGCTATTTCGTGACACTGCGCATGACCCAACATCAGCATGTACTATTTATATTTACCTGTATTATGAGAACACAGCAACTATGTGCAATTTTGCAACGGCCTGGAGATTTCTGATATGTGTACTTTACTCTGAGTGACATCAGCTACATCCCTGGTGGCACAGTCTCAACTCTAAGAATATGAGGAATACACTTGAGTTTTTCTTTAGACGTAGGGCCACATTACTGAATATAATCCTAACTTCAGAAGGACAATATGAAACTTTGCATCATTTTAAACATAGAGATGTTGGGTTCTTGCTCTCTCTATGTTACTTTCTGAGATCTGCTCCAATCCTGTTCTTAAGTCTCCTTCTGCTGCAGCTGCATCCCTGTAAGATTCAGGCTCTGGCAGTTTAATAGGCTTGGTCCTGACACCCCCAGCTAGTGAAAGGCAGTTTATGGCTTCTATGTAATCAGCAGTAAATGCTGCCACCATCTGTCTCTTTTTACTCAATTATCTGACCCAGTGACTTTTACTGACAAACGCAGTCCAGGTAAACAGTAACGCAGAGCCCCACGCCAAGATTATGACACATCTATGCATCATTAAACTAGCCACATTTTTGTTTTTGTCAGGTCTCATTCCATCATTACTTTACATAAAATAAATAAAATGCTTAGGCTCTGGGCAGAAAAATCTTAGTGAAAGCAACAAAGACCTGTGTGATTATCAGTGGAAAGGGATTACTTCAGTCCTCATCAAGGCACACTGTGATAAAGTTTCATATAACATTTAACTTAGATTGAACCATGACCAACACTGCAAAGCTCTATTTAAATTTCATAATCAAAACATCCACTTATCTGGGTTTGTAATTATTCATCTCTTTCAGAGTGTGCTAAAGTCAATTCATTAAGAATTGTTCATTAAAGGAAAAGCCTCATTCATCACCTCAGTGGAGCTGGTTTGCTCTACTCTTGCACCCCCTAGTGGACAAATAAGGTATAATTCTTGGAAGCGTAAAGTAAAGGTTTACAAAATTAGGAAAAGAAATATTAAATGTTTCAAAAAACAACAAAAAAAAACAAAAAAAAAAACAAAAAAAACTTTAATAGAATAAGAAAGCCCCAGTTTTGTTTAAAGACTTACTTTACTTTGATAAAAAGCATGATGTCTGTTAATGCTAAGGGATTTGTAAATTATTTAGGAGTCAAGATAGCACAAAAGCCAATTTGATTATGAATTGACACAACTAAACAAGTAAATTATGTGGAAGAACTAATTGAAACTCAGATGTATACAAGCTGATGTGTCAAACCTTTTCTTATTCTAAGAGAACAAAGCCATCTGGCAGCAAAAATAAAGAGAAGGTTTGTCGCCTCTGTGTGGGAGGTAAATTGAAAGGGTAAAAGTACTGTGAGAAACCCGAATTCATTTCCCACTACATTAATTTGACCTCTGTGACAGCAACACAGATGTGAGTGCTGGCTGTTTTAGATTGCCACACACTCCCACTTGTTATGCTTTTGTTTTCTACTCAAGTGCTTTTCAGACACACAGCTTACTTGTCACAACTTAGATTTCATGACGCAGACACTTGCGGGATATCTGTCGTATTTATTGGCATAACCTTTTTTTCCTTCCTGCCCTATTAGGCTGCATGGTAAAACTGCTTATGGTGTTACAAACAGCTAGCAATTTATTTCTTTGTTTCCTACAACTTCAGACCAATTCAGAGTCGTGCTGAGCACTCGGTAGTTCAATGGGAGGAGACAATGGAAAAAAATCAAGACACGTGGGGTTACCATGCCAACTGGCATCAGCTTGTACTGGGGTTTTTCTGTTTCTCAGGCAGGTCACTGGGTTAATGTCTGTGTGAAATTCAAACGAGAATGCATGCCACCTGCCAATAAGTCCCAAGATTTAGGTGGCCACTCGCAACCCTCATTTTTGCATTTTACCTAATTTGTCACATTTAAATATGATTGTCATATCAAAAATGAAACCAGTTTTACAGTTTCTTACTGGATTGTTGCAAAACTGTTGCTATTCCATCAGTCCAAGCTGTACTTGTTTCCCAGATTGGGATTAAGCATGTTGAACATGTTGCATACATGCATATATA
>JAOWBL010000015.1:8426410-8442012 GCA_028564865.1 Zenarchopterus dispar
GAAACAAATAAACAAAAGTTTAGACACCCAGTGTTTAGTGATTCTGCAAAAGTCAAAGCTGACAACTTTTTTTTTTTTTAAATTGAAGCAAGCTAAGATTTTCAGGTCTTGTTTGGGCCAGTTTTTCCCCACATTGTTGTTGTATAAAGCCCCTGGTTCTGAGAGTCTTAGGAGATCTTGCATACACTGTTCTTTTGAGGACTGCCCACACATTTTAATGAAATTCAAGGAACTAGACTGTAGTAGTCTATGCACAGCATTCTACTTGCATGTCTTTAGGTAGTCTGTGTTACATATATTACCTCTTCATTGTCAGTCTTTTATTGTTTTTTTCAAACATAAATGTTGCCATGCGGTATAATGTGAGGCTCTTTCGCAATCAAACAGGAATGTTAATTTCCTGCTCTTGAAATTCTTGAAGAAATTGTGGAACGTTGTCTTGGTTTTCTTGGTCTTCCAGACCTCAGCTTGACATCCGCTGCTCCTGTGTCAGTGCCATGTCTCAGTGTCAACTCAGGAAACAGATACTCAAAGACACTTTGTGCTCAGCAGGTGTTTGGAGGAGTCAATGACTGTTAGGACAAGGGTTGAAGAGTGTTTGTAAAGCTTGAAAAACTGCATTGTCTTTCCAAACAATGACTATGACTAATCCTTTAGTTTTAACAAGCTAAATAGGTATCAAGACCTTTGCAAGAGTTGTTGCATGGTGTTCCTGTTTATTTTACCCTGACAGACAAAAGGTAATACTGCATTTTTACTCAAAAAAATACAGCACAGAATGTTTCATATTTAACTTTATATGCTACTGTAAAATAATCTTTACATAGAACCAATATAGCATGTTTTTAAATTTTATAGATGTTGTATCTTTTGGACAGATTAGCAGTAGATGAGCATCAATACAGTATAGATCTGAAAAATCCTTTTGTTCCATCTGCATGATTTAAAATGATACAAATGTACAAACATTTTACAGGATTAAAATAATTCCTGTGAAGAAATGAAGGGTTAAGTGTTCTCAAATTGACTGACCCCTCCCAGACAACGATGCTACCTGATGCCCCTGCCTCAGGAGGAGTTACGGTCACTTTCACGGCCATTCAACCACTGATTCAAGCTTCGGATACACACAGATCTCTTTGTGATAACTCTGTCTCCAGGGGGAGTGTTAGTATGGAGAGGGAGAGAAGCCCAGTGACCAGCAGGGAGTGACCGCACACAGTAAATGTTTGTGACATTATTCACCTGCCAAGAGAAGCTTTCTACTTTTATTCCCAAATTCCATTTATGTTGTGGCTCGTTCAAAACTGAGAAAGGAGGCCTTTAAGCTTAATTGGTCGGAAAATTTGGTCATTTTGTTTTCGGTGGCAGCAGACCGGTGTTACTGCACTCAATCCTGGGAATTTCTGGTCATTTTACATGTGACTGGTTTGGAGAGAGTCAGGGAAATTGGCTCATCACTCAGTAGAGCTGTGAGATTCCTGTTTATGACATTTCCATTAACAACAGGATATAATATGTTTATGGATCTGTTTTCTGAACCCTTTAATTTCTCCCTCTGCAACACAGTTTCTAACCTCTGCATAGGGAGCAGGGGGTGGGGGGCTTTATAGATTGGCCGCACTGGGGATCTATAGGTAGTAAATTGTGCTGACAAAGTTTGGTAAGGCAGCTGATGTGAAAAGCTACATCTCATGCTGACTTAGAGAGCACGAGGTGCTTAATTAAGACCGTACACTGTGCCTGCTGCAAAGGAAGAGCTGGTAATTAACAAAAAAAACGTATAAGAAATAAATCCTGTCACAGTGTTGCACTCTTGAACCCGGCATTAGAGCTACTAATGAATTTTCAGATAATAATACTGGAATGATCTGGTCATCGTAAAAATTGATTTTCTCAATATATGGAGGAACACGAAGAAAAACTAATGAAAGCTGTTGCCGCCAGACTTCCTGTTTCTCGATAGTTTTCAGCTGTTCTGGTTCCAACAGACAGCCCATGTCACATGATGGCATTAATTGTCAGTATTTGATTAAATTCCCACTGACCAGGTCTGCTTATGGACTATAATCGAGTTTATTTGGTCCTGATGATGTGCTCTTTTCATGCAGTGGACTTGAGTGACTGTTTTATGAGAGAAAACTTGTCTGAGTCAGGATTACATGTAATCTGATTTATTGCGTGTGGAGCCAACAGAAGGCCAAAAGGATTTTTTGTTCAGCACTGCAGCAGGCATAGTGCATTTACGCTAAATGTTTGCTTAATATCAAGTAAGTGTTTACTGTTTGAGTCGAGCGGTAAGCTTGAACTGCTACTTCTCCCCTGTGATGATTACGCAATAGTAATTGCACTGTTCACCAGCAGCCAAGAGCTGCTGCTCCATGAACTGTTTATTTACGGAGTCATCAACCTGTGGACAATTTCATCATGGGAAATAAACAACCAGGGTCACGTCCTTCACAAGTGAAATACATCAAGTCGTCAGTGAGGCACCGCGTTAATAAAACATTTTGGCAGAGAGACATAAAATCCAAGTATTAGATGCACCTTTTCACACAAACCCACTCTAACAAGGTTTAGCCCGGATTTGGCTCCAGTTAAAACAACTGTAACATCACAAAATGGGAAACTTATTGTGGCATTTCAGTTCACCTCATTAATTGAATCCAAGAGGGATTTAACACCATTTGGATTTTCATTTAAGTGACATAGAGCTGGAAATCTCAGAGGGTGCATTCTGTATATTAAGAACTTTGAGAAAAATATTACAAAGGGAATCAGGACAGACGTGAACTGAAACCCCTCAGACCTCTTTCTGCTTATTTGCGGCCTGCCCCCACGCAGAAAGTTTTAATGCTAAAATAAGGAGATGGATTAAGATAAAAGTGAAATGAATCAGGGCGTTTATTCAAAGGGCAATGACAGGAGTGATCGGCAGGCCGATTTATGGCACATCCTCTCGTTTTGTGCTGGTAATTGAGCTGAATCTAAGCCCGGCTCTCCCCTGTACGTGAACCCACCTTTTTTAAAAATGGGGTTTTAACTGTTTTCATCTGGCTGTGACACCCGTAAAGCATGTCCACTGAGGACGTCGTGTGGGGGTCGGGAGCTCTCATGGGAAATCTAGTAGTTTGTTTGGCAGGAAACAGGAGGCGTAAACAAATGGAAGGCCGCGGAGGATTTACTGCTTCCTGATGCATACATCTCAGCGGCGGGACAATCCCACTTGCTCAGCCATGGCTCATTCTGACAGGCTCCGAAGAGGCAGTCACAGAGACCAGCCTGCTGAGTTTGTGAGTGTTGGGATGTACTGCTGTTCTTGTGTTATATACAATACTGAAGTAAAATGTACTAAAACTGCTGAATTTACCTCCTGGCAGTAAACTCAACTGTGAGAAAGCCTTCAGCTGGCTGGAGACCACCGGTGGAGGATTTGTGTCTGTAATAAATGCTAAAATAAATACCCACAACTGCCCCATAGTTCATTTATATTTTGTGATATTCTTCACAATAAAACGTAAGCCTTTGTACACCTTATTACAGCTGGTCGGACTGCATGGGAGCGACTCACATTTAATCCACATATGGAACTTCATTCAAGTTTATCCCTCTTTTGCTCCCATCCCTCCTGTCCCACATCAGTCTTAAGTCAACAAAACGTTCATGCCGCTGTCAAGATTGTGGGCTAGAAATACTTTTGCAAGACTTACTTATTTTGTAGAACGAACAGATACGCTGTTGATGTGGTAAAAGTTTTGGGGCATAATTGACTCAAATATCAAACAGTTTAAAAAGAACTATTTGCAAAATAAAAATAAAATGAAATGAGACTAATAATATGTTTTTTTATTACTCTCTTTATATGACAAATTTTGCTTTGGGATTAATAAGCATCTTCTTTTTTGCAACGCAAACATATTGAAGTGACAAATTAAAGATAAAAAAAAAAACACTGAACCAGCAATTACTGGATTATATTGAAAACAAAGCGAAACATCCAACATTAAACAATATGACTGTATTCCAAAGATTATGTTGCACATTACATTAGTATGCAACTGCTGATGCGCTTATTTTTTTTATTGCAGGTCCCCCTGATAATAAAGCTGGGCCATTGTGTTACATATAACATGGTAAGACTGTGTTTTACTGTGAGCTAATAAAACCCCAGATTCATCAAACGCATGAAGTCTCCCCTCCAAGCGAAGTGCACTGGTCATACTGTAAAAAAAAAAAAAAAAAATCTATGATAATTATCTTGCAGTGTTGGTTTTATTACTGGAGGATGTATTCCAACCACATGCTGCTTTCTGCTATAATTTCAGTCTTTCACTGCCCTATCATGAAGGGACGACTATTGCCGGGAGGCGCAGAAACAAAACCAACAAAACACTAATCTTGGCTTGCTTCTATGGTATTTGTTAACCCAACTATGCCAAAGCCAATGAGCTCACAATGTCACTAGGGTGCTCCGTTAGATGCACATCTGGTGATATGCATGCAGTGATAAAATGGTGTGATGGTTCCTTTATTTCTATTTCCTGTGTTTGCATAAACTCTGATGGAGATGAGAAGAGAAGACGATGGGGATATTTAAACCTCTCAGCACTGAGCCAACTCAGTCACTCTCCCCAGTAGTTTGTTTTTTGGAGGTTTTTGGCCCTTTGCATGTTTCCAAACGTTCTCATTATGGGGCCTTTCCTGGTAATCTGCCTATTTTTTTTTTATGTTCAAGAAACCAGCTCAAGATGTTTTGAGCTTTGTAATGTGACATGTTCATCCTGCTAGATAAGAATAAATCAGAAGATGGATAGATTGTGATCACAAAGTGATAACAAAGCCTGCAACAATACATCATTACACCACTACCACCGATCAGTATTGTTGATACAAGGATGGACCCATCAGAACAGTTTATACTTTTTGGGGGCAATTTTCTGCGTGTTCAATACTTTTAAGGCCATGCAAATTGTAACCTCATTTTCCCGTTCTTAGCTGACTGGGGTGACACCCATAGTGGTATTTTGCTGCTGTAACCTATCTTCTTCAACATGTTGGGGATTCGGAGACGATCCTCTGCAAGCCACTGCTGGAGCGAGCAGTTATTTGAGGTGCTGTTCCCTTTCTGTCATTCACCTCTGACTTCTGTCATCAGCAAAGTATTTTTGCTCTATTTTCCTGTAAACCCCAAAGATTGGTGTGTGAGAAAATTCCAGTGTGTGATCGATTTTCAGAATGGTCAGACCAGGCTCAGTGTTTACCAATAACAGTGTCACCTTCAAAGCCACTTGAGTCACCTTTCTTCCCTGTTCTGACGCTTGATTTGAACTTCAACGGCTTGTCTTGACCGCATCTACCTTGCTAGACGTATTCAGCTGCAAACATGTGACTGGCTGATTAGATATCTGAGACAATGAGCAGTTGAGCAGACAGAAGTAATAAATGTATGTATGCAAATATGCACTTATATATATGTGTATATATTGACCATTTTGGATGGTGGCCATCAAGTTATAATAGTTATAGTTTTAAGTCATAATGTCTTTATCAGCCTTGCAGAGTCAGTCCAATAGCTGCTGAGATGTCACACCAAGCACCTACCTGATGCTTGTAGAAGACTAAAAGCCACTGTGTCCTTGAATTCATCCAGATGAGTCATTTGGAATATGAATTTTGTGCTAAACACGTTTTCATCGGTGAAACGTTTCACATTAAAGGTAAAAAATCTCAAACTCAGGTGATTCCAGGTGAAAAATTCAGTGATCACCAGGTGGTGGCTGATCAACCCACAGACACCATCATTCATTGAATCAATACACTCCCATTAACAAAGATAAGCCAGATGAAAAGTGGAAGCCTCGTGGTTACAGGGGTGAACCACTGTGGGTTCCTGAGCAAGGCTCTTAACCTCCCAATTGATCCCTGGGTGCTGGAAAAGTGGCAACCCACTGCTCTTAGTGTAGCCAGTGATGGGTTAAAAGCAGAGGACTAACTGCCCCAAGGGATTAATAAAGTACTAAAAACAAAAAAACAAAAAAACAAAACATCAGTGGTATGTCCAGTGCAGAAGAAGACACAATGTAGGATGCAGTCTTGTTAAAAAAACAAACAAAAACAAAAAACAAAACCCATTACTGATGCATAGAAGAAGAGAACACATATATTCACTTTTCTGAACAGGATTTCCAGATTCGGGTACGGACTGTGCATGATTTTGTGTCTCCCCTGCTGTACGTGATTTACTCGCTATGTGGCGATGCTTGCAAATCACAACGGGAATCATCTCTGCGTCAGCTTGAGGTTTACTGAAACCAGACATCCAGTGTCTTCCTTCTCACTTTCAAAACCATGGACTGACTCAAACTTTTCTGTATTGGTCCGCAGCATGGTTGTAAAAAAAGGTAAAAATGTCTGAATTGATCATCATGAAAGGATATATATTTATAGTTTTATATTCTGACTTTCATTGATGCCATTTCTAAGTTCAGTCCTCTGGGAAATGGAAAGGGTTACCTCCACAGGACACACAAAGTGCAGCGCAGCTAAAAGCATTCTGGCAGTGCAGTTCAGTGGGGTATTAGACCTGCCATAATTGCATCCACTGTCTGAGGTCACAGAAGGCCAGCAAATATTGCGCCGAACGTGTGTCACTGATGAAACCATGTGGAGTGAGAAGGGCCTATTTCTCCAAGTCCCTGACAAGAGCGAAAGCCGAAATAGCTTTTTCAAAAACTGGGCGGCTGTAACATTTTGGCAGTATATAGCGGTAGAGTAACTGTGTCAGGAGCAGAGGGGGGAGTTGATGGGGAAGTGGGCAGATCAACAGGCTTGGGGAAGAAGGAAGGATTTGGGACGAAGGTGTAATTTCCTAGGAGTCCCCCCAGAGAACCCTGGCGTCCAGACGGGAATTGCCACAAATGGTAGCTGCAGAACCACACACACACACACACACACAGAGCAAGATCTTTTTTTTTTTTTTGTTATCCCACTTATTTATCTTTTTTTCCTTCACTGAGGTAGTAATTGGATCTAGCAGCAGCTACAGATGCTACTGGGGAGAAATCTGGCTAATAAAACAAATCTAATTCCAAATACGTTACCTGGTGAGTTCAGTTAGATATTCTCCTTTAGGGCCTCAGAGGAAGGCAATGAGGAGGGGGAAGAAAGTCCACCTGCTGTGATGCACCCAGTGCTGCACCTGCCACACCTGTTGGGTTAATTGGATTTTTCTGACATTCAGGAAACGCCGTGCAGAATTTGATTGTGCTCATTATGCAGACATGTTGCCTGAAGAGGGCAGACGAGTCTTCTATTAAACACAGAAGAGCGCCTCTCCTCATCCATTTAACAGTGATTGTTCACTAAATGTCATCCCAGGCATCTGTTAATTTATAAATTATAACAACAATGATGCAATTTTTTTTTTACAGATCATTATGATAAAATATATAATTTGTCCTAATTTATTAAGAAAATTGAACACATGCAGCTCTACAGAAAACCAGCATAAACCTGTGTACAAAAGCAATACATTTAAATATGTGGGGCTTGGCAAGCGCGCCCCCATCAGATCCATTAGTTCCACCAATGTAACTATGACAATAGCATGATAACTGCCCAGCAGGCAACAACAATCAAGTGAAACAGAAGTGTATTTCTCTTTGACGTGAGCTATAAAATGCATCCATCCAAAGAAGTGTGTGGGTGTGTGCGTGTGTTCAGACAAAAGCCACACAGTGGCACATGGATGAAGGGCAGAGAGAAACACCTGTCTCTTATCTTTATGATGCTGCAACACTGGTGCTTCGCGTGGCTGATGCTATGCAAGAGTTCCCCTCAGTCACGTCCTTTTGTTGTTTTGTTCAGGAATGTTAACACCGGTAATTACATGACAGATGTATATGGGGGCTAATATGGAAATGCGACCCATGACTTTTAAATATGACTTTTAAATCATCCTATTGTTATGTTAATAGAATAACAAAAGCTGATCTGTATTTCATTCCATAATAATTCCCGTTGAGAATTAACATTTTTATTGTAAGGTTGCAACCTTGATATGCATCAAAGGGAGCTATAAACAGCAAAAATCTGCTGCTCATAAACTACACATGTTGCTGATAAACTGAAAGACTAATGGAATAATGCTGATGAACATCCCTGGAAATGCTACTGATTCTCCCGTTAAGAAGTTGCTAGGAACAGCAAAGGCAGGAAATGGCTATCAGTTTAAAAGGAAAGACAAAACCCCCCCCCCCATCACCTAAATTGAGGGAGACAACCTGCTTAACTTATAAAATGGTCCTTTTGTAGAAAATTAGGTTGTTACGGGCGGGGGGAAAAATGTAATTTCTGCTGCGGTAATAAGATGGAAATAAACAGTTTTTCCTCTGTAATCACATGTATGTATTGTTGAATCCAGTGATTCGGGGTAGATGGATGTCATTACTCTGTGGTCAGCAGCTCCTTCGATGTCACTGAAACAGTCTATAAATTTCTGGAGCAATCATCTCTCTTAGTGCAGCAACGTTGCAATGCCTTTGATAAACAATGGTATGACTCACAAAAGATGATATGTCTTGGGATCCTGCAGCATGATCGTCCTGTCTCAGACAAAATAATGGCACGGGGATGCCGCTCTGTTCTCCTTTTCATAGTGGAAATGAAAATGAGTCAGGGCGAAAGATAAAAGCTTACAAGCACCACAGTCAATCCTTCAGTTTAACAGCCAGTGAATACACTATGGAACAAATGAAAGTGGGCTGCTGGGACGAGGGGGGGTAGTATTATTGTGAAGAAGGATGGCACTGCGAAAGCTGAGCAGCTTAATGTTTGTGTCTTTGCTGCCACTCAGCACTTTCCCGCTTGAAGTACGGGGAGAAAAAGAAAGGGGCCACGCATGTGCTCAGAGGACGCATGGTCTTCGGACCTTCTTAGCTGAAGGAGGATTCAGTTGAGTACGCCGCCTTAACTCTCCGAAGTCTGTTTCCCTTCTGTCTGAGGGGGATTGCGTGCGTCTGTTTGGAAGTGATGCACTGACTTATAATCAGTGAGTAAGTGTAGCATCAGCATTTCACAGCAGATGTGTTGTTGTCTCGTGAGCTGCTGACCTAATCGCTGGAGCGAACAATAAGAGAACTAATCCATCAATGTCACACCACAGGTCTCTCCGTGCCCACCGCCTTCAACTCCGACCTCTCCGAACACTTACCCTCGCTTGGTGGACATCACCTAGCGGACATCAAGAAACAGCAGTGGGGTGGTGAAGTGAGCAAAAGACTTCCAGCAAACAAGTGGGATTGTGTCCTCGCAGACACAGCTCTCAAGACTTACGGCTCCATTTTCTTCTAATCAGACCACCACATGTTCTCTAATCATATTTTTAAAAAAAAACCTTGCGGAGGATACACAGTGGGAGCAGCCCCTATGCTTTACCTGATCACACAAAACCTTAGAACCCCATGCTGAGCTAAAGAAAAGATAGGAGATGAAGGGACTGCGCAAGGAAATGAAAATCAATGGCATAATAATGCCGAATCCACAAATCACCTGCATCTGCAGGTCTCGTCAGCACCTGTATGAACTGAGAACATCAACAATAAATCAGGATCTCAACATACACAAGAAATATTTTTTAAAAGGGATGTCTTAATAGTCACATTGAGTTACACCAGGATGAAACGGATTATATTTCTTAAATCAAATATTCCATGTCTTTGTTTGGATTAGAATGCAGTCAAACTATACTTCCAGAAGGTAAAATTAAGCTCATCTAACTGTGCTCAATGGCACAAAGAAAATTCACAAGAAGCAGTAACATGCTTTCTGTATCTATTCAACTCCAGCTCAGAGTGGAACTTCAATTTATTTTAATGACAGGCATTAAAAATAATTGACCAAGACACCAATCCCAGCTGAAATCACCCCTCTTTAGAAGGTCCAGCTGTGAGCACCCCTGGAGAGCCTTAGGAGTGGCCATCACTGAAAACACATATAATGTTTGCTTTAAATGATTAAAAATGTATTGTTGGCTTGGCGAACACTTCTTAAGAGTGACCAAAACTGGACTTATTTACGTGCTTCATATTTCTTTGAGAAATGAAACAGTTTGTACCTATCTGCAGATGTTCTTAACTTCAGACAAGAGACTGTTGATCTCTGTGAGTAAACACAATCCTTTTAATTCAACACCACACAGCTTGTTATCGGAGATTTAATGATCTCTTTGTATCTCAGATGTCATAACAATATGTCATATTGAAATTACGAGACAATTATGCATTAAGTCAAGGATATTTTGTTTAAAATTATTGCCTCTTGCGGGATCTAACTGACTTTAAGAGTTACAAACTGAATAAAATCATTAATCCCAGAATCCCACGGAGCATGTAATAAAACTGACTACTGAATGAATTAGGAAATCAACTGCTCTTTGATTAGATTAGACCAGTCTTTTGTGATTTATAGTAGGGAACTTCAAGGAAAAGAAGTGGAAACTGGTTAAAGAAGAGGAGCTTATGCAAATGATTTATGTGACTATCACAACCATGTAAGTTATATGTTGTTGGGGGGAGTTGGTTAAAAGTCACATGTCCAGTGGACAGCAGTTTCACATTTCCTTAAATCCTCCTTGCAGATCCCACATTGTGCACAAATCTCAGAGACATGTGTCTACTTTGCTCTGGGGAGGGCAGGCTAGCTGCCAGAAGTGCATCGGGTCCCTGTGTGAGTCCTGCTCACCGGCAGAGAGAGAATGGGTGGGGTGGAAACCGGAGAGGGCTCTTTTTCCCCTTCATGGCCCTAAAAGAGGGGATGTATTGGCACTGGCAAACTGCAGACCCCCTCAGATAATTAAAAGTAAGGTATAAATCAGTGTGTAAGCAGTAATCACACAGGCCCCTGCCAACTCCCCACAATGATCATAAATCTGAAGGAAAACAAAGCTTCAGCACTAACAAAGCCTCTGCAATCTCGATTGATTTGGGGTTGGATAGGCATTTCATAGCAACTGCATTACTCTTTTTTCCCAAAATAATCTAATAATCTTTCCCAAAAACATCTATAACACTTAGGAAAGGTTGTCATATTTAAACAGACTTATCAAGGAGCTGCAAAAAGCTGTTGCAGGAATAACTCAATATAAGTTTTTCCCTTGAAAAGGGTTTTGAAGAAGATACTTAATTTCTTATCTATGCATTTAAAAAACATATTAACCGTTGGTTAATATATATTTTTCTATTGAGAGGAAAAGAAAAAAAGGGAAGGCAATACTAATTTAGTTGACATTTTGACAGGAAAAGATAATAGCTGAATGAAGACAGCATCAGTGCTTGGGTAGCAGAAGAACATATCAGTCATGGTATTGATTGGTAAAAAATGTGAGAGGTGTGAGACATGAAAAGAAGTTATTGATCCTCACTGAAATCATGCTGATTAAAGTCTGAGTGAAGAGGCAAGCCAATAATGGTTCAGCAATGAATGCATGCTGATAAGGTGGGGTGAGGGATAGCCATACAACTACAACAAATGATGGCATAATACAACCGTATCTGCATGACTGTCTTTGTTAGTGACAACCATCCACGAAAATGACCTCAGAATACTTATATTGTGTTTTTCTTTTCATTTTCAGTTGATATTGAAAATTAGGGACAAGATCCTGTACGCTTAGTATCAAACCAGTCTCACATATGTGGTGTCAGCCGTAATAAATAATCACGTCTGAGAACTTCAGCACGTTCATAGAGAAGAACCGAGCCCTTCCTGCTGCAGTGCAATCAAAGTAAAAAAGCTGAAGTCATCAGAATTTCATGAAATGACAATGAGAAGTCACATGCGTTAAAATAAGGACCATTAATAAGCAAGTGCAAACATTTCAGAGCTTCTGTTAATGAAGAGGCTGGTTTCATTTCCAGGATGAATAAAAGTAATTGGATCTGGTACTTTAAATACCACATAACCTGACAAAGCTCAGTGCTTTAAAGCTAAATGGAGAAAAATACATGAAAAACTTCACATCTGGGACCAGTGGGCAAGAAAGCAAGGATGGATTATAACTTACTTGAGCTATCGGAATAAACATGTTGGCTTCTTATCTTCATGCTAATCTGCAGGGATCAAAGCTTGTTACTAAGATTACTTACTAATCAGCACAAAAGGCACAAGTGGATCCACCAGACAATGTTTACACTCTTAAGGTGTGTGTTCAAGCCCCTGAGTGATCAATAAGGTTGTAAGCGTGCGTTTAAATCACAGCACCCTCTGTTCTTGGGTAAACATCCATGTGAATGGGAAATACAGCTCGGTGTTTTCTCAGTCAGGCCCACGATTTTAAACAATAATGACTTTTTAATGTGGACCTGTGATTACATTGTCATGGTGAAATACGGTTCTTCTTGACTGCATTGGAAATGAGGGCCTAAACGTGAATTACTACACCAGCATAGATTACAGCAGTGCACCAGGTGAGGCAATCTTCATAAATTCAAATCTAATCTTAACAGAGCCAGCAGTGTGGGCAAGTGGAGAGGGACTTAACTGAGGAGGGGGGGGTGAGCACTCATGTCAAAAGAAGGAAAGTCAAGAAAAAAAATCACTGCAATTAAAAAAAAGAAGGAAAAAAGAAAATTGGACGTTTTCTTATGTAATCATGTTTGATTTCCTACCAAGAATTAGATAAGACGATCAGAGGCAATCTTGTTTTTATGGGGCCAAAAACTGGTTAACTCAGCTTAAAAGGTAAAGACTTAAAAAGAGAAAAGAAGCAAATGGGTAATAAAAATCCAATAAACACATCACATGTGATTTTATATTGAAACAGAATCAATTAACAGAATTAATTAACTAGACATAAATTTTGATGGGCACCAAAGTAGGCAAGTCGCCCTTAGTTAGTAACTTGAAATTAAGAAGGTCAGAACATCAAAACCATGAGTTTAGATTCAGGCATTAGACTGAGTTTGGTTAGGTTTAGGAAAACATCAGAGAGATTTTGGAAAAAAAAAAAAAAAGACTGAATAGACCATCCTCTGTCACATCTTAGAGATCACCAGTTCAGAGACAAAGGCTACCAAAATAATAATGATAATAACATTTCTGAAAACTGTTCTAGAGGACTTAAAAAGAAAGAAAGAAAAAAGAAGAAAATCCTGTTCATAAGGACAAATGTGAATTTTCTGTCATAGCTAGCTTAAAATTTGGTCTCCTGATTGAACCTTCATTATTTCAACTAAGTAAAATGCCTGTAATTTTTGTTTAAAATTTTAGTAATTGTATTTTGCCTGTATTTTGCCAAGAACACAGGACACATAAATCTTTTAAAAATTTCATCCAACTTTGAACAAAGAAAGGAATGAATATCTCGATCCACACTTTAACCACTTTTGGAGTATCACTACTGCTGCATCCTGCAGTGGAATCATGACATGTTTATAAATGTGTAATAAGAATGTTTGTCCACATGTTGAATATGTCCAACATTTCACAAACAGCGAGATGTAACAAACCTTTGTGTCTTTGCTGTGTTTCTGGGGCTTTTTGACCAAAACTACATTTGCTGAACTGTTGAGATAATCCTATGGTATATTGATTAGAATATAAAGCAGCCCCACTTATACTAGACTCAATCTCAGAGCTCCCACCTTGTGCGGCTGATACTCGTCAGCCATTGGCTCATCTGCATTTGAGGGGCGGGTCTTGCCTATAGGTCAATTGCTGAAAGACTAGAGTGTGTCTTCCAAAGTACGCTCTCCGTCACACACACAACAGAAACGCATCCCCCACTAGTCCCTGTTTGTGTCCTCAGTTTTCCTGTCCTGCCATGTCTTTTGTCTCGTCTCGTTATTGCGAAATAACAAGACGGGACGTTGTCCTGAGTTGTACTTGCCAGGTATGAACAGCCAAGTACATACATGCAAAATCTGGTTTACTTAAAATTCAGAAACAGCCCGTCTTTCTGTATTTCTTGAATTCCCTGGTGATAGTATAACAATATGTTTAAAGCTTCAGTTCGACACCGCACCATCTGCTGTTGTGTGTTGATGGTCCAGCTGTTTAAATGTCTGGACTCCAGACATAGGGCAACTTTTTCAGATGCATTCAAAGAGATAATAATAAATAAATAAAACAACTAATTTCATTTTCAGGTCAATTCAGCAATTTGTGAAATCAGGAGTTTTTTTTTTTTTTTCCTTTGAGACATACATATATATTTGTGGGGTTATTTTTGTAGTATTAGTGAGTAAGTAATTGTTTATATACACACTCTGCTGCCTAAATAAAAGTGTATGTACTGCAGTCATAAATTGGTTTTTGGTTTTTGAGAATGCTACAATACGTATATTTACATATTATTTTGCACTAGTTAATTACTTTGTTTTCTTAACCAAAGAGCATTGTGTTGTTCAACCAAAGAATATGGTATCTGCGCGTCACTGCATCCTCAGTGACTCACCATCACATCCCGCTGCTGATCAGCTGTGACTGAAAATCCCATCCGTCTAAATCGGCAACTTCTGGGCACTAAAGATGAGTGACAGTGAAGTGAATGAAAATGACAATAAAGACACACATTCTGAAAACCCTTCAAAAACTCAAGCATGTCCCATCTTTTAAAACTTTGCAGAAGCAGTAAGCTATCCCAACAAATCTCTCTCAACTCCTGATGGACTCAGCTGATCACGTGCATGCTATCAGGTTAAACAGCTGCATGTGCACGTGGAGAAATACCGACTCTTTGGATGAGAATAAAACAGTCATGAATGAACAACTGTTAGATGCAAATGTGAAACAGTAAATACACTATATGGACAAAAGATGCATATTTGCATCTGGCGTATAGACAGATTTTTTTTTTTTAGGATACTCAATTCCAAACAAGTCCCTGTAATGTCCAAAAAAAAAAAAAAAAAAAAAAAAAGCAACAGTGTAAAGCACTGTCCAATTGGCATTTTGACTGAGACTTAGCTTCTATGTATTTAGTGTTTCTGTCATTTAGATTTTCTTGTTCCTGAAAAATTCTGAAATCAAAGAAAGCAATAAACAAGAAGAAACTCGATGATCCAGTAGAAATGCAGAATTTTAAAGCTGGATTTGGTCATCATTTTACCTCTTTTAGTCTAGGACTGTTGCAGGAATGTCTGTATATAAAGACAAAGACAATAATTTAGCAGTAGGGTGGAGTCACTAAATCCACAACAGACCGAGCACGTAAATTTCGAAATATGTTGAGTGAAGATATTCAGTACTCACTATTAATCAGCTAACTGTATAAAATTAGTGGTTGTTTCTCCTTTCAGAGCACACATCAATCATTTTCTTTCCCTGTTTGAGCAATGACACAATGGTGTCAGACAGGTGACAAATCACGGGGATGTGGTGTGGAGCCCGGCCGGGTATCCGTCAGCACCTTGTCAGGGCCTGCTCCCCTGCATTATCTATCCACTGCCTGCAACCACAAGTGATCACAGTTTGATGGCTCAAGCCACACTCCTAACAGGGACATTTCTTATTCAAGTCACAATGCTGTCTGTTATGATTGTGAGCTGCAGCTAAATCCTAACCCTTTCCCCTACAGCAAGAGCATCGAGGGGCGGAGCGATCTC
>JAOWBL010000015.1:8444392-8465226 GCA_028564865.1 Zenarchopterus dispar
GAGAGAGAGAGAGAGAGAGAGAGAGAGAGAGAGACATATACTTCACTATACAGTGCAAGACACTAAAACAAAAACTAATCAGACAGAAGAATAGTAACTCCCCAGTAAAAGGTCAAGGCCCCTCAGTCCTCCATGCCACCATGCTGGTAGAGGAATTAGCAACCTGCTGGAAACCTAGCGGCTGCTTTCATGGCTCAATGATCTCTTCCCGTGTTCTCAACAAGCAAACAAATTCATTTGCATTTCATTGCCTCCCTGCAGATAAGCACAGACATCACACAACAAAAGAGATAGATGGTATAAATACAGCATCACAGTATGTATAGATGGGTGTGTATGTGTGTGTGTGTGTGTGTGCAGTTCAGATAAAAGGAGGGACTGGAAAGATATTAAAATAGGGCAGGTGATGAGTGAAACTGGGGTTTTTAGACATTACTGGCAGAAAACTGCACTTAAAGTGCTCCCTCTTTTCATGTTAAGGTATATTGGAGGAAACCATTTGGAGAATAGAGAATAGGGAATAAAGAGCAGCTGAGTGAAAATGCATCTTGTATGATTCCCTCAAGCCCTCACATGCAGCCGTTATCCTTCTTGTGCATGATTCTCTGATGTCTCATATGCTCTGCTAAAGTGTTTCTCTCATTAAAAAACAATGTGATATCTCCAATTTCTAATTAAATAGCACATTATCTCAAAGACAAGCTGGACTGGAATGAGGTCCTTGAACGAGTTATGAAAAAGACTAGCTGCTCTTTGCCTAATTACGCTTATGTTGATCTCACTGGTGTCTATGCACTCAGCTGATACTCGGGGATAAAGTGGGGTTATTACACAGCTTATCTGCCCAGGAGAATAGCTTTGCTTCTTTTTCCAAATCTATTGGTAATTTGAGAAGAATTGCTCTGCAGAAGATAAAGCCTATGTGTCTTGTAGAATTTACTGGAAAATAAATGTGAGCTCTATATTTTTAAAATGCAATCATAAGGGTTCACAGTTTAAATTAATTTAATATTAACATAGCACATGAATTGTTGATACCTTTAAAATACTGCAGTGGAAGAAAAGAAAAAAATTATACATGTTCAGCTAAGCCAAAATAGTCAAGTTAAAGGAAACAAACATACACAATGCAAAAGCATGAAGCACAGCAGACTTAAAGCAAATAAAGTGGGATTTCACTGGAGGAATCAGATCTTAGAAACAAACTGTGATGCTGAAAGACCAAACAAAACCAGCTTAGTTTCAATCTAAGCCTCTTCCACATAAACTCCTGGTCTTACTTGTATTTTAATATTTACAGAAGTGTGGAAATTTCCGTATGCCAGTCACTTTACTGAGGTCATTCGTTTCCAGTAACACAGCTGGCTGTACGCTGGGAGCAGGTGGCATTTCTGGGACAGTGCTCCAACATACTGTATGAGGAGTGTCCTGTTGTGGCTGCACCTGCCCTGCTGAGAACCAGAGTAGCTCACTGGCTTGAATATTCCCGCAGACACTAAGTGTTTGGCTGTCAGATCACATCACATGCATCCTCCGTGATGTGTACTTCCTGTGTATGTGTGTCACTGCGCATAGCAAGCCAGCGACGGGTTTAATCAGCTGAGATATCAGTTTTAGAAGACCAGTGCTCCACTAAGAGGTACAAGTACAACAGCAGGATGCTCATGTTTATTTTTTTTACAAGGAAGTGTCTGTATCACAAAGCTACTATTTGCAAATCTTTTTTTAAAAGGATTTTAAATGTATTTTCAGCATGTTGGAACATTTTTAATGGAAAATCCCTTTAAGAAGTAGCTCTGATGTGGTTTGGTGAAGAAGGAAACCATGAAAACCACCACTGACATCAAACTGAGTGATCTAGCATGTATCTGTGATTTAATGCTCTATAAAAAGAATAACTACCCCCAAAAAAGCACCTTTACTGATGTAGCGCCTATCATGGCCCTGTGGCACTGCACCTCCTGTCCAACATGGAAAGATGACAAGGACACAGCCCAAATGACTTCTTCCAGCACCGAGTCTGCCTGGACCTGATAAAGACACATAATTACACAGCTCCATTTATCTCTCTGGGTCAATCACATCTATGGCTGATGACGGTGGGAACTTTGATGCACTAAAGCTCAGCTCAATTTCAGATAACATTGTCTCTGCAGTTTCATTCAGCAGTTCTCTTACTGTAGATGGGCATTGAAATGAGCCATAGAATAATTTGCTAAATGACGAAGGGGTTGCACGTTGTCTTACTGGCTCACCTCCAGAGGGGAAGACCAGCTCAGCAATGTCATCACCTCTCCTATTACTTTTAGAGGGTTCATTTCTTATTGGTGTAAAATTGAATATCAAAGCTTTATAATGTGTGTATCATAATTTAAACGCAAGAATAAACTTGTTATTGTGTAAATAGCCAATCTTTACAAAGATTCAAATTTACATTGCTTTGCAATGTCTTTTCCTGTTGAAAAAGGGAAACCGTAGCAGCAGTGTGAACGCTAGGAAGGGCATCCTTACTGTTTCTATCTAATGTGAGATGCTGCTAATTAAATGTACTTGGTAAACTGACCTTAATAAAAGCAGAAGTTTTGGCAGTTGGTGGTCTGGAGCACTCAGATATGTTTCTTAACACCATGCCAAGGAGGCAAAACATCAGCAACGGTACTGGAGAAGTACTTCTTGCCACCTTCAATTTGGTAAATGTCATAAGGCCATTTAGAAACCATTTTAGAGCTCATAAATCTGTAATGAGAAACATTATTCTCCAGCTGAAAACATTTGAGACAGTTAATCAAATCTTCTTAGGAGAGAGCATCCCAGCCAGTTCACCCCAACTTGAGACCTTAGACTCTGAAGACCTGAGTAAACACATTAACTTTGAAAGTTCACGACAGTATAGTTAGGAAAAGACTGCACAAGTATAGAGTATAGCCTGATGCCAGTCTCTCGTAAATGAGCAAAGCAACCTCTTATAACAGTGTATACACAATCCCATGATACTACACAGAGTGGCCTTATTGAAGAACAATCATAAGCCAAGAATGAATTATTGATATAAGCTAAATTGGTATTGACTGAGTCCATATCTAGATGGAAATATAGGTAACAGACCTTGTGTGCTATCAAGGGGTGTCAAAATCATGCAGAGTGAATTTCCAGAAATCTTTTGGAGCATGAACAGTCAAATCTTCTCTCACTCCCTCAAATGTCTATTGATATTTTTCTGTCTCTGGAGCAAAGAGTTTAAAGTCTGAAGGGAAATTGTAGAAGGGAGCTGGATATTAAATTGCCCAGACATGCCTCGATGGCCGTCTACGGTAAATGTCATGGATCCAGACGGACATTTACAACAAAGATCAGACACATACGTGAGTGAAAGAGCAAGCAATGTCAGCAAATAAAGCAGCTTTTAAAATGTAAGAGTGGAGGAAAAGTGGCTATTTTTAAATAGCTTCTATTTTATTGTATTTTATTTTGTTATTTTGTTTTCTATTCTTTCACCTGTAGAAGCGGACATCTTTAATCGTACTGTACAACACATAGGACAGGTTTTTCACAAGTAATACACTGTAATTCCAGAATCATGACCTGCATTGTAAATTTCTCCAAAGCTGCATTTTATATTCATAGACCTTTAAAAAGCCTGTTACACTTCAGGTGGCAGGTATTCAAGTCTTATGAACTCGCAGAGTTTGAGATCCCCTCACCGATTTTATTAGACTGAGGTGTTACTGGAAATGCGAACTCAAGACTGTCTAAAAGTCATGCATGTTGATGCTAGATTCAAGATCATTTTAAAACAGGATAATGTATAACAACAAACCAATACTTTTAAATGGTCATTTATTGAGATTTTTAAATCTTAATTTCAAAATTTGTCTGGTACAAAATATAGCTCATACTCTGGCTATAAATGCAATCTTTTAGTTCATCATTTTACATGTTTAATCAAACAAGTGAAGAAGAATAACCACATGAAATAAAAAGCAAAGCTAACTTGGATATTAATATGTGAGTAAAAGACAAGGAAAACATATTATTTACTTGCTCCACATTAGGATTCTGTTAATGATGCATAAACATGATGTTCATCTTGCTCCATCATTTGTGCAAAAAATTGTTTTGCACACAACAAATCAACACACAAGAGTGTGTTTCAAGTGAAGGGTGGTCGACGTGTGAATGTAACTCCTGCGTAACTCTTTGTGAGCGCAGTCATTATTCAGATGATCTAAAATTAATCAGTACTGAGACTGCTGTCTCTATTTAAATTTGAATAATAACATGTCTTAATAGTCATGTTCCCCTTTTTCTATTTTAAAGAAAACTGTTAATCAGTATAACCAGTTCCAAAATAGTCAAATGAGTAAAAGAAATGATTTAAATATACATAAAATTGTACACAACTGCAATTTTGCATCAACAAGTCTTCCGGTCAGAGCAGTTGGCGGCTTTTTACCTTGAGAGTTGAGTTGGATATCATATCCATACACTTTGGATCACAGTAAAAAAGAAAATGTAAATGTTTCTTTATTCTTTCTTTTTTTAAAAATGAGTACTATTCCAGGCAGTAATAGAAATCTGTAAGACCACAGGGAATATCAGTGAGACTTTACAAGAGCTGGGTTTGTGAAAAAAAAGAGACAGACCACCAATCCCCCCGCCTGCTCTCAGATCTCACATCATTGTCTGAACAGCTGCAGTGAGGGGTGTTTTTACAGTAGGTCATGGATGAATCAGACCAGTCTGACAGGCTGAGATCTCATTGGGCACATCAATTGAAATGCAGGTCTTTGATAGATTAAGAGAGAGTAGAAGTAGACTGCTACACTTGTGTCTGAGACAGTCAGGCATGAAATTAAACCGGAAACAGACATGGCCGAGGACTGTGAAACACACCAAAATGCATCAATCCCTCTATGTGCAGAGTAACGTAAAAAAGAAAAAAAAAATCAAGAGAGGCAATTTAAATAGAGGGATATTTTGTTTAATAAGGTCACCTCAGCCTACAGCCTTTCAAGTATAGGAAACATTATAATACAAGTTATGGAATCTTGATTTGCATGTATTTGCCAAATTAAGTACATACTTTATTTAGACTTATGGTGGTATATTAGTGGGGGGCTTTTGGATCAAATAGGATTTTTATAGGATCTTTTATACATTTTCAAAGCATATTTCAATTTTACAGAGATTTCTTCTTCGTCTTGTTTTTAAAATCGAAAAATTGAACTCATTTATTGATCCAAAGCATGAAGGCGGGTTACATTCAAGCGTTCAGGATTGGTATTTGTCGAACTCAACCCTGTAATCTATAGCAGCCGCTGCTTATATTATAATAAATAAAAGTTTTTTTTGCCCAGGAAAGCAAAATATAGATGAATATGTCCCCAATATTCTAATCAATCCCATCAAGTGTCTAACCCCGCCTTAATAAGGGAGAAACATGGAAAACTAGAATATATGAACCTATAGCTACTAGAAACTCACACACCAAAACATGCAAGCCAAGTGTAGGTAAGAAAACACCTTCTCCTCTAAACAATGATCACAGTCCATACATCATGCCATGTGTGTGTTTTCATGTCTGCCCATACTGTGTGTCTGTCTGCAGGGAGGCAAATGCAGAGCGTACTGAATTATTGAGCTGAATTTTCACGGGCTGAAGGTCAGTGGGCAAGGAGGGAAAAAGGCTTGATGAAATATAGATGTCGTTATATTGTATACCAGTGCCAAGTGCTCAAATATCAAAAACTGCAGAGACAACTATTTCTAAAGACACGATTATCAGAATCATCTTCCTTGACAGAAGAAACACCGGTAGCTGTGAGCAACAAGAGGAAATTATGAGAAGTTGGAGTGTGTGACAAAGTGGAAGTCCATCACCGTAACACACACTAGACTGGCTGATATCAGTCACTTAAATTATATGATTATTAAGTAATAATTATGATTACATTCTGCATTAGCTCATCATAACTGATCTTTAAGGAGCCTCTGAAATTTATGTGTCCCCTGTGCAGTGAAACTTTACTCCACCGAAGAAGATTTCTCAACCAGGAGAAATCCAATGTGGACTAATTGGATTATCAGTGGAGAATTACAAAGTGACCTCACAGCTTTGCCTGTAGTTCTCTTAATGAGCTCTGTTCTCATAAATGTAGCGCTGGCCTTCTCTTATGGCCTAATTGATATTTCATTAGTACCTTTCTATTTATGATTTTAATGGCTTGTCCTATCGCGGTAAAAGGCGGGGCTGTTAGCGGGTGAGCTGGGGATTCCTGTTGGATATATTGTCAGCTTCAAAGTAGTTAAAATATGATCTAATAAACCAAGAAAAAAAAGTAAGATTTATGCTTTTAACCTTTGAAAACATGGTCTTCAAGAGTAGGGAGTCATTAAACACATCTGTTTCAGGCACATGCACACAGACACATGCATAGGTGTAACAGTGGTTTACAAATTTTAATCAGCTTGGATAGATTATTTTCCTGCTCTCTGTTAGTTATATTACTATTGACTTTTCATTCATATGTCCTAAAATATGGTAAATTACTAATATTTACATGTCAAGAAGAAGAAACACACATATTAGGTGCTCCAAAACTGGCAATAATCACCACTAGAAAAAATTTGGATCCATTTAATCAAACTTATCTAATATGATAATGCAACAATGGGAGACTGGTGCACAGGCAAAGATTTAAAGGAAAATTACAGGATGATTCAAAGTGCAAAATGTAAAAAGGAAAGGGTTTTAAGATGCTTAAAAACATAATTCATCTTGAGTTGTCAGCTGTAAATAAAAATACATTTTCCCTGCTATATTACATTGCAGCTCTTTAGGGGTTTGCTGACATCATATCCCTGCTCAATGTTTTTGCATTGTAACATCAGAATCTGACTCCCGAATACTGTACGGAGATGAAGTAATGCCAGAGTTTGTCTGATTCGTCATGCATCTCCATCCGTTGTTTGGAGGTTCCTCTTGACAAGAACTGGTTCTTCCTCCCAGACAAGATATCACTTCCAGTCACAACTCCTGGCCTCTTTCATTTTGTCTTTCCAGCTTGATGAAGGCTAATGATGGATACAGCGCTCAGGCAGAGCTGTCATCGTGGCGGTGATAGCGAGGCTTAGTTGTACAGATTTGTTTTAAGTTCTCAGCACACCTGACACAGCCGGTGATGTGGGCATCATGCATCACACACGGTAACAAGCTCCACACCAAAGAAGCCTCATTACAAGAAGAGGCCAGTCATTTCATGGCTTGTGTCAGAGCAAACCTTTGTTTTGTTTGAGCACGCAGGCCTTGTGAGTGGGGTTTGTTAGAGGGAGTGTCCACAGCTGCATTACAGTAGGGAGTAAAGAGAAAACCATGGCACAGTGGATTTGCTCTGATCAAAGGGAAGGGACTTTGATGAAAGCTCTTCATTAGGCACACCCGAGCAACTTTTAAGGGAAAGGACGTGGAGACATCAAGGGAGGGAAAAAGAGAAAAGAAAAAGAAACAGAAAAGGGAGGGAGGAAGAGAAAATAAGAAGTGGCAGCGAGGAGTAAGATAATCAAAATTACACAACAACATGAAAACGGTCTCTACTGTCAAAAAACATTTTTGCATCGTTTCCTTTCAGTTTCCAAAGTGGCCACTTGGTGGAGACAGCCAACTTTTGAGTAAACGTGCCTTCACCCAGCGTTATATTCACAGTCCACGCATTGCTTTGACCTGTAGTATTTTCAGAATTAATCTAAAATAAATGGGGTAGTGTGTCACCGCAAGAAATAATGTGTTAATCTGAAGGAATGAATAATGGGCAGCCATTAAAAAAAACACAGCCACTCTGTGGGCAAAACCCACTGCCCTACAAGTGCACCTGACTGATTGTTTTATGGATGGAGGCTGACACACACAAAATGGGGAATGACAGATGAAGTCACCCTCCACTCATTAATATCTACAACTGGGTGATGAGGTTTAACTCAGCCTCCTCTTCCTGGGCTGAAGTTAAGCTGCGCCACAGATGCTCATGTACACCATACAAGTGTCATTATTGTACAGGAAACCCAAGCTGTAATGGCTTAATGGGCTTCAGAGGCTGATTTTCTTTGACTGCCAGATGGAAGGAATGCCAAATGACAATCTGCCTCTTGAGTTTGCGGCAAAACAAATTGATTTGGTACGCTGTCCTCCTACAGCTTGGCTGAGAAATGTGAAGAGAAAACCAAGTGTCAAAGGAAGTTTTCTGAGATTAAATTCTGGAGATCTAAAATTAAATGGGCAGGCGGCAAATGGGGGGAATCTCTGAATTAGACTATTATTTGAAAATACTGTGCTCACAGAGGACTCTCCCTTATAGCGTATTCAATTCAGCTCGAATGCAATTCAATTTCACGAGTGAAAATTCACTTAGGACCTATACTGCTTCTCACGAGGCCGGTGGGTTTACTGTTTATATGGAAAAACAACATAAAACACAGGAGGCTTTATATGAATTTTAAATATGTGAATACCAATAACAGTCTGTGCAATATGCAGTGACACGTATTATAACACAGTGTAAATAGTCCAGTTGAGTTTCTACATCAGCATCCAAACAGTTAAGATTGTTCAAACAAAAAGCATTAAAAACGAAAATTTAAAATTTAAAAAGGAATGAGCTAGTTCTTCAGGCATGCCGATCAGTAGTTTATTGCTTGTTTAAATGAGGTTAAATTGCACACATCTGATCTAACAACTTCATATTTTCATCTACTTTTTATTTTAGAAATGCAGATTCAAAAGACAGGAAACTCTTTGTAAGTCTCTTCATCCAAACTGTTCAAAAATGAAGCCCCGAGAGGACCAGATGATGGGTTTAGATGTTTAATATGAAAGTTGTTACGTGTGCACTGGCCTACTGACATTTTCCCAGCATTGTTCAACATTTTCATTAGATTTCTTGCTTCATTGTATTCAAAACAGGGGGGTGTTGAGCAAACAGAATGGCAGGCAATTAGCTTTTCCTGACTTCAGTGAAATTACATATTAGTTATATTATAATGAGTATTTAGGTGATGGTGCAGGAGAAATTAATGTGGAAAAAGAGGGAAAAGCAGATATCCAAAAGGCAGCGACTGCTGCAAAGTCTTGTAATGTAAAACCAGTGAGGAGATGGAAAACAATGACTGTGCTACACACTGACATAAAAAAGGAAAAAAAAACAAAACAACTAAATGTTTGTTATTTTTTGTAAAATGACTGTCTAAACTTCAGTCTGAGCTGATATTCAGTATTATTAAGCTAAACTTAGACTTTTAAAAGCTTAATAATTAGGTTAAGGGGGTTTACCTTTGTCAACATTTCTTTTATACATTGTTAATAGATTATTTATTTTCCTTTGTTTGCCTTAAAGACAATCACAAGAGCAACAAAGTCCATACAAAGTAGTTTTGAAGTCAGAGGAAGTGATTTCAGGGATGAAGGAGGATGTGGTGGATCTGTCATAGACTGCACTGGAGTGTGTTTGGATATGAAGTCAAAAAAATAAAAAAAGAGACATAAAGGGATCAAAATAGGGCTGATGATGATGATGATTATTATTAAGCATCAAGCATCAAACCTTTTGGGACATTTAGCCGGTTAGCTCATCCTTTACATTTCATCATGCCAAACCGTGCAGGTGGGTAGTGTGGTTATATTGTTATTTTAGAGACAGATTTTATTAACCCAGTAAATAAGTACATAGTCAGAAAATAGCAGGACACTACAGGAGTGTGAAGTTCTGTGGGCACGGTTTCAAACTTGTGTTGATCTGCAACCAAAAAAACAACCAACTTATTTCACAGTTTATTGCTTTAAACTAACAAAATACCTGTTGACATAAACAAAATGAATGCCAGTGCTTCATTTTTGAGTGTACATGATGTGAAACTATCACAGAAGTGATATTTCCCAACTTTAACATGTTCAAAAACAAGCAAACAAAGTGTTAGGAGGGGTGGATGATGGCATTAAACTGCAGACTGTCACAACAGCAACTTGGGGTTGGGCTCCATCTTGTTCAACATTGTCGAAGGGACTTTCTTTTTCTAACTTCTCTTTCAGGTTGTGTACAGTTTACTCTTTACAGAACAAAACAAGTGGCGATGTAAATTGTTAGCTGTTACAGTTCTCTGTTCTGTTCTATGACAGGGCGCTGTATGTTTATGGCACTAATTTTATTTTGGTTTTCAGAATATAAAGCCACTGTTTTTCTACAAACTACTATACATCCACAGCATAGTAATTCTCATAATTCCCACTCCCACTGACACTTGGTCAGAGCATGGTGGGCCTGTTTTGAACACACAGGGTTCCTCCAAAGCTTCAATTTATACTTCCCGAGCAGATGATGTAACAGCTGTGAGGACATGTCCCCATGGCAACAAAGAAATGTAGGCAAAGCTTACTGAATGAATGTGTACTTTGTTTTGTATTTCAATCCTAACCAGCTACCGTTAGCATGCCATACAGATGCAGCACATATTTGCTGTGGTGTACACAACAGAAATGAGTACAATACTGACTAAATACCAGATGGATCAAAGCTCGTATCACCTTTCAGTAGCTGCATTATATCTCTACTGGCATGTATTTCATTTTAATTAAAAAAAAAAAAAATACAGCCCTTGAAGACAGAAAATTAACACCATGAAAATGAACATAGCTTATCTTACACTTAGACTGAAGCAATATGCTGTAAATCTGTGATGCCCAATCACTGACCCCTGGGTGCACCAGCTGGAACAATATGGAAAAGAATGACCAAAGGTGGCTAAAAACAACAACGACAACAACACAGAAGTGAAAAACTGGCAGGAAAGTCTTTCAAACTTTGTGCACGCATCAATAGAAACAAAGGCAGCTGTGAAAGCTCAAGTAAAAAACTACAAGACAGAACTTAACTAGAGAGCATGTTTACCATCTGATTGGCAAGGACACCCATGCAAGGTCCTAACAGTGAAGATCCCACCACCACTATGTTCAAATTACTGAGTAATCACTTACACTATCCGTTGAAATACTTTCCTTTCACCTGTGAATTTATAAAAATAAACCATGGCAAACCCAGCTGGGTAAAAATGACTGGCAGACTGTAAGAATAACGGACAAATGGACAGATTTAACCTAGGCGAATACAACTAGAAACCATGCCAACTTGGTCCTTTTGATGGTGCTGATGGTTTATTGATTGCTTCAGTGAACTTAAATTGTCAGTTTCTTCACTCCAGCGGGCAATCAGAGTGCAGACTGGGTGAAACAGAACTGCAGAATAATCTGAAAGACTGATAGGTCCATACCTCTGCTCAGAAACACCCCAGGAGGGCATGTACAGGGGGTCTTAAAAGCAAAGCCATTTTTAAAGGTCAGTATTTCTGCTCCTTGTGATTGTGACTGTTATTTCAAGCACCCACAGATAATTTCAGCAGGGAGCGGCACAATGAAAAAAAACTGTCAGTCAGGATTATAAATCTCTGAGACATGGCATCTCATTAAGTGGGTATCTTGAACGACAAAGATTCAGACAACAGAGACAAGTAACAGTGAGCAGTGCTGGTCTACCGACTGATACTAGATCAGCAGATATTCCATTTCAGCTCTATAGCTAAATCTCTATTGTGCATTTCAGAGCTGAGCTGCCCGCATTGTGTCTCTGCTCATTCATTGGAGCGTAATCCCATATTGAGGAGTAATCCACAGGCTGAGCAGTCAAAGACGGCACTCCCTCTTTACTCAGCCAAGCCTAACTGAGGTGGCTGAGGAGATTTTACAGCCCTCCTTGATCTGTTTCCAGGGTCAGCAAGAGGTGAAAACGGACTGGAATGGTCAAAAGATCGAAAAAGATATGAAAACTAACACACATGTAAAGCACAATATCACACTTTGGGGTCAGCAGTAGACTATAATTGCAGTGGGATGATGTTGAAATTTTGATTCGTTGCTATTTGTTGTGTGCTCAGCAGAAAACATTTGGAGTCTCCACGGGCAAATTGATTTGCAATCCACACACACACGCACATCTTTGAAGGGATACAGAGGACTGATTGACTTGAACTCCATGCATCATTCATAATTCTGACTGTTGGGAAATGATGCATTCTTTTGCAGAAAAAAAAATCACTACATCAGCATCTCCCGTAATTTGCTACAAGGCTTGGGACATACTACAGCTGAATGGCAAGCTAAATTGCAGCATGGAGCATTACATCCAAAAGGTGCATTGCTCGCTCTCAGACAGAGCTATTAGCACAGGAGTGAGCCCCATGATGTGCTGTCCCCTAGGGAGCGGGTGAAAAGAGAGGCTGTCATGATGACAGTCACCACCACTCTCCATCTGGAGGATTTGTTCTTCTGCTCAGCTGAGCAAAAGCCAAGTAAAACTAATCAAACATAAACTTACCATTTCTTATGGTTTATTTACTTAGAAGATTCTACATCAGACGAATCCCTCACTGACCTCTACACGGTGTACCTCTAACTCAGAGAGTACAGCTCTCCTGGCTGTTTTTGGGTGTTTGTATTTTTGGATTGCAACTTTAACTTTTATTCACATTTCCTTTATTCCTAAAATAATATTTTGGGCTTAATTCTGGTTTAAAAAAAATGACGTGAAGATTTCACTTTCTGTATAGTCACTTCCGGTTTGTTGTGTTCTCAAACAAAATGTCTGTTTTTTTTCTGAAACAAAATAGAGGCAATGCTGTTTAACTTGGTGTTTAGTCAGAGTTTCACCACATTGCACTCTCACCAATTCAGATCTAGAAGCCCTTTTCAAAAAGGTAATTAAAAAACTAATGCGGATTGAAAGGTGAACTTAATATATTCTTTTGTTTAACCGACACAAAATAATTCAAAATTCAAGGTGTCATTTGTGCTCAGCACTTGCCCCTCCACCTCAGAAACCATTTTACCTTTCCTGCCAGTGACTGGTACACCTGCAACGTGCTCTGTCTGCCTTATCGCCATTACCCAGACACCATCTGTAACAAACAACCTGTAATCCTCTTAGAGCTGTGAAAAACACTGGCTTCACAGACCCGTATCACCATTAACAGAGTCAAACAAGAACTCTCAGACAGTTAAATGCACCAATTACTTGAGTTGTTAACATTATTTTTCAGACATTTTCTGTCTTGCGGGAGTCGGATCAATATAAGAATTCATGGACATTGAGGATCATTTTCGGCTAAAGCAGCATGACAGAAGACAGAATGATGAATTTTTCAGGACCTGTTTGCTTTAAATTTGCTATTAATTTCATGGTTCGAAACTGTTGTCATATAACTCTTTCAGAGGCTTATAAGATGGTGCTTCAGACGCAAAACCCACTTGTTTACATTTGTTCTCAGGGGCGTGTGTGTGCGTGTGTGTGTGTGGAACATGACCTTGAGTGTCTCCCACATGCCTGCTACTGTCACCAGGCTGGCACCAGCTTTGATTAGGAGTAATTAATGCTTTCACATCTGGCGGGAGCTCCCTCAGCCCTTCTTAAATTTGGCTCTCTCCAAGGTTTTCCTTCGTGCCCTGTACACCTCCCTCCTTTTGAATTCTACTTCCCATCCAAAGCCATGTAGAAGGCTTTTTTTTTTATTACACCAGTGTTTCCTCTGGATTTTGAGGATATTCTCCATATCTTTTGAAAGGTTTTGTGTGTCAGTGTTGATGTGTTGAAGTCCCTGTCACTGTCACCTTTGCTGATTCCAACCTTTTGATCTGCTTTCCATGGTAACCCGCGCTGCTTCACCGTTCCGGAGATGAAACGGCTGCTTTCTGGCAACCTCAGCAAAGCAAGTCCCCTGGCAGTGATCCTTAACCAGTCTGGCCTCTCCCAGGAGTCGCACATCACTTGCTCACAGAAATAATAAAAACCAGATGGAAATAAACAGCTGGCCGGAAAACATCTCACTCCAGTTAACAACAGCTAATTTGAACAGTGCTGTAATAGAGTTCATTGTTAAATTCTCAAAGCATGGAGAGTTCAACGATATTATTCTCGTTAAACTCTCCATGCTTAGAGTAACATTTTTAAAAGGCTCTCAGTGTCCAGTGGGAGATCAAGTAAATCTTCTTATTTTCAGCCATCACTGCTGCTGAAAAGAATACTGTGGGTAGTTAATTTATCCTCATCAGAAAAATGATTATCATGGCTTGCTTGGACTTTTGTTTGAGTTCCTGTCTTATTTCCGAAGGCGGTCGTAAACAAGTACTTGATGGCAAGATGACACTGTAGAAAAACACTGAGGGTAAAAGCATATGTTCAAAGCAGCCTGAGTCTATAAGTCAAGACAAAAATGAAAAAGAACACACAGGACTATACAAACATACAGAGGTGAGCGAATGCAACACAGAAACCAAAACAGAGCAGCCAAGGAAATGAAGTGAAACAGGTCAAAACACATTCAAAGTAAAACTGGATATCAAGCTAAAAACAGAAATGGGGGGAAAAAGCAGGGCAGCATCAGAAAACCATGACTGAATCCCCACAACCAAGAGAACTGAGGAAGAACAAAAATCAAATTCCCAAGACCCATCCATCCATTTTCTATACTTGCTGAATCCATGTCTGGGTCACGGGGGTCTGCTGGAGACAATCCCAGCCCATAGCAGGTGATAGGCAGTGGTACACCCTGGACAGGTCGCCAGTCCATTGCCGATTCCCAAGACCATGATGCTATACACCATTATTCTTAATGATAAATTACACAGATTAGGTTTTATTTCCCTTTCTTTTAGACTTACAAAACCATGAATGCAGTGAGTTGTTGGACTGGTACACCTGAGAAAATAGTGATAACAGCAGAAGATAATTTATATGGAAAATGTGTTCAAGAAATTAAATGCATATTTGAGGAAATAGGTGCTGAACAGATTATATTTTCATTTGTAACTGAACAGCAATATCCAGATGAATTCTGCAAAATTACATAAACGTTTTCTGCTGTATCATAATGTCATCCAATAAATAATTGCAGATATGAACTTACCAATATGTTGGGTAAACACTGGAAACTTCTGCAAATGATTTGGAGCAGAAAAGACATGAAGTCTAACAGAAGGGTCCAACATTGCTGCCCACGCAGGCTAGAAATGCTGCACAGAAGTTATTTTCTTTTTTATTTTCTTCAAACCAGCCTTTAAATCCATAAATTTGTTTTCTCAAATGATGCTGAGAAATAATAAAAGTGTTTGTCAACCATACCGCTAGAAATCACAGACATGAACAAATTTTTTTAAACCTTTCCTAAAAAGATATTCATTTTGATTTTTGATTCAACAGTATATTTTACAGCTGAAAATGGCATAGACAAAAAGGATGACTACAAATGACCTCTGTAGCTCTAATGGAGAGCAACTTCTCTAGATTATGTGAGTTTTGAAGGGTGCCTTCACTAAACTGCATATTTCCACAATTTTCCATAGATATTCAATAGGATTAAGATTACGGCTCATGAATGGATTTTTAAAGGCACACTATGTGAACATACTACTCCAGACCAGATGGGGGCAGCATAGTTCATAGAGAAAGTTCATGTGCCAGCATGACCACTCCTCCACCCCCTTCTCCCGCCAAACACCACTACATAGTTAATAATTGGTTTTAAAACAGCAAATGTCAAAATGCAATATAGTAACACTGGTATAATAAATTTAGTGTAAATGTTTTTTTAGTAGAATTGTAATTCCTTGGTTTTGAGACTTTATTGTGTCCTGCATAGATTCAAAGACCTTTACGTTAGCTTTCACCATGCTTGAAACCATGGTTTATTCATCTTAAAACTTAACTCAACTCTCAACTTAACTTTATTTGTAGAACACTTTAACCAACCAGGCTATTTTAGGATATCTTTGTAATGTAAATAACACATCCTTACATTTCTTTGTTCTATTGTTTTAGTTTGTCACTTACTAAAGGCATGCAGGTATAAATGACACAATTTCTGTTCGTTTAATCAGGATTTTGAGGAGGTTTTTGAGGCTTTGTTTCAGTGAGCAGTGAGATAATCAACAAGCTGAGGTTATTTCCACATCTGTGCACAAATATTGTAAGCTGACAGTTTATCGTAAGTTACAGAAACACACCAAATTATATTTTTCGCAGTTCTGGACAGATCTACTGAGTGCCGTTCCAAAGACCGAGCAACTGTTTTTACAGGAGGCTTACTGCAAAGAGTCTCAAAAAGTTTACCATGTTTACCAGTCATTACTTCAAAGCACTTCTAATGGATGCGTCTGTCAACGTCTCATTTTAGGAGTGGCGTTGGGACAACACACTCGGTCCTGAGGTAAACTATAAATGGTGACCCAAGGTTTTGTTCCTGGACAGCGAACAGTTCAGCTGTCAACACCAGCCCACTGACTGCAGTCCACACTGTGACACATGCTTGCCTTGGCCCACTACTGCTTTCCATTACCCCGGTTCAGGAAAGGGAGCAGCTGATTGCCAGAGTGAGGACCATGTCCAGCCATTATCACTCCCAGCATGGGGTCACATGCAGGCAGATGAGGCAGGGGAATTTGCATTGTGTTTCCTTATCAAAATCACAGTCTTCTTTCTTTCTGTATTGCCTTATTTTCTTAGAAGTCTTCTTCACTCACAAAGAGAAAAAATAGGATTATTTTTTTTGTCAAGATTTACAATTACCACAGGGAATAAATTAAAAATAATCTAAAACATAAACTCAACTGAGTGCCTCTGCTGAGTCAATCTTTCTTTCAAAAGTCTAAGCCTCAAAATTTAATTTTACATCAAGATTCACAACACTTTACTGATAAGGAACAATAGTGATGTTTAAAAAGAATATTTACAGATAATTTAGTAAAGGGGTCCATAGTAAGGGTTTCGCCAAATCTGGATATTGATGGAAGTGGGGGATGTGCACTGACAAATATTCAGCAGACATGCACACAGGTGAAAGGCCATCAATACATGACTGCATGAATAAACATCATCCCCATCCTGCTGCAATTAAAGCCTGTGAGCAAGTAGCTGAAGTAATCAACGCCTCCCAAATGCTCAGAGCCACTGGACCAAACTGCAAATTGGGTTTTCACCTCTATGATAACTAGTGATGGCTCGAACATGGGCTTATTCCCTTTCCTCTCTTCCAAGGGCCTGTTCAGTTTGGGCTCTCATCCATGATGGTTGGCTCCATCTGTGCTTCTGTGTCTGCAGTGCCATTCATGTATTTTTGGTGTATTTCTATTAGCAATTCTGCATTAAAATATGTGTCGTATATTTCTGAGCAACATTGGGGAACCAGATTATGAACACCTGTTGGATTATTTGAATTTCACTAGTATTGTTATTCAGGCTGGTCAAACATAACTAAGGGACAAAGGGAGGTAAGAAACAGTGTTAGTAATGTTTATGATAAATTTCAATGATAATTTCTGCTTTCTGTTAAGGTTTTGATTAAAAATTTCTCATCCAAAATCATTCACATCCCCTTTATATCAGAGCCAAAGCCCTCATCTGCAGTCACAGCAATCAATAGCTTTACTAACAAGCTTTTCACATGTCTCAAGAGGGATTTTGAAACCCCCTCTTTGACAAAAAAGAAAGAAAAAAAAAACCTCAAGGTCTTTGAGGCTGGACACCTACTTTGACATCATTGTAATTCCCTCCACGGAACATGGATTAGATTCAAGCCTGCGCTCTTGAAAGCCCACTCCAAAATGTTGGTACTTTGGTATTTTGAAATCTCAATTTACTTGTTTTATTCCAACGTGTCATTTCAAGGATCATACTGGTCACTTCCTCAAACAGTCCTTGCAAAGCCTTACCCAGGGGAGAAAAAATAAAAAAATACAACTGTTTCATCCAACATGTAGTTAAATGGACACAGAGAAGCGACTTTTGACAAATAAGTGAAAAGAGATACATTTCCTGAGTCATACATGTTAATGGGAATGACACTTTAAAAGGTTTCACTGAATAAGTGTGAAGTGAGGCATCAGTTTCAACAGCCACATTGGAACTGATATGAAGCCATTTTTCTAACCTGCAGGACAGTGAGTCAGCCAGCTAATATGAACCCGAATGAAAACTGCAGTAGTATCAGCTTGTAGAGCTACCACAAGGTCTGAAACTCCACAAGCCTCTAAGGGTTCCCCCTCAGAGGCTGAAGCATATGGTGTTCATTGTAATAGTAAGAGCAGCAGTGGCAGTCACGGTGGCTGAGAGGTTAAGGCGTTGGACTCGAAATCCAATGGGGTTTCCCCGCACAGGTTCGAATCCTGTTCGTGACGATGTGATAGTGGCTTTTCTCTTTCGTGGTTCTTCAATGTTGGAACAAGTTACGAGTGGCAAAAATCTGCTCTTCCATGAATGCTTTCTGTTGTAAACTACTCTCTCTCTTCAGCTTCCTCAAACCCATTTGAATATCATGTGAGCTCCATCCCCTTAGTGATTTGCTGTTACTTTGGCTTGATTAAATTCATCTGTTGTAAGGTGCTTGCTAAATATAATGTAATATTGTAATAGGATGGCATAATAGGGCAACAAATGAATTTCACTGCAATGAAAATGAAAAACAAAATTTCTAAAAACATGTTTTTTAAGAAGATAAGGCATCTAAGAAGTGTTGTGGCCAGTCAGTTTTTAACAGATATAAACCCAACTATCAGAATTTGCTTGATCACCTCGTGAATTTACACCAACAAAACAAAGCAGAATGGTGGTTAGATTTTAGTGGGGAGGATATTAAGCTACCTTGCTACCACTAAACTGTTTTCCAATTAGAGTTTTCACTGTGCTGTTTGCTGAAATTTAAGAGCCAATCTGTTTCAGCGAAGCCATTAACATCTCCATCCCACCACTACTGGCTTAGACTCCCCACACTTCTTTTCTCCATAACATAAAAAAAAAATAAGTCACTAAAATAAAATAAATATATTTGCCTATTTTTCTCCTTCTTATAAATAAACTGACTTCCACAGCAATGTAATCATTATTATTAGATCCATTTCTCTTCATGTTTATTCAAGACCTCAAGCTACATATGACTGTTTTCCTGTCTTCGTACACGTGCAATTACATTTAAAGGTGGGATCTTTTCCCACACACGGGTTTTAGAAATATCACATTTAAAAGACTGTGCTCACGAAAGACAAATTCAATATGAGCAAATTACCATAACTGAGCACTGAATGTTTGTAGCACCGAATGAGCCAAAAGAATTGGTTTTTTTGCTGTACAGGTTTTTCTGCTTTTCAGTTAGAGAGTGCACATTATTTGGGCTTAAATGTATACAGCCTTTTCTCTACCAGGGGAGTGGCCTCTTGGACGGTTTCCTTTAGGTGTCAGGCAGACAGAGCACTTGGGCAGCAGGCCCAGTACGAGGGTGGCTCCAGGCTCTCTCTGGAAAAAAGCTGTCCCTGTACATACCTGCTGTTCAGTCAACATAAAGAATTCTGTGGGGTGGAAAACAGGAAACTCTTTAGCATATCTTTTCTGGGAATTCAGATACCTTTAAATAAATCGCAGGCATCCGCCCTGAGACGGATTGAATTTAATGAAGTGAGTGAGTTCAGAAAGGATGGAGATATTTGCTGCAGTGATAACATTAATGTTTCGGAGAGGAGTGATGACAATTCAATTTCGAAATCCAGTCTTTTTTAAAATCACAGAATGAGAGCTACTACATCAATAGCATAGTGAGTAATTAGAGGTTCTAGACTATCTTTGCTGGATCAAGACATTAGCAGCCTGAGGCAAAGGAAATGAGCTGAGTCAAAATCATTTATATTGTTTAAAGAAATTAAAGGTGAAAGCAGTCATCCAAGATGCAGCTCTGAATCTTTCTGAATTTATTTCTAAATGAACAAAGATGTACTTTCTCTTTCAAAGTAATCCAGACAATACTGGATTTCACATCATATCTAGATAGAAGAAATAAACACAGAAATTAAAAACTGATGTTGGATTATGCTGTTATATGTATATGTCATCATCAGGTATTACAGATGTTTTTTATTTTAACTTTTTAAAAGGGTTCATTCTGTAATTTATTTGATTGCCCAAAATGGAAGACCAAGGAGGAGTGTCTAACTGCACTGTGGCAGCGACACATCTACAGGTCTGATGTACCCTTATATAGTACGTATATAGATGCAACATTAATCATGTGGTCTCTTTCTTACAGGGATATTAAAGAGACTAAACCTCCAACTTAAATAATAATCCTATTGCCTGTTCTAATACAAACATTCTTTGTCTCTTTTTGTTTTTTTGCCCCCAATCTGAGAAAGCTAAGAACTGATCAAAAGAGGGAAAAGGCACATAAATGAAGCCAAGTCAAAACACAAGTGTGCACGTGTTGTAAGCCAAAGACTACATCATCCTACCATGAAGATATCTTCCCCAGAGATTCCCTTTTCAATTCCCAGATGTCACCCTGCTGGTTAAATACTGATTGAAGATTATTTAATCATCTGCTTGTGAATGTCTGTGCATATCTTAGACCAGCAAAGATTAAAATAAGATTCTGGTCAGGGAGTATAATTATGGAAATCCGCTGAAGAAATATTGGACTTTCAACTGTCATTAAAAACTTCAAAGGAAATTACAAGTTGTAGCCACTTGATTAAACTGGAATAGAATATATTAACTATTATGTGTCAAAGCAGGTTCTTTTCTATTTTTACAGGTAGTGATGACGATTTTAGAATATGAATATTGAACTCAGTGACAATGAATTTCTGCATTGATAAATGCAGAAATGTATTTTCATGCTTGATATATGGAATCATCCATCCATCCATCCATCCATCCATCCATCCATCCATCCATCCATCCATCCATCCATCCATCCATCCATCC
>JAOWBL010000015.1:8465525-8504365 GCA_028564865.1 Zenarchopterus dispar
CCATCCATCCATCCATCCATCCATCCATCCATCCATCCATCCATCCATCCATCCATCCATCCACCCATCCATCCACCAAAATTGTACGCACTCTGCACCAAGAATTAGCTCTCTGTACATCTGGATTTTATTGACAGACAGTATTTCTGCAGGTAAATTGAGTTTCTGCTCCTCTGTTTGTTTTGATGTACTAGAAGTTAACATTTCCAGCAATATGAAAGAATTGCATCATTATTTATTGGGTCCTTACTTTCAAAATGATCCAAATTTCCACGTGAAATTTTGCAATGTCATTTTTAGTTTTAGTTTTTTCATATTTTTTTTTCATAACCAGACAAACAGAACATCAGCAAAAACAGTCATAATCAGATAGTTTCTCCTCGGCCCTCGCAATAGTAGAGAAAAACATCTAACACGGTTTCTTTGAAAAATGCCTTTTGGTTAAAATAATGTTTTGTAATTTTAAAAATTAGTTACGTTTATTAATTCACTTTTTTGTACCCAGGTGCAATGGGAATGGATGATATGAGCAAAAAAAAAATTGCAATTTGCCATCTACCCTTATGCCAAAGCAAAATTAAAGAGTTATTTTCTGCAAAACACAGGTACGCATTATTGTAACATTTCTAAACCTTGAGATTGTTGGGAGTGAGGACAAACACTTTTGTTTTGGAAATATTAATATTATTCATATCTGAAAATGTGGCTCCTTTATTTTGTTCACACACACATATACTAAACCACTCAGTGCATGCCATGTCTTTACTGAGAATATATAATTCAGTGTCTTTCTTTAGCTTGATGCTGTTGATAACAGTGGCTGAGTTAACTCCAATAAATGACAGGATTAATATTACCTGTGAAAGCGACTGTATGAAATCAATAAATAATCCCAGTGGGTTCCATTTCAAAACTATAAAGTGAAGTCTTGCCTTAAAGGCATACTCTTTTCAAAGGGACATGAGAAAAGAAAAGAAGTTTTCTGTCTGTGTCCATAAGTTAAGTCTATGGTCAAATAGCGGGCTGGTGCTCCACAAGCCACCTGGGGAGTTAATATTGAGTCTCCTGTGGTGAATGTGGTCCATCTCTGAACCCAATCAATGTTTAATATTTGAGGTGGCTCAGGTGAGGAGAGGCTGTGAAGGTGCACACAGGCAGACAGACGCACACATACACACATACTATCACAACAAAGTTACTTAAATACACATGCACTCACACCTACTGTAACACAATCATTTACACTTGCTCCCCACCATCCACCATGAAGCAATGAAAGTCACATTCTAAAGGGAGAGGAAAGTAATAGGATTGCTCAATTAGGTGCCAAATGGCTTTCTGGGGGCCAGTATTTCATCTGCACTGCCACTGCAAGCAAAGTGGAAAGAGAAGCATAGGCTTCTGAAAGGTGAGTGCAGACATAAGCTAAATATTGGAGAGACTTTATGGGCTTTATAGCACAGATCTCATACTTTCTGCAGTGCTGAGGCTCTATGGGTCTATCACCAACATTGCCAGAATTACAAGCATGCTGATGATATCCTGAATATAGCAAAGCATGCTCTGATGGTGCAGACGTTAATGTGGATCATATTTTCATGGAAGAGCGGACAATATGGTTTTATTTGAATTAATGAATGAAATGCAAGACAAACACTTATGTGCAGTGGCATAAAAACGCACAGCTATGGACAACCAGTACTTTAAATGTCCTCATTGCTCTGTAAATAAAAATAATTGACAGTGAAGACTATCACAGCTTTGACAAAGATTTTGGTTTTCTTATTTGATCACCTTCACAGTGACCGATTTGTTATTATCAGGAGTAATTTGGTTACAAGGAAGGCTTCTATGCTCAATTTATGTATTGCTCTTTTCTTCTAGAGTCTTCTGCTCAACATCAGGGCTTCAAGCATGCCAAACTGCAAGTGCAGATATGTGAAAACATTAAAACAACAACAACAACAATAAAACTATAAAATAACACTTCGGGATTTTGATTGATATGATTTTCTTCTGGAGGACCATGTCTGCATGAAACAACAACCAAGCTGCTGGTTGGGGTGCCACATAGCTGTGCACACAGCAGTTCTCTATTTAAATGTTTTCCTCATCATATACATATCCTTTCCAACCAGTGGCCAGCAAGAAGTCACTCTGGTTGCAAAAAGTTGACTTGTTTACCAGTCTGTGAGGAAATGTCCTGGCAGCATGGCTGTTGAGTAATTAGAAGTGTTGGCATAGAGCTAGAAGGTCATGGCTAAAATGCCTACTGGGGCCTTTCCTAGGAGAGTTTGTATATTTTCTCCGTGCTTGTTCTGGTTTTATTTGGTTTCTTTCTCCCACAAATTAAATATCTGCACGTTAAACTGATTTGTAATTCTAAATTGCCTTTGAGGTGGTTGGTCAACCACCAATGTTTGTTCCCAATGAGAGCTCAGAAAGGCTCCAGGGGACCCTGGTGACTCTGAGTGGGATCAAAGCAGGTATAAAAGATGGATAGATAGAAATGTCTGTGTTTCTCTTTTGATCTATTAACTCACCAAACCTTTTAAAAAGAGCCTGTGGCTTCAATCAGTTCAAAAGAGATTACTTGAAGTTGTTTTGTTGAGTAGCTGAGACGATTCTCTCTTTGTTTCAACAAACAACTTAACAGCCAACCACAGCAGACATGCCCGTGGTTGATCCAAGCACCAACTAAGTCAAAGATCCAAAACAGTGGTCCACAAGCTCGTGGGAATATTTTTATTTAGGGTAGTGTGTGTTTGATAGTAGCCTCCCCATGCCCAAAAAGAGTTCCCTTAGGAGAAGCTCAATGTTTCATGTCCTAAGAATGTCTGTGATTGAGGTTCAGAACACCAACGTTAAAGGCTGGGAGCTAAGTGGTATGTGTAGGGGCTGAAGGACCCCACATAGCAAACAACTTACAAGGTCCCTTTTGTAGGTTTAGGGCTCACAGGCACCAAAACAATTTGTTGGAGCTAAGCCCGACTGGGTCCAGTGGGTGAAGGCCCAGCTACAACACACTCTTGAACAAGCCCTTCCAACAAGCCTGACTCCAGGGTGGGAGCCTAGTAACCTATACATGGACGAAGGACATTGTACTCCTTGATTTTTCTTCTGCATATGGGTCCGTTTGAATCGCGCTTGGTCTGACCCATCCTTTAGCAACAGTTTGTCTTACAAGATTCTGCCAGGGGACAATTCTGGTCCTCCTTGAATCAAGGAGGACCAGAATCCGTCCTGATTCTTCAAACTGAGACTGCTGTGACCACTGTTTACAGTGTAGTAGACAGTGAGAATTTAAAAGCAGTTTACGGACCACACTTCAAAAGCACCAAAATATCCAGCTAAATCCTTCATCTTATTGCCAAATTAATTCCTGTTTGACAAAATAATGCAGCTCGAAAAGTCTCGTATTTCATGTCATCAAGCAAGACTTAAAAGCGTAGGAAGTATAGAACACCATTAATATTTTGGTTACCTATAGTCCCAGATCAATAGCATGCATAACATGTTTTATCACCAGAGCCACAGAACTCAACTTGAATTCTTTGACTCCAGGGCTTGGCATCCTGGGATTTTCCAACCAGTGTTTTATTTACTATATTACTAATTCAGTACGAGCTTGTTATCCGGGCCCTCCGTGTGGTCTGCTCCTCCTGGGAGGCAGCACCCTAATTGTGTTCGGCCAACCTGTGGTGTGGAATTGCTGAAATCCCTGTCTCGAGGAAAATGAAAATATCAATAAAAACAGACCCTGGATGATCTTTGCTCGTGGCAAAACTGCACTGCACTAGATGCTGAGGTTTGTAATTACATTCCTTTGAATAATTGAAATCACTGTCCTCCGGCTGTAAGTCCATCTAACTGAGTGTTCAATATTGCATCATTTTATATATCATATATTTTACACGCTGTCTCTCTGGCAGCGGTTCCAGGAGATATTTAAAATGTCAGAGTGGCACAGTCAGCAAGCTTTGACAAAAATGACAGTGACAAGTTGGTCAAATGTTTTCTCCATTTAGCCTACAGACCTCTGCACACCTGGATGCCACAAATATACAACTGGCTCATGTTAGCTGACACTATAACTGTGATCTGCAAGTTTGTGGTAGATATTTGCAGAGAGGGAAGGTGTTACGGTCACTCTGCGCTCATAAATTGCTCTTAGGGTTTATAGCAGTGTAGTAGCCGAGCAGGAAGTGTCAGTTCATTATCACATGGCTTTATTTATTTATTTTTTTCATGATGCCTGCTCCTTCTGATTTATCTCCACTGCTGTGCATGCCTACATCTCACTGCTCCTTTTTGAGCCAGCAGATCCCAAATACACACATTTTTAAATGATTAACTCACACACTGTAAAAACAAATTGATTAATAAAATACTAACACAGATGAAAGGTGTTTAGTACCATGCTTTGATTTTGATCACCGCAGTAGCAGTATCTGAATAAGTTGTGCATGTCAAAAGTGACAAGGTTATTTTCTTATTCTCTTTTCTGCAACTTTGATCCGGTGTAGATCTTCTGACAATAACTAGAAAAAAAATGGCTGTGACACTCACTCCTGTTTCATTCATGAAAACAAATATAAACATGCTTGTATCATTATTGTATTGTAAATAGGACTTTAATTGCTTTCTCAGCTCCTATTAGTAGTAAAGTCCTGCTGCATTTTAAGAGGAAATTCCTTTTAATGTTGCCAGACTCCTGCGTAGCATCAAGTAGACTTCGTAAACAACGGGAATGAATTCAGAACAAGGTCTAGACAACAAATGAGATTAGTCAGTTTCCCAGAACTCACACCTGGCCAGTGTCAGTGACCTATTTATCACCTGCTTGTAGCTTGAAAAAAAAACCAAAATAAAATAAAATCATGCATCCACATGTGACATTGTCTTGAAGCAGCATTTATTCATTTACACATCTCCGACTTCACTGATGTTGTTACTATAAGACCAGAGATCCCTGAGCAGCATCAGTGAAAGTGATTGATACAGTGGTGTTTGTGAGGAAGTGTCTGCATCCTATATTGAAATATAAAACTGACATTGGGAAGAAGCTGGTTGTAAATTTCATTAGATACGAGGCAACTATGGCATATAAGTGCACCACATGAGTAGTTATGAATTCCTACCACAGTTTACTATGGTAACATATCTATTTAACTATGTGTCAACACACAACCGACAAATTAGCCCAAATGGAAAACTGGAAAATGAAGAAGGGCAGTGAACATTGTCGAGCAGACTCTGAAAATCACCAAGATGACAGACTGTACCTTATGTTTTCACTCAGTGTTAATTATTAAACACAACTATAAGACCACAGTAGTTGCTTTTTTTTTCTATTCTTCTTTTAATTTCGTAGCCAACACTCTAAAGCCATTTATAAATTAGCTGCTCTTTCCTGCATCTATCTTCCGTGTTCATCCTAAAGCAATTATGGACACTGTAGTCTGTATGAAGTGCTAATCTCCAAACCAAATTATCCAGAATAATGTTCTAATTCAATTGAAAGGAACAGCTCGGAGAAGACCCGTAGCTCAATTAATGACCTGACCGATGATTTAGAGTCTGAATGTGATTCTAAGCCAAAGATTTAATCGCACTCAGCGATTCCAAGAGAACATCCATTCCGCATGCAGACAGTGTGCGCAGTGTGTGTGACCTTGGTTAATATGCTCGGTCTCTCACACATATGGCCTTTCTTTTCAATCACCTGAGGGATTGATTCCACACCATGACCCAGAGTTCAAAGGAGGGGATGATTGCTGTTTTAAATGTGTCTCATTATATCCAAGGCAGGGTAATGTTCTCTCACCAGCATAACTCCGAGGGCAAACCCTTCCTCCCCCTTGGAGGTGATTCATTTTTTTTGTCATCCCATCAGTCATTCAGCTAAGTGGAAGCCCACATCATCATTACTAAATGGCTCTGATATTAAATCTGACAAAAACAACCAATTCAGTGCTGGTCAGAATTAGTGTCATTATATGTACACATTAAATTTTGGCTATTTTTTAATACTGGTTAATTAGCTGCATGTACTCAGAATGTGTCAGTACAAGACCAACATTTTTGCACAACAACAAAAGAGACAGAGAAAGAGAGATACAACAAAATGCATTTACATCAGGCACTCTTTGCACAAAGCATTTAAATTAGTTCAACAAAATAAAATATACTGTATAATCACCTGCTCTTCAGTTTCAGTCTTCAAGTCAAAATTTAAACATGAACTAATTCATTTACAGTATAAAACAGGCTCAATGTTTTCTTATTTCTTTTCGACATAGTAAAGGGAGAGCTTGACATGTAAGACATGTTATTATGCAATTAGCAAGTATTTTACCATTCCAGATTTAACAGTTGGGAGTGATATCAGGGCGTTTGACATTTAAAACTTGTTGATATGCTTTGATGATACTATGCTAAAATGAAACTTTGTGTCAAGGCTCTCTTTTGATTGTTTTAAACAGCTCAACAAATGGAAATGGAAGCCGTGAAACAGTGCATACCGAGTGTAAAGTGAGAGAGTTACGAGGCGCTACATTGAACAGCTATACATCCCACCATGTAGTATCACCCTCTGGAGTCTTCCAGCTGTGTTTTCAAGCTGTATTTACAGCATCTGTATACATAAACACACATGGAGAATCACCAGAAACAGAAATGTAAATATACTTTCTTAGCCTATGCATGTCTATTAAAAAAAGCAGCAAGAGCAAGCAGATTCACATTTGCACACTTATATCCAGAGAGCCCTGGTCCCATCTTTGGTTTAAGTTTACACAATATATTGGAAAAACCACTACTCTTACATATTTTATAAGACGTCCTGTACCATACTGAGGTACTTATTTTGCTATTCACACCGAGGGGATAAAAGGCAGTAAGCTCAGGGATCGAGCTGCTCTCCTCTGCGTCTCAGTTTGCATGCTGGCGTTTGCTTTAGTGATCTTGTGGATGGGCTCTGGCGCTAGCCACAAAGCCCCTCAGATAAAAGAAAAAAAAAACAGAGAGGAACAGGGATTACCTCCTTCAGGTGACCTTCCACAGATATACAGAGACAAAAGACAGAGGCAGGGAAGAGAAACAGACGCTTAAAAGGCTGAAACACATATTCCTGCTTTCTCTCATGGTGAGAGCAGGAGTATCCATGCATGGATGTGGATGCCGAGGACATGCGCTGACCAGAGAACCGTACCTGTTATCTCCACCCAAAGATGCTACAGAATTGGATTCTGCCAGATTCAATCAGAGTGGGATTTGACATGTCATGGTCCAAACATTCTGGGGAAAACACAGCAGTTCGCTCATTGAGTGTGTCTTTCATAAAAAAGACAATTACCTATCGCACCAGTATACAAACACTGACTACATTTAAATAAATAACATTCTTTACTAAATTCAAAGTAGCTCACTGGGGTCTGAGCGGTGTTATTTACTGAACCAAGCCATGAGACAAAGCATACACATGCACGACCGTGTAATTCAAAGTGATTTACTGCCTATCTGACCACCAAGACATGGAGCTGGCATCAAGTCTGTTTTATAGGGCATGTGGATGCATCAGACTATAGTAGAATGAGCATCAGCGGGCTGTATTAAACCTCACAAAGGGATTCAAATCCACTCTGAGGCATTGTCTTCATTATCTGGGCCCAGCACTCCTGGCCTCCAACTCTCAGCTCAATAAATATGGATATGAGAGGAGATTTATTGAAAAAACTTTGGTGAATAACGCTGAGATGAAGGAAATTGGCTGTGAAATATTGCTACTCGGAATAGCTCTGATGCCCTATTGTGAAAGACGTGATGAAATTATTTGTTTTGGCAAAGCAGGCCTGTAGCCTAATTAGCCTCCTAATGCTGCTTTTATTACCTGGCTTTGTCTTTGGCCTCCTCCCACCAGGAAATACACAAACAGTTCCTGGAAAAGCGAAAGCAATCACTTGTAACATAGAGATGACAGCAAGAAGTATCAAATCAAATTTGGAACTGTGTGACAGTGTCTCTGCTCCATAGTTCACCCTCATTTGCAAGTGGAGAGGGACAGCTAACATAATTGTTCACACTGTCCATGATCAGAGCAGGTGGGTAACCTGAGGAGTGGGACTGGAGCCAGGCTTTCATCCAGCTAGCGTCAACTCATTGGAGCAAGTCTCCTCACTTTGTTCATCAGGTGAAGGAACTGCTAAATTATGGGCAGTCTTGCATGGTTTAAGATTAAAGTCTGGTTGTCCGTTTGAGTGAATAGAAATTGACTTTTAACCTGACTTTTAACACACTCATCAGTCACATTGTGCCAGCTAGTGCTAAAAGGTTAGGATACGGTTTCAGGGTTGACCCAGAGACCAAATGCAGCTCCATGCAGCTGCGCCCAATAAATCTCCATGCTTGACAGCAGTCCAGAGCCTCTTCTTGGAGTTTTAGTTGGTATGTGTACAAACATCGAAGTGTGGGCTGCAATTCAAGGACAAATTAAGACATACTGTAACTAACTGAAGCAAAATAAAAGTGTCAGGTTGAATTCCAATTACATAACGTCAGGTTCGACCCCAGGTAACCCCAGGTCAAACAGGGTGAAGGCATTCCAAAAGATCGGCTCAAAAGACAAGCATCCAAGAAAGCTGTTGCACTTTTAAAATATATGCAGACACACACAGACACACACACAAACACAAAAAAAGCTGTTGCACTTCCTCAAAGCAGTATTTACACTTCAGCAAGATGTTTCAATTACTTTTAAACCAATATGTTAGCAGCTGCAAAGTAGTTTTTCCACTCTTGCAATTCTTGTTTCCCTCTGGACTTGAGCTCTTGAAAGTAGTGCAATCAGTTTGCTTTTGGAGGTTTCTTTGATAATGAGTTGTTTACAGATATGGAGATATGTGACCCCCAGCAAATGCAGAGCTCTAATTGTACATCCATGGCATTTTATGAACTTTATCCTTTAGTCATTACCTGGTTTCTCTGAGGCTCTAAATGATCCTAGAAGCAAATCAAGGAGCTTTGTGATAATTCACTAAAAGCATAAATTATCATTAAAAGCCACTTGACAATGTCAAATAAATAAATAAATCACCTCATGTGTTGTTTAACCTAATTTTGCATATCAAATAATTTCACATGCATTTCCAGGACTGAGACTACTTTCTGCTTTTGTCTTTCTATTTAGACCTTTCAAACTTTAGCCTCTAACCCACAACATGGGCCTCTGTCTTAGTTTGACTTCAAACCCATGATGTCATGCTGGTTCATCTCCAAGTTCTGCAGCTTCGACTCATTCTGTGGTTTGCCCATCAACCACAGTTCTCCTCATTCTTTTAGAATCAGTGCAGCAGCCCTTCATGAGCTTCCATCTCCACTTTGAAATGTCTGGGATGAGCATTTCAGCTGCACATTAGGATTCACATAAATGGAAGCTTGAATACACAAAAGGTAGCGAACTAGTGTATATTTAATTGATCTTTATTAATGATGCATGTCAGGTGGTTGCTGGGTATATTTATTTATAACCTTCTATTTAGGTCGAGCCACTATAATGCTTTATGGAAAGTATATTCCATTTGTGTCTATGTACTTCACACGTAAAAATCTCATTTAAGAGTGCAGAACTTCCATTTTTCATTTACATTTATATTCTACATCTGGACTTGGATTCTTGCTGTTTTGGGAAATACAATTATGTTAATTACCCCCGATATTTGCATGGAAGTCTTATTAATTAGATTGGAGCCTAGACTCCTAAACTCAAGTGTTTTACTATTACAAAGGCCTTTAAAGACTTAATTTCAAGAGTTATCTGACTGAAATGAGGTGACTCTTAGGATCTAGTTCCCAGATAGCTCAAGCTACATTTTGTACTCCATCTCACCTCCTAGATGGTTTATTCAAATTACTCCATTTCTTTTTTTGGGCTATTTGAGGAGCAAGAGGTCAACGCTCTTTACATGCTGATGTCCCTTCCCTGCTAGGCTCACTGCCACTCTTAAAATCCCACCACCTTGTTAGGTCCACCTGTAGGCTCTGATTCTGTGGAGAGGGTATTACTGTTGTTCATTTCCATCAATCTATCTATGTCTTAAAAGTGAGGACTAACCAGATCAGAGCCGTGATGCCAATGTGCAAGTTTCTATTTTTTTTTTCCATTAAGAAAGCCTTTGAAGTCATCATCGCAACAGTTATCTGAGTGAATTATTATGTAAAACACAGCGGCGACTGGACAATTACTTTTTGATGTCAAATTTCCCCTGTTCGTATATGATTGACCTCCATTCTAAATGATGGTCCTTCTCTGCTAATTCTCAGACTACACCTTCATGTCCAAACCGGGTTCACTTGCAGAGCTACATCCCCATACTTGTTGCCTACTAATCTCCTAAAATCCTCCCGCTTCAGTGGCCACCCATTCCTGACAGCATGTTATTCTTCCATCTATCTAGACAGTGAAACTGCTCTACTCCTGGTTGCCTCAAGCTTACGACTGGTCTTTCATTAAGGCTAGTGTCATTTGTGTGGCCCATCTTTTCTTTCATCCTTCTCAGGCTCTGAGGGCACTGCCAAATTGTTTAAGGATGGATGATCTGTCTGGAGGGTCCATAGGAAATGGAAACATCCCTATCCATCACCAGGAACCATTGACACAGACAAAGAAACACAAATAGAGACATACACCCAAAGAGAACACATATATTCAGACGTGCATCCTGTTTAAATCTGGCATTGCTGCTCCTGCTGAGTTTCTCAGGCTCCAACAACTCTGCCAGGACCAAATGAATATTCATTGTATCGACTAACAGAGGCTCTGCCTTGTGCAGCCCTCTGTGGGGCATCTTGGGCCTTTGTGTCGAGGCGTTACCCCCTCTAGTGTTGTCATTAGACAAATGATTCATAGCGATAATGAAGGAGCCTGTTGAACCAACAGAAGTTCCTGTGGAGAAGAAACAGACTGTACATGGAGTTACTAGAGGAAAACAAAGAAATAGATTTTCAAAGAGCAAAGCTTCAGAATATACACAGAACGCTGGCATTTAATTAAGGTATTGTCAAATTAGGCCACATTGCTGTGATTGAAAGTAACATATTACATTTCTGGATAACAAGAAACCTCAACTAATATTTTTCCTCACAAAAGAGGATGGCAAGTGCATGCCATCATGTGGCCTATGAGCAAAACAGGGCTAGATTTCCGACATGATGCCGGTAGAGAAATATCTTCTCTCCACCTTAGCTTTGATCTCCACCTCCTGTCTGAAAGTAACACTGTACAGCAAGTGGGTGGGACAGTTTTGATTACCTACTTAACCTGTGTTCAGACAAAGTCCTCTTGACCTTCAGGTTTCTATAACTAATCAGTCATCTGTCTGTACAGGGATGTCTGTCTTGTAATTTATTTTAAAAAGAATTAGAGACCTCTTTCATTAGATGGACAACATCCAGTATGAAATTATAATTTGTCACTGTCAAATGCCAACTCCGTGTCTGTGTGTCTTAACGTTACATTTCATACCTGGTCATAATTTCTAAGCTGTTTGGTATGACTGGCAGGGAGACAGCCACGCCTTTCTGTGGTCTCTGAACAGTGCTGTTATGTCTAAGGTCCAATCCGCTGTGACAGGTCAGGCACGACCTTTAGCCCTACAAGACATTACTGGAGCATCTGAGCATGTCAGCATGGTGGGATGGAGAGGAGGAGGAATGTTTGGGGAAGAAAGAGATGGGGGGTTTGTGATGTGAGAGGACAGTCAACCCGGTCCTCAAGCTGAGATGGGTGGGAGGGTCGGTGGCTTGAGGAGGTGGTGTCTTTGGGGGACTCACAGAGGTCAAGTGGCTCTGGAGGTTATTAAAGAAGACCCCATAAAATGTTGTCCTGGTCTATGATTACATCTGTCACGCTGCGAGAGAGAGGGTGCATGGGGGAGGAAATACAGAGGAACGTCTTCTAGAAATAAGCCACATTTTTCTCTAAAGACATTCTCTGAAAATCTGCAATATGTGATTTAGGTTAAGATGATAAATCAGCAAACTGACAGATAGTCATGGTATTTTCATATAAGCAGCAGCTGCATACACAGGTGGATAGCATAACTACAGAAGCAGCTTGGGCCGACTGAATTTATTTACCGTTGTCTTCAGTTTAAAAGCTAAAACAGAATTCCTCTTGTCCATGTTGACAGATGAAAGTGTGACTCGTTTCCAACAATCATGAAGGACATTGGTGGGCAGCCAAACCTTCGGGCGATAAACTGCAGATTTTTTTTTTTAATGAAATATAAATACATGCAATCTCTTCTCCTGTCAAAGGCCTGTGATTCGCAGAAGGTAGTTTGACACGGTCACTGGGAAAGGGCTTTAGGCAAACAACCAGCGAGAGAGGCCATATGCACTGGGAGAAAAAAAAAAGCCACCAGTTTTTCAAACAGACACGATTCCTGATATCAAAAATAAGCATGAAAAAAAGAAGTAAGGCGTGATTTGTCTTTTGAGTGTGACTGTTACAACACTTGAGATTTCTGCAAGTATCAGAGACTTTAAAGAGAAGTGGGTTATACAATATGTCTGGTGTGTTGGCGGGGCATGATATGAAGGACAGTTTGAGGACAGCGAGCTCTCCTCTGGTAGAAGACTGACTATAAATTCAGAGAGTTACACAAGCCCAGACCAAATCTACTGGGACTGAGACTCAACCTGAACCCGAAGCTTTTACAGTCGCAGAAAAACTGTGTCAATGAGCTGATGCCAAAAATGCTTTAGTGTTTGACTTCACTGACTTTGTATTTCTCTAAGACCTCGGAAAGTACAGTGTAATATAATATTCTGCATTCTCTTTCATTATTTACATGCTCTACTGATGCTCCACTGTAGCTATTGGCCTTTTTCCGGCTCATTCTCTAGCTGTAAGAAAGTACTGAACTGTACTGTGTGAAAAATCAATTTTCACATCACAAAGGTACACCAGAACAGCTTCAGGAACATTTCAAAGAAAAAGCATCAATTTTTGTGGAGTGGCTGCGGGAGACTAATGGCAAAAGCTTAGACACATGGAGTTTCTAAACACGCAGCACAGAAATTACAATGAATACCAACCACTGGTTGTATTTTAATGATTGTACATTTTGAACACCCCAGGGAGAGCTGGATGCAAGCTTGTGGGCGCTCACGTAAAGGTTGGGGGGATAGAGGATGGTTGGACTGAATTGACTTTTCACCACACACCCTCAGAGGTAATCAGTCATTCTGACTGGAAGTGTTTGTGTTAATGTTCACGTCTGTTCAGCAGCCTTCTGCCTCACGCATGTTCCACCAGCATGCGCCTTCCTGTCTCAAAATTATGTCGTGATCTTTCACTCCACTGACTGCCAAACGGAGACAGAACCGCGGAGTGATGCATTTCCCCCCCTTCATCATGGCAGCAGGAGCATAAGTGTAACTGGATCCCTTGCTTCTTGACGGTAACCTGACTGCCTTTGTCTCTGCATCCCGATTGCATCCCCCTTTTTCTGAAGATAAAGGCAATAAAAGCAAAGTGATCATCATTTTCTTTAGGTGAGTGCCACTTTTCGAGGCTTTTAGCTGGATGCAGAAATTCTTCTTGCTTCCCTCTATAAAAGTGAATGTAGGATTTTTTTTTTTTTTTACCCCTCCCTAGGTTTCTTTGTGGCAGGTCATTTTATCTGCAGAGCCTGTGCACTCTCGTCATCTCTTATCGCTTCTCACTCATCTTTCAAATAGGTTCCATCAGCTAACAATCAGGCCAGGAAGAGAAGAGGTCACCTACACCAATGATTCCCCATGCACCTGCCCCAGTAATGATATCCTAAAGACAGAAATGGGCTCAAGGAGGAGATAAGGCAGACGTATCGTAGTCTGGCTCTGCTGTATCTTCAGTGCTTGAAAAACATTGTAATTTAGGCTCAACGCAGACATATGGTGGAGTAGAACAAAACTGGGTTATAGCAGTTAAACAAATAGGACAAAGTGAATTGAGTCATCCACTCTCTTTATTCTGATTCTTTATGATTCAGTCACTGGTCCCTACATCCTCTTTATTTTGACTGTCTTGTCATGTTATTGGGCAGGTTGACAGTTAAAGCTGAGATGTTAATTTGGTTTACACAGACACATAGAATACCATACAGGTATTGCTGTTGTTACTTGACAGCACATTCAGGTTTTAATCATCCAAATAGCCATGTGTATAAAGTATCAAAAAAGGATCTTCAATATTTATTTGAAAAATCTGTGTTTAGAGAAAAACCTAAGAATCTTAATGATATATCACAGATCGGAAATCCAGGATTTAAAGTATAACTATCAGAATGGATGACCTGGTTTTGAGTTCAAGATAAGTTTCAGGACTGAGTTTTCCCTTGTTGATGATCCTTGACACAAAGACAGCAGATTACTACAGACGTTAGGATTCATCATCTGGGCACATTTTGCAGTTGTTGTTCATTCATTTTTTAATTAATGAACTAATAAACAAACATTACAGGGCTAAACCTACTGTCATTAAGTATGAAATAAAGCAGGCTTGATTAATCAACAGAGCCCTGAATCTAAAACCACAGGCCACCCAGAATTCTTATCTGGAAACTATTTTGTCTGTAAAGTCTAAGTTTGTATTTTGCTCAAAAGCGCGAAATATTGTTTTTGCTACACTGCATTGCCACTCACAATCAACTTCCCAGCCTTTGCCAGACTTGTGAGTGTGTTCCATCACCTAGAAAATGGGCTCGGGCAGGCCATTACAGAAGAATCACCTTGTTCTGGCTGGATCTCGAACTGATCTATCTCAGCCTGGCTGGGACGAGCCACTTGAGCGACACGGCCAGCACAATGCCGAGGAGCACCAGCTGAAACAGTTTTCTCTCACTCCGTCAAGAACAATCGCTAAGGTCCACAGCTGCCATCCGGCGCAACGCTCTGACATGTATCCAATACAAACAAGCAGAGCATGGACAGATGGCAAATCTCTAAAGAAGAGTGTTTTCTGACACCAAACATGCCACTGATTGGTTTCTAAATGACCATCTACTGTCATTTTGCAGGGAAGGGAAGGATTTTGATTCAGTTAAATGATATAGCACTGCTGTAATCAGCAAACACCAAAATATTTAGAAGTGTGTTATTGTGTCTAGGGCTGTAATTTTTGTATGGCCATACGTCATACTTTACATCTGTGTCCAGAAGTTCTGACATTAAGAAGCTCTGAGGATAAAACACTTAAAAAATAATTAGCTAATTTAAAAAGTGAATACGCCTTTTTACTGGGAAGAAAATCAAAGTAAATTGCAAAAGACTTGCAAAAGACTTGGAGACGTTTTTAAACAGACTTTTTAACCTTTTTACCTGGAGCATTCCTTTACTGTAAAAAATCTATATGTAGCAGTCGTCTGAGGGATGTTACCCCTTGACATGCCACACACTCCTCCGTGACAAAAGAAAGACTGGGGAGAACTAAAAAAAAGAAAAGAAAAAAGAATAAGCCAGTGTGGTTTTGGAAATCAGAACAAACCCTCTGTGACATCAGCCACAGCTTTTCTGAAGGATGATTCTGAAGTCTCTTTTTCCTCACACTGCACGTACGGTGTCATGTTGCAAATGGCTGGACCTGGAAAACCCAGCAAAACATGCCCACTTTATATCAATAACAGAAACTCATTTTGTTAGCTGACTTAGCTTTTGCTAACTTGTGATGCTATTTAATATTCCTTTACATTTATTTTTCATCAAATCTGTCAAATGCCCTCATGTCAGTTGTTGCTACCCAAACCCTGATCTTTAGCTTTCTGTGGAGCACGCTGCAGTCACGCCTGAAGCGGTGGGGATGAAAATGGACAACGCTGAGTCTGAGGCCATGGTTCTCTGTCGGAAAAGGGTGGGATGCCTCTCTGGGCAGGAAATGAGGTGCTGTCTCAAGTGGAGGAGTTTAAGTATGTTGGTCTCTTGTTCAAGGTGAATCGGTGTGGCTTCTGCAGTAATGTGGAGTCTGTACCAGTCTGTTGTAGTGAAAAGAGAATTGAGCCAAAAGGCAAGGCTTTCTGTTTACCAGTTTATTTTCCTACCCTCACCTATGATCACGAGCTGCTGGTAGGGACCGAAAGAATAAGATCTCAGATGCAAGACGTGCTTTTAGAGATAGGGTGAGAGGTTTAGTGATCTGGGAGGGACTCAGACTTGAGACGCTGCTCCTTCACATCAAGAAGAGCCAGTGAAGGACAAAAAAAGGAGGACATACTTTTTAAATATTAACTCCACTGATGATAGTTTTCAAATTCAGAGTTGGAGAATAGAAAGTGAGACAGAGAAAAAGGCTTACTGTATAAAATACATCTGAGCATTCATTTGTTTAATTAAAAAAAAAAACTGTTGCAACTGCCAACTATAAAGCAAAAACCCATGAAAGAGCTGACTCAAGGTTTCAACTGATACCTGTATGTCAGTATGCTATTGAATCCCTGTGTCAATCAATAATGCATGGCAAGCACCATTAGAATGAAATATTTTTGCAAAATGAATTCTTTTACCACTCAGTCCAAAGGGGAAAAGATTAGCAGGTGCATTTAATAAGGAAACTGCAGGAATCTTATTATTAATAAGGTGTTTGGTGTTTTTTATAAGCTCATTTGTTTCGCAGTAGATAAGACCTCATATTAGTTTTTATATCTGTGAAATGAGTGGATTCACTTCCTTCCTTTTACCATTTGCCACTACAAACTGTACTTGCCATTTCTTTTGAACTGTATGACAGATTAACAACGCAGTGATGTAAACATCTATTCATATGATATTTATTCCCACATGTAACCTCAGATCCTATTAAGAGTCAGTGGAACAATGTAAACTATTTAAATAAAATTCTTAGAAATTCTACCGGGAGCGGTAAATAAATTGTTCTTTACTATTATTATTATTATTATTATTGTAATTTAAGTTTTGCTTTTTGATACAGCTACGGAGGTCAACCAGATCATAGAAGGAGGAGTTATAACACAGCTCTGAAGGTTTATAAAGAAAAAAGCCACATAAAAAAATACCTGCCTGGTAACAGAAAAAAGCATGATAATTTGGAGCTCATGCTATAGGTAATGATAGTCATAAATGATAATTACCAAGGCGCATACTTGTAAAGTTGTCAAGGCCTCTGCAGCTTGTAACCTCAGATCCTGTTCTATCATGCAGCACCTCTTGTGTATATGTCTTCTACCCTTTCAGACAAAACTGGCACTTCCATTGCAGTTTACCTGAGCTCAGGTAGGCCCTGTAATCACAAAATCCCAACACTTTTTATGACCCAGTGAATCAGTGGCAAAGACAGATTTATCCATGGGCCTCGCAGGGGCTGTTTCCAGCATCCTCCTGACAAGAATAGACGCAACACCTGGTTATGACAGATGTGGCAAACCTCAGTGATTGATGGCTTATGCCTCACCTGACTTGACCCCCCAAATATATAAATAATTGAGCAAATATTGAGACCCAGAGGCTCAACACAAGGGTTAGTGTGGTCCATAATTAGAAAACATTGCATTAGAAGCATGCTGAAGCAGAAGAGAGCAGACTCCTTGCCACCTTCAGTGGCATGGAGTCAGTGTAATACTTTGCAGTCTAACACTTAATTCTGGCTGGGTGATGTTCACACTAGTTGCTCCGTTGCATCAGACAGTAAAAGACACGTTTCCTGATCGATGCTCATTCCTTGCATCACGAGGGAGTTGCAAGCACTCTCACCACTCTTCCCTCTTCTATGTCATCTTCCTTTTTCTCTTCTCTCTTCATCTCAGCCTTAAGTCTCCATGGGTTCTTTCCATTAGCCACTCTGCCTGCTGAAGTCTCCTTTTAAATCACGATGTGGAGTGACTATAGCCCGGGGACCTTGGGGGACTTCATCATCGCCGTATCCATCTTGCACCTGGAAAATGGGCCTTAGAAGAAACTCATTACTGTAGTATTCCCTTGTGCTTTCAAATTTTACTTGGAAGGATTGTGAATTTCTTATCAATTTTATTTTTCAGAAGACCAAAGACATGCAGAGAGATGCATACAATGTCTACCAGATTAATCTGAGTCGACTGATCCCAGGAAGTGACAGAAGCAGCAGATAGAATCCACCGCACAGAGACTCTCATCAAGGTACAATATGGCAATGTTTACACTTGCTCCAAGCCATGTAATAGAAATCCTGCCTTGCATAATCAGAAAGTTTAATTTCATTCCCTGTAGAGAGCTTCACCTGAGAAAACTACGATCCAAACAAGCAGAAAGAAGCACTGTTGAATTTTGATGCTATCCTGAAACAAACGCTGACTGAATGTAATATCTGCAGTGAATACTGGTTGGTTTTGTTGACAAAGTTTAAAATGCTTCTGTGCAGAAATATTTTAAAACTGAACTTATATTTGCATCTTTATTTTTTTTTTCTGAACTGCTGTGAACGTGCACTTTTTATATCAAAGTGGCAATGAACATAAAAGCTGTGAATATTGGACTGATTAGGCACCTCTCCAGTGTCGAGGGACATCAAGAACATTATTTATATCTACTTCTACATTATTTATATCTACTAAACTGTCAAAGTGTTCACTAAAGATCTTTGAGTTACAGAGGGTCACAGATGTTACCGTGTAGTTCTCAAAATTCTAATGAAGCCTGTGTCAAACACCTAAATTATATTCATAGGTGTCAATCAGTACTGCATCTGGAGCGCTCCTGGTCCTCTCCTCTGTCAGCATCTGATACGTATGTCCATCTGGAAGCAATTCGGTCCCCAACCATTCTAATTTTCAGTGGGGAGTATGCTCGTCATGAAAGACAGCCAGGCCTCTCCACTTCTCATTTACCTCACGTTATTCAGCAGACTCCATTTCCTCTTCCCATGACCCTTGGATGTCTTCAACTCTGTGTCACCTGAAATCAACTCTCCAGAATTTAATTTGTAGAGAGCAGAGCATCCTGACAGGGTCGCTCATGGATCCAGTGAGGTCACATTGAGAAGATAATACGGAGAAAAACTGGAAGTGCTGAATTATTCTCTCAGCATAGCAAAATTTTGATTTTCTTGTCAGGTTATTCTAAGCTTTAACTGTATAAATCCATCCATTATCTATACCTGCTGAATCCAATGACTGGGTCACGGGGGTCTGCTGGAGCCAATGCTTCAACTGTATAAATGACATGAAAAAAAAAGTCAAACACAAGAAACCAGTTGTACTTCATCCATGAGACAGAGGTAAAAGCTTGTTTATTAGACTATGAGATTGAACTGTTACTTAGACACAATGTTAATTTAGTTAAGCACGGCAGATCAGCTTAAAACATGAAAATATCACCACAATCAACCGCAATATGGTTTCAACATTATCTTCCTCAGATGTATATAATCTAAAATATGTCTTACTCCATCTTACTTCACTGATTAAAAAAATTAACTCAGAGGTCAAATTACTCTGAATTTGCTTTTAGTTTCATACCGCTCACAATGTTATTGTGCAAATCCACTTAAACCAAACAGAATACATAGAGTAAGTGAAATAAACTGTTTAATATCTCCATGACAATATCTTATTTTTGCAGGCTGTTTATCTCTCAAGGGAAATCAGTTTGGAGAAAACATGCGGAATAATCTGTCAATAATTGAGGATAATTTACCTCTAAACTGTGGACATTTCCAAACAATAAAACAATTTGTTTCTGTGCATTACAAACTATTTGTTATGTGGGTGCTATCCCTTTAATTGGACCCAGCGCCTAATCGATGGGATTTTCAACCTATTGCCCATCAGTCATCATACAACAACGGTACCAGCGATCACAGATTTACAGGCCTGTCAATACAATTTCCTCAAATGATATATTAACTGTATTTCCATACACATCAATTTTAACTCTGTTGATACAGTGTATTGATTGGTGGAGGCCCTATGGAATATTAGGTATGTGGATGTTGTCCTTTTGGCTCTAGCACAAACGCTGTATGATATTTGTCAGAAGAGAACGTGGTGGTTTTAACACTTGAGGAAGTACTAACCTAACCATTCTCCTGAAGTGTATTATGGAGGTTTCCCACAAGAGCCCCGTGAGTGGTGTCGTTCAGGATGCTTAGGTGTTGCTGCACTATCATTAGTGGTCAGTGTGTCTGGGAAGAGCGGCCCAGATAGTCTAAGGAATGCTGGGAAGGTGGTGGGGACTTGTTGTTTGGGATGGCTCATGGTTTCCACCACACTCTGTAATCAACACTTTTTGTCATGAGTGATTTGTGTGATGGGAACTGCAGAGAAATTAAGCTGCCGCTACGAAAGTGGATGGCAGTCAGGCTGCAAGATGCTGAAAGGGAAAGTGAAAAGAAATGTTTTTCAAAGACTTGGAAATGGCGAAAAACAAAATTCATGCTGCACCAGCAGAGTTAAATCTGCTCCAATTAATTCCTCCTTTTGAGTAGCGTCTCTGATAAACAGGCATCCACGCGCAGGTGACCTATAAATCGGAGTAGGGTAACTGAATACCACAGATCCTTCATTACAATTGCAAATGCTTGAGATCATGTTGTGGCATCTTGCATTTCTATGCCAAAATGTTATGGTTATCATCATGAAAAGGAAGAAGAAAGAAAGAACTGGGATCGGGCATCGGGTGCAAATGCAAATAGATTCCTCCAACAGATTTATTAGCACATGCACTTGTAATGAAACGGAGACGGAGTATTATTTACTCATATTACAGTATAATTTATAACTTTGCAACAGTGCTTCCCAAAAGTGCCTCAAACAATTTCCTTTGTTTTTCCTGAAGACCAGCGAACTGATGACACAATGATTTATTATCGAGCTAGTTAAAAAAATCACTCTTTTATATAAATATTCACATCTTTTCTTTGTGTGTAATTCTGCTATTCTGACATGCATGAGTAGCAGTGTTGTTTTGCTGCGACAGAAAATGCTACCAACAAGACTGTGGAAAAAAGAAGAATAAGAAATGAAGAATACGAAGTGAATTCACTACTTGTCTTTAGGTCAAGAATGTACATTTAACAAGTGGACTGTGCCAGCTCTCAGCTGCTGTTGCTGAGTTCTGGGTGAACATGTGGAGCTAAATGTAAGGAAAGATTTCATGAATATTTTTCACATCGTCTGTTATAGACCTTTCAGTTTGAACTAAAGGAATAAATGCTGTTTTTGAACAAACAAAAACTACAGAATCATTGAGAATATGTCATTAACACAAAAAAAGAAGAGCAAATTCTTGAGGAACTTTTATTGTAAGTCTTTGAACTGCTGTAACGAGGTTGTCTGTCATTTAAAATAACTAAATTTTAGTTCAGTGTAACAGTGCCTCAGTTATGGCTTTGACCTGATAATACCAAATATGTTTCAAATTCATCCAGAAAATGATTAAAGAACAGTCTCACTACTACTTACAGTTTGGGTTATTTTATTCACTGAGTTATTTGTTTTGCATTAAATGGAGAGATTCTGTTTGGCCCTCTCACGTTCTTCTTTGCGGAAACTCAGAGATGAATCTCTAAGGTTGAATGAGTTTAGTTAAAACCTGAGATCCACAAAACACAACAAAGTCTATGCTGTTTGAAAGAGTGCTCAACTGAAGTATGAATTATGCATTAATTGTAACACATACAGCAGAAAATGTTCAGACTGTGAGACATTTCAAAACTTGAAATCAATTTAAATCATCCTTATCAACAGAAAATGTAAATAAATGAGGGAGGGAGAGAAAAAAGGGGTTCTGCCCACAAAATAAGAGCTGTAGGGTGGAAACACTGCAATTACAATCAGTACAGTGCAGCATGGTCCATCTGAGGTTGTAGCTGTGCAGCATTACTGAATTATACATATAATATTTAGCCACATTGCAGATAGAGTTGTACCACACGTTGCACAAATGTCACAGTAAAATTAAAAGAACTTCACAACTTCTTGTCAAGGATTATTGGTAAGCCCGTTCACATATCTGAATGTCAACTGTGCATAAACACTTTTCAATTATGCTTCGTATGCAAACAGCAGCTGTGGGGCAGCTGCGGGTCACACACGCTTTGTCAGACCTTCCATCCCCACCGGGTTTTGATCACATCCCACACATCTGATTTGCAAACACGTAACAGAATGGAAAAATCTCATCATGCACCAATAAGTGGATGAAAATGGCAGACTTTAAGAAAGCTAGTTAAAAAACAATAATAACCTGAAAAAGTAGGTTTTGATTCCAACAATAAAAGCCCCACTTGTGTTAGCAGCCAGAAGAGTTCAGCTACAACTCCTCCCCCAACTGCCTCACGTTATAGCGATGATGATGACTGCTGGCTGCCTGTCATCGCTGCTCCAACAGCACACATATCATTATTGTCAAATGATGGGTCATTTGTGCCACACTGGTGCAACAGTCAATGCTGGACCTTTCTTGACCCATCTACTAATTACACCCTCAGGACGGGTGAAGGAGCCAATCAAGAGAGAGCAGCTTGGCCCAGTGCTGTCCAACAGGGGATCTCCTGTCTGGTTGCCCGTCTGACAGGCAGCTGTGATGGTCCTTCTGAAGACAAGGCCCCAAAGTCTCAGGAAACAAATGAAAAGCTCTTCTACAGCTCAGAGACATGCTTCAGGCCTTGCAAGAGCTTGTGCAACTTGAGCTCCTGCACTTCTTCTGAGGTTTGCTGTGTTTTTGTGACTTTGTGTCAGCTGGCCAGTAGCCTGTGGGGATTATAAAGATGAGGTCTTCTTAGATGTATTTCGACAGACTAATTGCCCAGGTTATTAGCATGCACAGCAACTCCTTTGCTCAGACTGGGAGGAAGAAATCCCTGCCCAATTATTACAGCCACTGCCGTGATGGCAACATGTACTCCCAGAGCATGGGTGAAGCTAGTATTAGCAGGCAGTTTAGTAGTTGCCAACAGCTGACAGTTTTCTTTTTGTGCAGATTTATGAAATTTCCAAAACATTGTCCACAGGTTATGGTTGATGTGTATAGCAGACAAAATCTTTCTGTAATAATATTTTTGTTTCCAACTTGTCACATCCATATATTTGGTCTGGGCCTTTACAAGTCTGTAATCTACCAGTCTGCAAGGTTTGTACCTAACACTTTCCTTTTACCATTGAAACTTGTCCAATACATATAGTACCTCTTTCTGAAGATGCATTTATGAAAACCTACAAATGTTTTAGCTGTGTATTTTACTAAGACCGGGTTCCCTGGCGTTTCTGCAGAAAATACAGGCTTCACAATAAAAGTCCACACGGAACCCAGGTGTGCACCGTTCAAGCTGTGAGTGAAATGTGCATATCACTCAGCCTCCGTTGATATTCCCGTCCAATAACACGAGAGCTGAAAAGAAATATCGATGATCTGCACACATGGAGCTTACACTAGGCCGCTGGTGTGAATCTGGCCTTCTGGTCATTTTTCAATGGACAGACTTCAGCAAAACTCCCTCAGTGTCAAATGCATGCCAAGATAATGGCCTAATGTAATGATGGTGCAGTCACTTGTAGCATAGCTTGTCACCATGGTAACCTATAAAAACTAAGAGGAAGTGGGAGTTTAGTTTTGACTCGTCCTATTTATTGTTAATACGTAGTTCAACCAATTTTCTGTTTTTTACCAAAAAAAACCCTAAACACAGAGTTGGTATGAATGCTGACTGTAACATCATTCTACAGCATTAGTTTGGAGTGCAGAGCTTGCTTTCATTTATTTCCTTGATATTTTTCAGGTATGACAAGTGAGACGGAGCAAGCCTTGAAGACGTTGGAGTTGATAAATGTTACTTTAACTGTAATTTTTCCTCTTACAGTTTGTCTAAGTATTTTTCTTCTTTTAAATAGAGGTCTCCTCCCATTTGTTCCTTGTATTTTTACTTTTTACATATGATAATTTTGACATTTTTCATCTTTTCTGACAGTCCTTCAAGTACAACTATTTTTCTTGCCTCTTATTTGATTTGTTGCCTTCACTGACTCCTCATTCATGCCTGACTTTTTCATGTCCAATAAAACATGAGATTTGGCCTCTCACTCTGTTTTTCTCCAATTTTATTTGTAACTCTACTCTTGGTCTTAAATTATTGCAACGACCTTGTATGTGTGTCCTCTAAATTGCTGCAAAATGATCATAGGGTGAGTTTAACCAAAGCCAAGGCTAACTAAGAATGTGCTTTGAGGAGAGTTTTGAAATATCTGGCTCTTTTCTGTCAGGCAATGTGACAGAATCTGCACATAAATGCAATTTGGTTATGAAAGTGTTATTAAACCTCTGATCGGAGTGAAATACGTAGTGTGCCGAGCATGCCAGAGGGACCAGCTTTTTCATCATACTTTAGAAAATTTTTTTGGAGCACTGTATACTTCAGTAAATTTCAAATAATTCAGACTAAAATGTGAAATCTTAGTCCTGTATATTATGTGTACATAACCTTTTACTCAGTGTAAAAACATTTCAGCTATTTCCAACACAAATGTTAGTCTATATCAATAAATTCAGCTGTGAGTACAGTTCACATAACAAAGACCTCCAAAAAGAGGGGAAATTAAAGGTATGTCACCAAAGTAGTGGCAATTTCTCCACCAGACTGAATCTTTTCTTTATTTACAATGATTGTACAGGGACACGTACAGCTACATGTACAAGCCTGCTACTGCAGCAGCATGTTGTTCAGGTTTTAAAGACTCTGCAGGAGAAGATATTTGTGTGCTGTGATCCATAGAATAAACACTTTATTCACTCCTGGCTCAGCATGTTCAGTTGGCTGCACAGAGTGAGAGGAGACGGCGTAGAGACATCACACAACATTACTCATTACACTATCAACAATGAGATTGAACTAAGGGAAGTTAGGTCTAAATAAATTGTTTGAAGAGCAGGGATACCTCGCCAGAGGTTTAGCGGAGGTTGAAACTGCAGCATGGCGATTTCTATGTGGGTATGTATCTGTTTCATGGTAAATCAACAAAAACAGTACAGGGTGACAAAAGTGGAATTCACAAAGTGACAGAAAACACAGCCCTTAATGGAAATAATTTTCCTGGGAGGAAACATTTTGACCCTTTCCCCTCTATTTTTCCACTCTCCCAGTCCTCCTCTCCTGAGGCCACTAAAGGTTCTGGCCCTGTGCCAGATCAGATATGTGTGAGCTTTTTCTCATGTTTCTCCAGAGGACATGCGCAACATACAAATTATTCAGCACCCTTGCACCCCCTCAACCATCCAGAAGCTAAGTCCTTTGTCGGAGAAATCATCGGACTGAAGGGCATGGGCAGTAATAATAATAAGTCTGGGAACAAGTGCATTCTTGAGACAAAACATGTGCAACGAACAACTGGACAGGTTTCCCTGCATGACTGCTGTCAGGTAAACATCAGCTCCATGGAGTGTTTTTCTTCACTGAGTAGCATTTGACATGTTATTCCATACACTTACAAAAACAGTAATTATATATGTGATGTCATGGCATTACATGGCGCCTTTTCAGTTCTTTTTCTTATGAAGTTACATGAAAAGAAAGATAAAAAGGACAGAGCACCAGCAACTAGCTACTTTAAAATGAATGTTTCATTACTTTGCAGCAGACCAAAAAGACTTTATATCGCTGTTTCACATTTTAACAAGACTATAATACAGCAGAAGCAATGTAGTAGATAACATCATCATTCTACAGCATATAACCAAGTACTGCCATCAGTCAAAAGCCAATTTATCTGAAACTGGAATACAGCATTTGTGAGTCTGGACCATATTTCTAAGACAATCTACAAAGCTCTCGATCCGTCAGCTCCTTTTCATTTATCTTTTTCAATATCCTGTAGCCTGATGAGTCGGGGAACGGGGTGTTGACCTTACGTTTAAATCCCAGGCAAGTCCATTATGGTAAGACAGCACCAAGTACTGATAGAGGAGACAGATATAGCTTAAAGGACAAAAACATACATGGCCACCAGGCTTTACGGGCCTGTAGCACTATCTTTGCCATTGTGTGTAAACTGTGTGTGTGCACTATATCTATATGTGCAAGTGTGTGTGTGTGTGCACCTGATTTTAATGCGTTGCCTGCACCTCAGGAGCCACCAGAATATACCGTACAGAGAGTTATGGTCAGCTGCGCTGTGCTGGTTCCACTTCCCAATACAGCCAAATCTCTCCCAGTGGACCAAATCCTGTCTGATAAGAGCAGACACCTATCACTCCGTTTCATCCGCACAGACATGCCAGCTCGGCGGTTGGGGAGATTATGTCAAAGGAAGGGTTGACAGCCCTATCTCCAGGCTTTGGGGATCTATGCAGCCGGGGTTTTTTTCTTTTATCAGACGTTCTCTGATGTCTTTTTATCCAAAGTATCAGCTGGGAAAACAGACACTTGTGGTGTGATATTTACTGTTTATTTATTTTTTGTTTTTTACAGATGAAATTATTGAAAGCTAACAGAATGCAAAGATTGGAGAAAAACAGATATAATCTATAAAGCTTTGAACAATGGCTTCTGCATCCATTGTGTCTTTTTCTCCAGAGTTCAAATAGGCTGCCGTCTGACTCTATTTCTTAACCATTAGTGTGACTTTACCTCTTCATAGATAAAAATTCAAACATAAAATATTTCAAACACGAAAACTACAGTTGTTTTGAAAGCAATATAATCTACGCCTAGCACAACTAAAATATTCAAATAAGTCACTATACAAACAAAATCTATGGATGTTTTTTTTTTTTTTAATGCATCACAGGGTTTTGTGTGAGCTGTGCAGAGTTTAAATGATAACTGAAGCCTTGCTTTTGCTCTCATTTACTCTGGGGCTCCTGAAAGGACATGTAGCGCCAAAGCTTTCTACTCTGTTTCACATTCATTAGTCTCAGTTTTCCACAGTAAATCTGACCTTCCAGCCACCAACCCATGGGCTTGTAAACATAAAGCAATTTCTAACATCCTTTTAAAACGAATAGCAAATTACCAGTAAAAGGCATAACATCTCATGAAAATATTCAGTGAATGGCTAGCTTTTAGCTGGACTATTAGAGAGCACTGTTACGATACCCTTTTATACTATATATTTGGTGGACCCTATTTTTCTTCCCCCCCCTACCCCCCAGAGGATGACATCTAAAAACCTAATTACATGAAAGCCTAATAGAAACAGACATGAAAGCAAACAACAATGAACAACTCGCCACCTGTTTTGTAGTGTATGTTGTGCTGTTTATTAATGCAAATGCTGCAATATTTCTGCAGTGAGCAAAAACACTTGCATTTTATGAGCATACTAGCCATACTTGACCAATTTAATTTGACATATAACCATCTGGTAGCAACAAGATTTTTTTCCCCCCAGATCTGCTCTTTTTTTTTAGTCCTTTGATACGTATCAGTGAGGAATTTAGTCAATTCAGTAATCATTTTTTAAAGCCATGGAATTGTATTTTCTTTATTCTTTTGGTACATTATTCCAAAATATTACTCTTGCTGGGATGCTATAAAGACAGATATTGACTTCGTGAGCATTTAAATTCCCAACACTGACTTTTCAAAAACTTAGATTACAGAAATGCCAGACTTTGCATACAGATTGAAGGCAGAACCCACACAAAGCTGCTTGCTCGTGCTCTGTCTTCCCCTCCAGCCTGAAGCACTGTGCCTATCAGCTGTCTCCTGTGTTCACAGACATTTTTAACATGTCACTGGAGACCTGCCATGTGCCAGCCTGCTTCAAGACTTCAGCCATTGTCCCCGTCCCCAAGAAGGTGAGGATCACAGGACTTCATGATTACAGACCCGTCACCCTGATGCCTTGTCCTGTCTCACTTCAAGGACATCACAGACCCTCTCCTGGACCCCCTATAGTTCACCTACAGAGCCAACAGATCTGTAGATGATGTTCTAATCACGGCCCTGCACTTCATGGTCCAGCGTCTGGACTCCTCAATATCCTTTGCCAGGATATTTTTTGTGGACTTCAGCTCTGTCTTTAATACAATCAGATCATCCCAGCTCTGATCTGGGACAAGATTTCCCAGTTGAATGAGCCTGACTACCTGTGCAGGTGGACTACTGACTTTCTGACAGAGAGACGGCAGTTTGTGAGGCTTGAGCAGCATGTCTCTGACTCCCGGACCATCGACACTGGATCCCACCAAGGCTGCGTCCTTTCTCCTCTGTTGTGCTCCCTGTTCACCATCAGCTGCACATCTGGACACCAGTCTGTTAAACTGCTGAAGTTTGCTGATTACATCACCCTCATCAGCCTTATCTCTGATGGAGACAAGTCAGCCTAAAGGAGTGATATAGACTGTCTGGTGTCTTGGTGCAGCACGAACAATATGGAGCTCAACGCTCGCAAGACAGTGGAGGTGACAGTGGACTTCAGAAAGGACCGGGCTACCCTGCCCCCAGTCATTCTCTGTGACACTCCGGCGACCTCTGTTGAACCTTCTACTTCCTGTGCACCACCATCACCTAGGACCTCAAATGGGAGCAGAACATCAGCTCCCTCACCAAGAAAGCTCAACAGAGGATGCACTTCCTACAGCAGCTAAGGAGGTTGGTGAAGTTGATGGCGAACCTCTTCTCTGCCATCATCAAATCCATCCTCATATCCCTCATCACAGTCTAGTTCGCTGCAGCCACATCATTCATTCCGCTGCGAGGTGAGTCGGCTCCACCCTTCCATCTCTCCAGGAGCTGTACATCTCCAGGATCCAGAAACGTGCTGCCAGGATCGCAGCCGACCCTTCTTATCCTGGTTCCAACCCTTTTCAGTCACTCTGTGTTATGCTATGCACTGTTTGCATAAATCCCCTTCATGCAATTAACGGAAAATATTACTGAAAACTAGGTGAAACATTCCCAGATTTAACAAAAGTGTTTAATTTTCTGTCATAGTCAAGCTCTCATGGTATAAAATACATGGAGCCATTTTTTTTAAATTCATTTTTCTCAATTCAACAGATGATAGAAAAACTCTGTATCCCTTTGGTGCACAGTCAGTCATGCAGGACTGAGTGAAGAGGGAGGTTGTGTTACCATCACGTTTTGATGGAGCTGATAATAGGCCATTGATTTGTTTACTCACCATTTGACCAGCTCTATAAAAGGGGATCGACAGAAACTTCCGTAGCTCAAACAAAGCCCTGAGCGCTTTCTCTTTAAAAGTCATTGACCATAGAGACATGTTTCTGTCACAATACTTTGACAATGATTTATGGGAGACCTTCAGCTCATACTGAAACCAACATTACAGACCATGTCCACAAACTAAATTTAAGTATTTACATTGTAGTTAGATGATAGATAAAGCATCCCTTCTTTCATTTCCACGGTTTTATGTCTCATGACATGATAAAATAAATCATCCAGTCCTTACCAAGTTTTTGAAGTTAGGTAAATATGATCTCGGATTAACATCAATATTTATTTAACAAAAACACGGGCAAAATGTAGAAGCCCAAATCGAAATACACGCTGTGATTAATGGCTTGGATAACACTGTCAATATAACAGCAGTAACTTAAAGTGTTTTCTCTATAAACATTATCTGTTTCTTACATTGTTGAGGAGGAATTTTGGCTCCTTAACAATGTTGCTCCGGTTCATTTGGGTTTCTAAATGTTTGTTTATTCTGGGAACTCTTCAGATCCCACAACAGCATTTCAGTTGGGTCGAGCTCCTGGATTTCACTGGAACATTTCATTTCCTTTTTCTTTTCTGCCATTCCTTTGTAGATATGTCCAGAAGCAATTTCACTTTAGCTGTCAGACAGATGACCTCACATTTGCCTCAGGAATATTTTTAAAACCCAGAAGAGTTTATGTGTGAAACAATGACTACAGTGTCCAGGTCCTGTAGTTCGAATGGCACAAATCATCACACCTTAACTACCATGTTTGGATTGGTACAAAGTGTTGATATGCGGGCTTCGTTTTCTCCAAACATGGCACTAGACACTATGGGGCAAACATCTCATTTTGCCTATTCAAAGGACAGATCCTGAAGTGCTGTGGATTGTTCAGATGCATTTTTGCAAATCCAAGATGGACTGCCATGTTCTTTTCAGAGAGAGGATGTTTTCTTTTGGCAATCTTTCAAAATTATACTAGTGTAGCCTTTTTGTACAATATTTCTGCTGTGATGAACTTTAACATTTAACATGTAAAGTCCAAGACAAAGCCCAAGGGTGTTTTGATATTTCTCTAAATATCACATGGCCCAGCTCTGTGGTGAGCATGTTAAGAAGAAGGACACTTGTCTGTAACATTTTCCTCTTGAATTTGGTTTCTCATTGTAGCATGATGGATTATGAATTATTATGAAGTGACCTTATAACCCTTCACTGTTGGGCAGCAACAATTCCTTCATCGCTGTTGTCCTTTCCCTTTGGCATTATGTTAAAAAACAGCTGAAAGCTCATCTTTTATTAAAAGGTACTCACATGTACTAATAATCAATTAATCAAGTGCACCTTGACACGTTTAGACTTTTTTCTTAAATAAATATATTTTTTCTTTTTTTCTTTTTTTCACGGGTGTGTGTGAAAGTGTATTCCCTTCACGGGCCCTCTTGACAGTCTATCATGTTTTATTGACCCCTGTGGGGAAGAGAAAAATAAAAAGAAAGAAAAAGTGAAAGACAGATTTTAAAAAAAGAAACAAACGATAGTGTATAATATGTCATGTGTTGTCAATCTGAGCTTGTGTTTCCAGAATTTTAAAACTTGGCAAGTTCTTATCTTGAAAAAACCTTTGAACTGAATTAGAATCTACATTATTTTTTACAACTTTAATTCGAGGCTCTTTTTGTTCCAGAAAAAACAGGCAATTTGCCATAAAGCAACAACGACTGCATTCACTGATCTTCCATAATGCAGTTTATGCCTGTTTATGCCTGTGCATGTAAAGTTGTATGTCAGATGACAGCTCTTCATGGAAGACCAACGCAGACAGGCAGTTTCTAGTTGCTGTTGTTCTTGCTGCTTCTTTTAAAATCACAGTTCATTATTGCAGGATTCAGCAAAGCCTGAAGTGGTTTGACTAAAAGCACAAGTTCAAACTCATGGTGATTACAGGAACAAATGCATAGTTTCCTGCCAATCATCTTCTCCTTTCCATTTGCATATCCCATTTACAGAGATAATGACGTCTCACTACTCGCTACCAAATCGCTGCAAACTGGTCTTTAGGGCTGCATCACACAGGTGTAATTGCGAGCTCCAAACCCCTGTTAAACCTCTCCAAACACGTAATCTCTTTTTTTACTTTTTTGTTACATCCTTTTTATAAAAAGTGGAATAAAAGTATTGTGTTTTAATAAATATAGCTTTTTGAATTACTGCAAGATACAAATTATGGCAATTTGAAATAAGGGAACTGATTCTTTATTCAAGGATCCAAAAAGTTATACTTAAAAAAAAACACACTGTAGCTTTTGAATTTTCCCTCTGGAAGGAAGTGCTCTGCACAGAATTGCAGTCAATTGTATCAGTTCTTCTGCGTGTAACAAAGGAAACTTACCCTGTGCTGATCTTTAGACTGTTTTATTGAACACGACAGGCTGTTAAAAGTCCCAGTTGTTTAAAAAAGAGCTCTTCCAAAGGAAAGTAAAAAAAAGGGGCTTATTTGCCTCTTCTCTAGTCCTAATATTCCCAAGAAAGTCTGGAGCGCTGGTCCCATCAGCAACTGGGGAGCTCTTTCCCCAGAGCTGATGTTTTTATCACGGCAGAGTCGAGGGGATTGGAGAAAGTGATCTCTACAGAGTACTGTGACACTTTGTTAGTCAGCTGGGAAACCAAAGTACAGCAGTGATCAGAATTCCCAACTACATTTGGTGTCAGTTCAGGGAGAACCATGCTCATTTAGGGTGAACATGCCATCCTGAGAGGTTCTGTGACAATCCATCCGCTGGATTCCCTCTGATCATATGTGATCTTACTAAATTAAATTTATGACACCTGTAGTATTGTGAACCATTGCCAAAAAGTCTCACAGAGATATTCATTTATTAAAAAAAGAAACAAACTGAACAAATCTATAAAGGATTTCTGTGAATTGTGTCAATAATATGAAATTTATATTCAGACGCATTTAATTCAAAACAAGTGTGACAAGTATGGGGAATGACAAGTCTGCCAATATTTTGGAAAAGCTGCTAAGAACATGCCCTTTGTGAGCATGTCCATGCATTGTAATTTAAAATATTCAGAAACAAATAAAAACATAAATATTACGACAAGTTTGATCAGGGTGCAGAGCTTACATTTCAGATGTCTCAGAGAGATGACACACTTTAAAGAAACACTGGGTATGTTGCTTTAAACCCTTACACTACCTTCTTCAGGGCCAAGTCATCACCTCCAGTAAAGGTCATGTGGGACCATGATGGATGGGCACTGCTGTGGATTTAATTTAAAATAAAGAGCAATAAACACAGGGTGCATGCTAGTGGCACAGAGGATGATGAAGAACCCATTAGTTAAGCAAAGGTCGCAGACTCCTCCCCTGACAGTTGCTGTCAGTAGGGGCATCACAAAGTGACATGGGACATTGGGGCCAAAAAGCGCCACGAGGGTACATCAACTTTATAGAGCACCGTCTGTGTCAGAGCTGTCTCGTTTATCGGCCACATCTGAAAGATTAGAGCATAAAATTATTGGCTGACGGTTAACAAGGAGTCTCAGTGTTAACAATCAGAAATGGAAATCAATTGTAAATGTCATTTTGTTGGCTAGTTTTTGGGTAATCTGCTTGCACTACACACACAGTCGCCAAGTAATCCTTTCTTTTGTTTAAGAATGAAAAGGATATAAAACAGGAATTAGTGGTTAATGATTTAAAAAAAAACTCTTGAAATGAAATCTACACCTCCTTTTCCAAGATCAAAAATTTATGACGCTTCTAATTTAAATTATTTTGCTACTTCTTACACCAGTGGGAGTTCAGTCTTACTGTATCAGAAAACTAACAATTGATTTCCACATCAGGTTCACAAAAATTTAATGTTTTATTAATCTTAAAAATCATGAAAATGGGTACACATCCTGACATTTTTTTAAATATAGGGAAGTTTCACATACTTTGCAGAAGTGAATGAAATCAGAATAACTCTGCTGAGAGAAGGTCAAAACAGAATAACACAGTTGAACTTAATTGGGGTATTGGAATTAAGCTTTAGTAAACACAACCAGCATAACTTAAGAGAGCATATTCCAAAAGTTAAAGATGCACAGTGCCCACAATTAACAATCAATGTCAAAACAAACACTTGTAAAATACTAATACTGAAACCTGTGCGGCACAAGGGTAATTTGCTGCTTTCAAGTGTTCCTCGCTAATGGAATTTAATAGGTTCTGTGGGCCAGAATAATGACAGCATGATGTATTTGGCCAGTGAGCAAAGCTAATGACTGCCATCAAATGTGATTTCAGTTTTCAACCATGGTTATCTCAGCGGAGCCCAATTTATTTAGTGCCACCTTTTAACTAGAACGTTTGGCATATAGACACATGGCCAACAAGGACATGAGCGAAGGCTATCGCCTGTTAGTGGTGCTGATTGGCTTGCTAAGGAGACATCTCAGGTTCATCCTTAGTTTACAATAATAAGCCTAATTGTGCCATTTGCTAAAGGTGGAGGTGATAAATCGAGCAGGTGAAGAAGAGCAAACACAAAGTAACTAACAAGGGGAAAGTTGGAGTTTGGCAGATGCGTTGAGGACCTCTGTAGTGCCCTGAAAGCATTAATGAACTATAATTTTCCTCATTAGTCATATAGTTTTAGAAAACACACCATTTTAGAGGTTAAGTAATAAAAAACAAAATTTACTTGGAAAGAAACGTTAGGGGATCCAGAGCATTATAGTTGATATAAAAAACAAATATGCTGACCCATTTTTTTTCTTTGTTGTCCCACTGCCTCCCCCACTTTACATGAATTATAAGTTTTCAAAAAGTTTGTAAACAGAAGACAATAAAAAAGAAATGAATGTAATGTAAAGTCATATAATTTCACAAACTGTGCCTTGCCTGTGACTGTAAACTCATTTAAGCGTCATCCAGTCAAACAGACTAATTTTTTTGTTATTTGGAGATTGCACAGGTTCACACAAGCACTACTCAAAAAGAAGTACATACAACTTTAAAAAGAAAAGAGAAAAAAGCTGCTAAAAGTCCCAGTACCAATTCTCTAAATAAGTCTTGTGGAAATAAAATAATAGCTCTAAAATATAATTATAACATATAAAGGAAAATTTCATCACTAATTCAGTGCAAAACTAACTCACCCTACTTTCTGATTTCAAATATAATCAACAATTATTTTATGAAAATAAACTGTAGTTAGTTCACTTTAATAAGGCCAGACATAGTCTAAAATAACATTATGAATAAATAAATATTAAAAAGTGAAAATAGCCACTCAAGTAAGAACAGATAGCTGAAAATTCTGCTTACGAGAAGGTAGTCCGTTTTAAACACAGACCTTTCTTTGGAACACACACACATGCCATATCAGCATACCATTCATTTACATGTATAATTATAACAGGCGCTTCAGGAGCCGTTTGCTCAAAAGCTTTATGCAAATTGCAATTAAAGGTAATTAAAACCCAGGCTGCCATGAATGGAAGCAGCAGTACCAGTGCATCATTTACAAAACCAAATTGAATCTAATGACTTTACTGTGTGAAATCAGCAGGGGCTCCTAGACGGAACTGAGAACGTCCTGAATGACATTAAGACCAAAGAGCACAGCGGTGGAGTCACATTGTTACAAGCCAACTGTTGATTTTAATCTTTAAATGTCATATTCAATAATCTAATTAAAAATCCTTAAATGAAAATGTTGGGGTAAAAAAAAAAATAGAAAGAAAGAAAGAAATAAATTGAACTCAGTGCCCAGGAGCCAGGATTGATAAAACTGCAGAAACATTGAAATGACTGGGGAAGTTACTTTTCAGGAAGTTTTATGCAAATCTTCATGTTCTTATAAACTAAGTGCCCATCCACAATCTTCAAAAAGAAAGTGTTTTTCTTACCATAATTATAAGAATAACACATTCAGCCCAAATTATGCAACTGCTACATTACTTCAGAAATCAGAAAACTACAGAAAAGAGAAACATTTTTCAAAGTGATAAAAATACTGACTGACTAACAAAATGAATACATAAATAAAAATCAATGAAGAATATCAATGAAGAAAATAATTAACATAAAGATCAGTTGTTCCCTCACAATAAAATTCACTGCAACTTCTCCCATGTTGGGAAAAGTAATGAAATGACTTCAAACTTTAAAAGTCAAAGCAATATGCACAACGACTGCAAGGTAGTTCAAAAGCTCCTCGGTGAAAGGGCTCCAGGTGTGTATGAAAGCTATCCTGAGTTCCTCAAGGCTCTGGATGTTTTTAGGTTATATTGGTTCAGTTTTGTTCCCTCCTGACTGCCAGTGGCAGTAAACAAAGTGGTTTTGGCTTCTCGCTGTCAGTGCAGATCGAGCTTTTATGTAAACAAAGTCACGTATTGTGACCTGTCGGCTGCCATTACTGTGTTTGTGTTATGAGCACCGGGTGGTAGATGACATCCAGTCTCACCAGATCAAGGAAGAGCAGAGTCACCGGTGTGACTGGCAGTCATCCAGGGACTCACAGAACCATAGTTACCTACATAGCTTCCACTGACAAGCCGCTTCCACTTTGTGTGGACTTCAGGGACAGAGCCTCTGGATTCGTAGATTGGGAAGTTCAGTTCACACAGTCCTCAGTCTCTGTTGTGCATGTGTGTGTGTGTGTGTGTGTGTGTGTGTTTTATTTCTTATTTTTTGCAGAGGCTGGGCGTTGGCTGACCAGATGGCTCAGGAGCTGGCTGCTGCACACCTGCTCCTGATCATGATTAAACCCTGGACCTCGGTGTACTTAGTGCCCGATGGTAACGACTTTTGGTCCCATGCTGTGTTTTCTCCACCCTCTCTGCCACCCAGCCTCCACTATTGTCTTCCTGCACTGCTAGCTCTGCCATGTGTCTTCTTCCTGCTCCACCAGTGCCCCCCCCCATGTCGCCAACTGCCCTCCTCACCAGCCCATTATTGGATCCCTTTTTTCTCCCTCACCCCCTCTACTCCCACCCCTCACCTCTCTGCCTGGACTTTCTATATACATTAATCTTTACTTTCCTAATTCTGTCTCAGCTTCTGCATCTAATCTAAGCCCACACATCACAGTCTCCCTGGTCAGGTCTTTGCTTATGTGCTGGAGAAGAGAGTCCAGTTGATAGCTGAGCCTCAGATTCTGGAGGACCAGTGCTGGTTCCCTCCGGGCCATGGAACGCTGGACTGGATTAGCTCTATGCCCTTGCTAGGGTCCTGGATGGAACATGGCAGTTTCCTGAACTTGTCCATATGTCCTTTGTGGTCTTGGAGGAGGAATTTGACCATGTCCCTGGAGGTTTTGGGTACTTGATCTATTGCTATAAGTCATTCAGTCCTGATTCAAGGGTTTGTTTTTGTATCGCCAATTCTGTTCATTACTTGTATGGACAGATTGACACGAGGGAGCAGTTCAGTTGAAGAAAGTGGGAGCTCTGGACTTTTCTGCTTAAGGTACTGGCCTTGTGACCAAAACCCGATAAGCAGAGATTAATCAGTGGATGGATAGAAAAAAAAATGGGCTTCCAGCCATATGTTACAAAGAGAAGATGTTTTTAGATTTGTTAAAGAACTATTTTTCCAACAAAAACCCACGCACGGGAAGGTTTGGTTTTGTGAACTGTTACAGATCCTCAAACATGATCCTCATAAAACATGCAGATCACACACACAAGCACAAGTAGAGAGGAATAAAGGGATGGAAGCGGGATGTCTGGCTGCCATCATCACAGCACCTCCACGATTTGATGGAGTATTAACTCCTTATCTTCTGGTGATGCGCACACGCAGCATAAATGAGATTTGATACATGCATTTGGCAAACCTATCAGCATACATTAGTCCAAAGTAAGATGCTGAGTGAGAATCTTATGCAAATCCCTGTAAAAGCGCTGATGTCTGGTCAATATGTTGAACACCACTTTTGAATTTCTGTATTAATTCCATTCATTTACATGTTTGCTGCTGATTTTTACAGAACTGGCTGAAACCAAGTTGCTGTTCAAACTAATGCCACATCTTCAGTTTTTGCTTGTTACATTGGCACAAGCTATGCATTAAAGGATTGGCTTGACCATTTAGGGAGCGTGCTTTGTCATCTTGTTGACAGATTAAACACCACTCACTTTTTTAAGCGTAGATATCAGCTGTGGATAGCTTTGCATAAATAGCAGCTGACTTCAGCTCCTTATTTAAAGTGGACGTCAGATGCCAAATTCTAGCCATTTTTGTCTTATCAAGTCTACTTCTACAACAGCTTTGCACCCAACATAAAAAACTGTTTGTAGAAGAAAAAAATCACAATTAACTATCACTTTTAAAACCATTTCTTGTTAATATACCTGAGCATTATCAGCCTCTTTTATATCTGATAACAAAATAAAACCTTTTTTATTACCCCCCCAAAATTCAAACCTTTCTTCTAATAAGACGTAGATGGACTATGCTTCCTAATTGATGACTGTGGCACATTAGGGAGAAGACAGTTTCAGTTAAAATCAGCTACCTTCCCATTGTGTAATAGATCAAGTATTGGACATTTAAGGCTGTATCATGTTATCTTGTTTTAGAATACTGGTAGCAGATCCTTTGGGTCATCAGATATCCATCTGAATGCCAGAATCCAAAGTCTTCCTGCGGAACATTGCATATTAATGAGATGATCAATGTTATTCACTTGAGCAGTCAGTGGTTTTAATTCTGGGTATATTTTTCTAATTTTCCTGTGTTCTGTTGTGAACTTGGCTGCAGGCTTACAGAAGAAGCTGGCATACCTCACACATCTCAGACACATTACATCCAATTCTTTAACCTCTTCTCAATTGCTCTACTGTCGGTCAGGTTGGTATAGATTTCAGTCCTCTTTCAGAGTCTATACCACATGTCTTAGGGCCATTAAACTGTCAGCCAGGATTTACTCAAGATGGGTGGAGAGAAAAGCCAAGAAATTATCTACTCCTGCACATGGAAGGGGACAAAGAGTGAATAAAAGGAGTGAGGTAGAGGCACGAGTGCAATGAAAAATGGCTGAGAGTCGGTAATATGTATACCAAAGCGTGGCAAGTACCTTTTGAAGACCAAACTCACAGGAGGATATGATTGTACAATAAAAGGAGACTGACGATTTGGGAGAGAACATTTATTAGGAGTGATGGTGACATAAATATGCATACTCGCAGCCTATTCATGGGATTTCTTGAAACAACCGCATAGAAACATTTATGTTTTTGTTGTTTTTTTAACCACATAAATGTCTGTCCCTTATGACAGTTTTTAAAAGAAACACGTAATTAGATGTTAATATTTCACTGAAAAAAAAGACAATCAAAATTAAACAACTCAGTAGGGAAGGACCTTGAGTATGCAAGGGTGCACACAAATGAACATGTCTGTTCATACTCATCAATGCTTAAAATAATATAATGGTAATATAATGACTGTGTTCTGATTGATTAGACCCTATAGAATGTGACAATACAGCCTTCATTATTTCCAACAAAAATTCAGCTTTAGCTTCAGTAAAAGCAAAACTTCAGAAGGACATAGTCAAAGAAAAAAAAAAGAAAAGAAAATTTAAATAATGATATTGGTTTAAACTATTCACAAGTAGTAGTGACACATTTAAAAAAAATCATCAATAAACACAAAAGTTAAACAAAAACAATGTACAACACCCAGGTTAAAATAAGTGGTTTAAG
>JAOWBL010000015.1:8504465-8517734 GCA_028564865.1 Zenarchopterus dispar
TTAAAAAAAATCATCAATAAACACAAAAGTTAAACAAAAACAATGTACAACACCCAGGTTAAAATAAGTGGTTTAAGGAAAATACCAGTGAGCGAAACATAAGTAGAGGTAAATTTGAAGCTGAAGCTTAAAAGCAGAGTGAGGATCATTTCATAGCAAGACTGGGAAGAAAAAACCCCAAACAACTCAAGACCCGGAAATTCTTGAAACCACGAGGTGATTGTGAGAGATTTCATGCTGTCAGCCAACACATCAAGCTCATCTCAGCAGTGCACCATGAAGGAGAAAGGTGAGGCTGACTGAATGAAGCCAAGGATGTGGATAATGATGTCTCTATCACAATACCACCTTTACTACTCATAAACTATCATCCACCTGCTTATGTGTGTAATGCTGACAGCTAGAATAATAATTGCTGTCACACCTCAGTGAAGTAACTATTGGTCCTTTACAGCCTGGGATGTATTATACTTGTTTAGCTTGCATATTTCCCCAAATATGATGGGTCAGCAGAACTTTAAGGACACTCATCAAGTGTGAAACTGCTTTAAAGGAAGGTGCCCATGATATGATGGATGTTAATACTCTTAAATTTGCACACATTTTGCATGATTTTGTGACTGAAGCATCCTTGACTTTAGAGCGGATGCATTATGTGCTTTTCCCTAAAAGATGGCACATTCCTGAGGTCCGGATGAAATGTCTGAGATGTTTTAGGTAAAATACCAGAGACATACAAAAGAAAAGTTCTTTTTTCAGGTAAACTCTATTTTAGCCCACTCCCAGTGGGGTACAACCATTTCTACCCACTTGGTAGGTACCATAAACGCGACAGCAGGTGGAGATAAATGTAGAAACAGACTTTGTGTGATTACTGCTCTGTAAAGAGTTGTAGTAACAGCTCTGTGCATTAGTAAATAACAGATTTCTTTTTGTAATTTACTTGATTGCATTTACCTTATTAAGCTTTATTTTGCATTTTGTTTTGTGCTTTTAACCAGCCGCATTTATTCACAAAATGAAAAGATTAAAACTCCAATAGTTCATAATGCAACTTAGCTTTTTTTTCAGAAGGTTTCATATTAAAGTCCACCAACAATATTCAAAACGGGGTGAAAAAATGGATAGTCATTGATTTTTAATTTCATATTAAATATTTAGAAAAATAATATAATCAGTTGTGACCTTCATTATCATACTGTCACAGCTCATCTTTATTCTGATGTTGTTATGTTTCTTCTGCCAACAGAAAAAGAAAATAACTTTCAGTGAGGCTTCTTTGTATTAGTAAAGGTTTCAATTCCAACTATCGTACTTCTCACTTGCTTTACTTTTTTATTTCAGCTTTTTTTATATGTGGCATTTTGGATGTGGATCTGATAACGTTACTTTCATGTCAGTTTTCTCTGTAGTTGGTCGTTCCAGTCAACCCCCCGTCGCCGATGCATGAAACAACTTTTAAATGTGTCACCTGCTTCTATAGAGCTTGAAACAGGACAAACAGACACCCCTTTAGGCTCCTTGAGTATTAACTGTTGCAGTGCACTGACAGCTTATCATACAGATACAGTAGGCAAGAACAGGTAGGCAAATTTATGAAGATCAGTCGCTGAAGCAGTACACTTTTGCATGAAAAGAATTATGAAAATCTGTATTTGTTATTCATGAAAAATACTATCTGACAAAGTAGGAATTTCCTTTCAACAAAAGACTTGGCAAGAGATGGACTGAAGGAACATCCACTGGCTTATTGACAGCCCAGGGGAACATAATTCTCTTCAATGAATATCATTTGGCATATCCCCGTCCAACGCTTTCAGTAATTTACAGTATTGATTTGAAACGAAGTCGTACCCTGTGAAGTGGATAGGAGAGTGTAGTGCTTTCACTTAATGTTTTAGTGGAGTCTGGTTTGTTACACAACAACCAACAACAAGCAAGCAAGCAAACGTCTGAATTTGGCCTGCGAGGAGCAGTAACAACAGCGTCTGTCAAGGTGAAAAAGGGACTGACAGATGATCGTATTCAGGACTGATGTGTCATATCCGACATCCTGATACCTCCAACCAAACATGGTGAAAGGCATTATGGGCCAAATAAACGCAAAATAAAAAGAAATCATTTCACCGACCTCTTTGTAAAATCCCTCAAGTTATTAATGATATTTCCACTCCTCTTTGACGCTTCCAATCAATTACAGATTGTATCCAGGTGATTTAATTCGATTTTGTGTTGCAGTGGAGCGATTTTGGGATGCACAGCATTTATCAAAGAATTATGCAGAGAAAAACACAGGGGAGGCCGGCAGTCACTGTTGCAGCCGAATCAATCAGACTCAGCTGAGCCCCCCTCTGAACACAACAGGCCATTTTTATTCTCCTGATATCTAAGTATCTCTGTGATGCACAAGCATTAAAAACATATTCGTTTTTTGTTGTTTTTTTTTAAACATATAGGATTGCAGGATGTTGTAAGACATGACTCTGTAGTTCCTATTTCCACATGGACTATGGTAATACAGCACCGTTGAAGTACAGAGGACGTTTTTTTTAAAGTCATGTATAAGTTATAGAGCATTAGTACTTATATGCACATCATAATAAAAGACTTAAGGTGCTTATAGTACCGAGTATCGACATCTTATATTCTTCCACTGGCCACCCACTGAATTAAAGTCATCCGTCTCCTTTTGATGGCCCTATTTCTTCTTCCAGAAAGGTTCAAGCTGCTGCTGAACAGGTGAAAGTCAATGTACGTTCTGTGTGTATAAATCTTAATGAGTCTGTGTGTGCGTGTGTGAGTGTGGCTCATAAACCAACAGCAAGAGACTCTGTTTATCCAGAATATAAAAGTTATTCTCCAAATCTGACCTCCATGGGCTTAGTGTTGCATCAGGGTATAAGTAGTTAAATCTAAACGCGCTCATAATTCACTTGACTGGAGCTTTTCCAAGATGCTTATCTCACTGCGGAGAAACGAGCACACAGCTCCCGGAATATACAGCTTATCTGATCCAAGCGCTAATCTGACCTCACAAATATGAGTAAGAGAAAAACCAAAAGGTCACCGATGAGCAATTTTTTTGCTACTGCACATGATTATCCACTATAAAAGAGTTCAGGCCTTCGGTAGAGTACACAATGCTGTACCATGTGGTACAAATTACACACAAACACACGGAGGTAGAGTATAAATGATTAAAGCCACACCCTTGGCTCGACCTTGCTTCATGAAAACCCAGAAACATTCAGCATTTTTGAATAAGTATAATACTGTCAGCTAATAACACAAAGTGATCCCCCTCTAATTTAACCGAATCACATAATGCCCGTCTTATCAGCGATGTCACACGTTCTGTGTGATACCTCTTCAACAGCGCGCTCCCAGCAGGAGGTCAGAGGATTAGAAAAGGATTCCTCTGACATCGCTGAAAGCGCACTATTCAGCCGTCTCAAGTCATCTAGCAGAGTTTGCAGCTTATTCTCACCCAGAGCAGACCTCTGACGCGGGCAGACGCTGGCTGCAGAGCCAGCTGTCCAGTAATGAGCTTGTTAAAATGGAGATCCAGGTACCAGAAACGCAGAAATATGAAGATCATCATCTTCAGATCTTAAGCCCTGGACAATGTTAAAATGGACTTTTTTTCCCCTTGAACTACACTCTCAAGACATATTGTGTGACCATTTTTCCTATTGTAAAAAATTCTTACAGCACAGACTGAGACAATGCAAATAAATACATTTTTATTTCTCTTGACTGTGATATGATTTAAACGAAATGAGCAGATGAATGAACACAATGAAAACATCTGCCTGACGTTGAGTGGGTCCTTTTAAAGCACTTCTAACCCACTGGCACTTGGACAGAGGACATTGGGCAAGCCTTTCTCAATAACAATATTACTTCATTAATCTTCAAATGAAAATTATACTTTGTAATATTTTTGTTTCACACAACATTCGTTTTTGCCCAGTTTGCTCCAAAAAGTCCAGGATGTACTTTATCAGTTTGATTAATTTCTTTAAGTTGCTGACTCTGATTCTGCAGCCCTGCCAGGTGACGACTGATGAATTAGCACTCTCCACTACCCACTTATATGAGATATATAACATTTTATTGTAAACATTAAGGACGTAAGCATCCTCAGGAAGTGTGCCTGTCTCGGTACCTTAATTGTCTGTATCTGTTTCTTGGTTACCAGAAAGTTGCCCTTGGATCTGTCGGTTCCTGTGGGTTGAAGCGTGGAATAGATCGGCCTTGTTTTAGTCCACGCTTAATCATTTTGCAGTCGGAGGGGTTTGGTTTGATTTTCAAACCAGTAATGACTGCCTTCATTAATCTGTTTATTTCAGCATTAGCAGTGGTAGATTTACTGATAAATGGATGAATAACTGGTACTGTCATGCAGCATCTGACCAGTTTTGGCATGAAAATTTACACAAACGAGAATGATCAACCACCAGGCTGACATCATTAACTCCGGCAGGCGAGGCCATTCCTCTTGCTGAAGAATTGCAGCACGTCTGCACATCAGTTACAGAAGGGACATCAGCCTCTAGTTTAACAATGTTGAATCACTGGCTGTATCAACCGCCTGGAACGACAAAATTAAGTTCCTAAATTTCCCCAACACTCTTTGATGAGTGATGAATCTCTCATGCTCCGAGGCACGCTCATCCTTTAACAGAGACGCATTGATTGTGCAGAGATGGTTCTGTCCACACAGAGACTGATGTGCAATATTGTACACGTGCTGGAGATAGACTGACAAGGTGGGAAATTGAAAAAACTGAAGTATGCCATCATTATGTATGCTCCTTTGATTTAGAAGGTTTATTAAGGCAGTCAGACGGTGCGATCAGAATTGAATCATTGCTGCTGCTGCTAACATTTCTGTGAATTAAGGCAGCGCTCATTAACAAAGAGCGCATTAGACTGTGAATAGAAAAGTGCAAATGAACAGAATGGATTCATTAATCCACTGATTTGCAAAGAGGTGTATGCTAAAAAAAAAGGGAAAAAAAGAATAGCTGCGATGAACTTTTACCTTATAAACTATGGAATAAAGGAGCAAACACATCAATAATAATGCAGTCTCTCAAAGCAGACAACTCATACAGATCAAAGTAATAAGCATCATACAAATCAGTGATGATAGTAGTGGAATTAATGATTAAAGAGATTACTCAGGTAAATGATTTTACTCCTAATTTCCCCATCCTTCAGTTGGTGGTGAGTGAGGAGCAGAAAGTAGGACACTAATGATGAACATTTAACACATGACCTGCGCAGACACGTAAGCTATTCTGACACAAGAACACTGGATGAAAAATTTACATTGTAGATCAACTCAATCAATACTCCCATTAAGCCCTAATCAATTGACCATTAACAAGCTGTTTCTCAGTGAGCCAAAGAATTGTCTCTGGCTACGCAGAGCAAATCACAAGCAATGCCCCACCATGGATTGAATTATTTGAAATACATTTAAAAAAAATGGATCGCATTATGACGTAACTAATCAATTTGACTATTTACTGGGAGTCACATCAGTTTCCCACTGACTAACATGTCAATCTTTGCATGAATATTTAATGATATAGAAGGACGTTAAAGCATGCTGTTCAGGTATTTGTCTGGTATTTATTTCTCTATCTCAAAGAGATGTGGTGTATCTTGTGCAGAGGAGCTGGAGAAGGTTAAATAACTTTCTAATCTTACATAAATGGTGGTTGTGGTTCACTGACAGGATTTATTTTGCTCCCTCTGACCAATTAATCTGTTTGGTTAATGTTATCCTCTTATCAACTCAGTTTGCAGACAAACAGGCATTATTTAACCTTCCTCCTGCTGACATTACATGTACGGTAGATTGAAAAAGTTTGTTTTTGTTTTTTTGTTTTTTTAAATCCTTGGAATTAGGTGGTTTTCTACATTAATTTGTCCTTAAGTCTCAGTATTAGACAAATGCAATGTGCATATGCTGAGAACAAAAAAACCCCAAAACAAAACATTTTTTGTCTATTTATTACATATACACATTGAATAGTGAGAGTGCTAGTAAAAAAAATGAATGAATGAAATTTTTAAGTTAATAGCTGGTTGAACTTCTTGCGATAGAATTGCATTCAAGGGAGCTTTGTATCAGACCTGCACGTAACGTTCAGAACATTTTGACCATTTCTTTTCACATAACTGCGTCAGCTCAAACATATTTCTCTGACCGAACCAAAAGGCTTTTTTATTTTTTAGGAGTTATTGTGTTGGATTTATTCTGATACTTGCTGTAACGGTCAGCCAGTGAACCGTCACTCTTACATTATCTTGTGGATTATTTTGGTTAAATTGTGAGTCAGATTTTCCGTTGTGGTTCCAAGCTCTGTGGCAACAATGCAAGCCCAAATCATGATGCTCCCTCCACCATGTTTCACCACTGGGGAATGTTAGGATGTTTGCAAACTGTGTTCTTTTCAAAGATATAGTGCTTGGTTTTCTTCCTGAAGATTTCATCTTTTGTTTCATCAGCTGATAAAAACATTGTCTCAATAAGATTGTGGGTTACCAATGTGCCTATTGTCAAACTTCAAACGCACAGTAATGTTCTTTTGGTTTTTATGGCAATCATGGACTCCATTTATTGACCATTTATCTAACTATGGACTGTTAGATACCTAAATGTTTGGAGTTTATGTTGCACCCCATTCCAGCCTTATGCTGATCAACTGCTCTAAGTCACATGTCCTCAGATATCTCCACTTTGGAAGACATCGTTCACATCAACAGATGCCCCTAATGAACAACAAACTTAAAATGTTTGACTTTTAACAGCTGCAATAGCTCCAAACCATACACCAAACTTGTTTCATTAATTGGATTTCAGGTGTGAAAACTATCAACCAGGTGTTTCTGGTCTCACCTCCATCACAGTCTCCGAAGCCTTCGTACCGCTGCTCTGTCGCCACAATCCTGCCAACTCTTGTTTTTTTCTTCCCACAGATTTCTCCTTGATTGTCTGGAAGCCATGTTCATTGGGTCAAACTCTTCTTCTTCTCTTTAATTTTTGAGCTGAGACCCAAAATGCCCAGGTCTGTTAAACCCCCTGTGCGCCCCCCTAGCGTGACGTTTTGCTGTTCTCAGGTTGGCCGTGTTAGCTTTCACTGAATTAGTTTACGGGTTCATTTAATTTTCTTTTCACCAATATTGAAAATCATTAATGTGTGTGATCAATAAAAACACACAAAAATATCATTTTTTGTGTATTATCAGCTTCATCATGTGTTTGGTAAGATCATATTTGTGTGTAAGCACATTCACTAATCCAATCATTGTTATAGAGCACAAAACCTAAAAAAAGAGTGATGCTAAGACAGATTCTGGCAGTGCCTATAGATTACTCTATTAATGTGACATTTAGATTGTGAGAGTCTATTTCGTTGCACCTTTAATCTCCACATTGATGCACACAAATTGGACAGAGAGCTAGTTTTATCCCTGGATGCACTCTTCCACAGACTGGGCTTAAAAGGTATGGTTGCAGAGATAAACAAGGTGAAGAGATTAAAATGTCCCAAACGCTCGGGCTCTTTAATTGAAACCTCCCCTGGGACACGGCAGAGGGGATGAGAGGGCGGGAAGGAGCCACCGGTCAGCATCCTCTTAGGTGAATCCATTCCCACATCACTTCTCAGTAGAACATGATGAATACGTGACGTTAGTGTCTTGCACGAGGCAGGGGTGTGACACAGCCTGATGAAAGGACGAACACAATGCCGCGCTCGTGTCAGAGACAGAGCGAGGGGGGTGGGGCTGAAGTGTGGTCAATAATTAATCAAATAATTAAAAACGTTGCCCTTTTTAATCCCACATCTTTATTTTAACAAAGGAAAAAGGACCCAACGCAAATATATTGCAATCCAGTTAAAATTTTGCTCAATAAATGTCATGCTTTTGACACCTGCATTTGAGAAGTGATGATGTAAAATTTTTACTGTATGATTTTTTTTTTCTTTAGGATGTTGATCCAGCAATGTTTTATTACTACTATTTTTAAAGTACCTTGATTGATTTTCTTTAATTAATCTGTAAACCAAATTCTACCTGGCAGCATCATAACATGCGATCTTTTAAGCAAACCCACCCTTCCTTTCATGAAGCGCAAAAGCATGTGACTGACAGATCTGAGTGATGGCTTTTGTCAAATCAATGAGATGTGAACAAGTGCTGTGATAATGTTGTTAGCAGCATCATTTTCTCTTGTTCTTGGTTGAGCTGGTGATTAATGGAGGTGCTGGCCATTTTGTCCAAGGTCAATAGAAGCAGACGTGTTAGATGTAAACTTACTTCTCGCTATGTTTCCCTGAAATGTATACCACAGGAAAACATAAAAAAAAATACATCTCTTGACTAGCTGAGATCACAGAAGTCCAGCTTTTAAAATGGACTTTTAAAGCTTAGACTAAATGATGATTTTTCTTTTCAAAATCAAAGGTATTGTTTCTCAGTGGCTTATAATCTTTGCTCCCTTCAATGACACCGGTGCTGTTAATTTAATCCAGCTGAAAAGGGAAAATCTTAGAAATAAATGTATAAATGGTTCTAAGAGCTGATGTTAATTATATGCAGAGAAAAGGGCTTTTCATAGTGGAGGTTGTGTCCATAGAGAAAAGTTGTGAAAAGAAGTCTCTGTTAATGTACTGCCCTAGTTAAAACACAGCATGGCTGACAAGGAGAATAATGAATAAATAATTACCATGTGGATTTACAATAGCCAAGGAAATGGGTAACAGCCGACCATTTGAAAATTATCATAGGGTTTTTCAGATGTCAGCAAGTTATTAAACCCTTCCTGAAGCAGAAAGGAGTTTCTCTGTCCTCAAACAACCATGTCAGGGGATGTCCTGATGTAATGGAAAAATGTTTACTCTGTTTTATGTGTGAATTCATTTGGCCCAACTATGATTGGGGAACGTAAAACCTCCATTTTCTTACATGGACTGGATCCAGCTAAGAGTCTTTGAGATGTGATGGAGTTTATTTCTGTCTTTGTTTTTCGTGTTAAAATATCAGTTTCAATTCCCTTTGAAGGAATATTTGATTACTTTGTGTAGCCCTTGTGGACTCCCGTCCTCACTATCAGTAACTTTGGACCTACGTCCTCTTTTCACAACTTTGAATCACTTTATCACGTCAACACGTCAACATTAATCAGCACACATCAGCACTAATAACTAATAATGGAAAAGAAAACAAGAATGACTGAACAAGAAGAAGTCCTAGATTTATCCTCCAGTTGCGTTGTATTGCTTTCAGATGTGGTCCAACTAATACAACTCTAGATGAAGATAAATGCTCTCACATTGCATAAGGTTATTAAAAAATAAATAAATGAACAACGCCATGGTAAACATATGCCTTAGTTAAAGTTGAAACTGGTTCCAATAAAAATAGATGTTTTTTGTTTTTTTTTTTACTTGTAATGTATGGTTTTTCTGTCATTTGAAGAAAATATATAATCATTCAGGGTACAGGAGTCAGAAGCAACCAGCTGCAGAAGCACTGAAGCAGAATGGTTTCTGTTTAACGTCATTCTAATCCTTTCCATGTTTTTCTTTTCTTTTTTGTAGTTTTCTGAGCCTATTTCCATAGAAGTATGGAAAACACCTCTGAAACAAGCTCTTAATTACTTGAGCTCAACCGCAGAATATCTCAGCAGATATTCTGGCAACTTCCCACAAAGCTGGAGGTGATTATGTGGGTGCTAAACTCCTGTCAGTCTTCCTTCACACTAAACCCACAAGTGTATACCCTTACTTAGATTCTTAATTAGCTAAACTGAGAATATTAAGTAGCTGAGAAAATACCATTTCTTTCTGTCAAACAGATTAGAGATGTATTCTCGATTCCAATTAGCTGCTTAAATAAAGCTCTACACATCTGTTTGTGTGATGCCCAGTTGTTTTAATACGCAGTATGCAAATTTTGTTGAATGCGGCGGAGCAGGGTAATTCAACGAGAGAGACGGGAAACAAATTAATCAGTCAGGGTTTAGCTCCTTTGATCAGCAGAGATGCAAAGCGCAGCAATTGTTTTCAAAGGGAAAGTTTGACAAATCGTTACAATAGCTTTAGAAACCACGGATGTGTTTTCCACGGGGAAATCAAAACTATTATAACAACAGATCTCATGGAATATCAGTGAGGTGTGATGGGTTAGATGGGATAAAATCAACCAAACATGTTTTAGCAATAGTTTAAATTTAGACCAAAGCATGTCTGTTAGAATGTCACTGCATGTTAAGATAGTCTTCTAAAAAATAGAAAAAGCAGTGATTATTTTTCCTCATTTCTTTTAAATTGATTCATCTGAACTTTATCCCAATCTTGTTTCCAGCATGTGCAGAATGATAGGTGGTTAAGAAATGTGCAGTGTAGAAATCATACTTTCACTTCTGCTCTTAACCATCTGGTGGCACTCTTCCAGCTTCCCAAGACCCCGGAGTGGGCTACATGTAGTTTCATAGTGGGGCCGAGGCTGCAGCGCCCACTGAACAAAGGCTTTGTGACGGAGATCCATTCACTTTCTCGTTAGACCAGTGCAATCTGCAGGTTGTATTTATACTACTGATCCTTCCTCATCACATATACTGTCTCCTGAGTTGTGAATACAACTTTGAAAAGAAGGATCATATGCGAGCAAATCCAAAAACAAAAAGCATGATCTGCGACAGCCCTGAGCAGGCTGTGATTAATGACATGCGTCGGCTAATGATTATATCAGTGATCAAGACTCACTAAGGAAATGACATAGTCATGTTACAATTCATTAAGCATGACTTCTGATTTTATTATTGTCAAATTGTCTACAATATGACATTCTGTATTCCCATAAATATTGTTGCAGTTATTTTTTTTTCGAATTCACTTATTGTTTATTGTATTTTTTAAATAATATTTTGGAAGTTCACAGGGTTTTAATGCCAAAAAATATTGAATATAAAACTATAATTGTGCAATTTTCATTATAATACGGGATTTATCTATCAGAAAAAGGTGCGAACAATTCACATCCCCACATAAGAAAGAAACGGAGCTAATGAGGTAATATTTTGCCACTCCAGTTAATTCAGTCCTCATGGCAGCTGTCCTTTGTGTGACATTATGACATAAAGTCACACGATGAGCTAATGGCTTTCACAGAATCTGAACGGCTCTTGATGTGAAAGGCCTTTAGCCGAGCCCCTCGTCTCCCTGAGTGGCAGCGACCCCCTCTCACCACGCCCACTGTTTTGACTGTCAGCAACCCCTCTTCTCCTCCCCTCTCTGGTCCTAATGAGCCCTCTCCTGGGGCAGGGCTTTACCCCCACCAGGGGTAAAGAGGCCATCATGTTGCTCATCTAAAGACGACACGTAGCCATGACTTCCCCCTAATTGTGTGCCTGTGTTGGCTCATTTGTTTTCATCGTTAAAAATTCACCCTCATATTCTCCCCTCCCCACTTGCAGACCGGTAGTGAACAATTTGGGGAGAGGGGGGTGGAGGCAGATCCTCTCTGGTAGCTTGGGAAGGCTTAGAGGCCTCACACTCTCTGATGTATGGAAACACCCACAGACAAACAAAGACAGAGTTAAAAAGTACAATGAAAACACTAAACACATAAACACTCATTTTCCTCATTCATTCATTATGCATACACAGCAAAAAACAGAGGGAAGAACACACAGCAGTGAAACCCCCTCGGGAGTGTTTGCATCTGCAGCGAATTTCAAAGTAGTAAACATCATGCCCAGACCGACTGTGACCCATAGGTGAGGAGACCTTTAGCTGGGACGTTAAATATTGATGTGGGGAAGTTATGCAGATTGTTTATTGACTGGTTTCATGGAAGAAAACGGGGGACAAAAATAAAAATCTGTCCAGTCCGCCCAACTCCATCTTACATTTGTCTGATTTCTGAATTTATGCCCTCTTAAAACTATTTCCAAGCATATTTCTTTGCTGAACTCCTTCTCCTTAATAATCCATCAGTTTGAGCAGGATGGATCAAATTAATTTAGATACAATTAGTCTGTAAAACCTCCATCATGCGCAATTAGGGCCAATTCGATGTAAGCATGGCCCTTCTCTCTGTCACTTGACTTGGCTGTGACATTTGCCAGGTGGTGTTTGCCTCCACCAGGCTTAGGATATGATTAGTGTAATGCCCTGGAAGCATCCTGTTTATCTGATTGGAAGAAATTAAGATACAAGTATACTGCAGATCTGAACAGAGGCTGTAGTTACCAGCCCAGCAGTTTGCTTTAATCAGGATTTTATATATTCTAAATGGTGATTCAAGCACATTTTTACTCACAAACAGCAGTGTTTTTCTAAGCCTAAAGATGAGTCATATTTAAAGAGATGCACTGTGGACATTTTGAGACTGAAACGGGGTCAAAAAAGTTTAATACTTTATTGAAAACATTTTAATGTCCATGTGAGCAAAACTACTAAGTACATATCGGGTTTCTTTGTTTAATTTTGAGGCAAAATATTAAAACCACTCATATTACATTGCTCCCTCAATCCATCAAGGGAAAAAAACTTCACTAGGAGCCTTGTAGTATCAGGTACTAGCAGAAAAAAATAATAAATTTGAATTTGTAGTTTGTAAGGCACATTTTCTTCATGCATTGGGATTTGTTTTTTCAGTGCCTCCCACAGACACTTGATAAGAACTAAAACAGCACCCTAAAGTGTTCTCAAAACAATCCCGAATTACCAATAATAACAATTTCTATTTTGAAGTTTGAGTTGGTTATTCTGCTAAAAGAGCCCCCTGGCATCAGACAACACTTTAACAACAATGTGTAGGTGGATGTCAAAGTTTGTAATTATCCACATGAATGCCAGGAACAAAAGTTTGCCAGTAGAACTTTGCAAATAGTATCACATCACATCACATCTGTAGGTTTGCCATCTTTCAGTAGCCCATCTTGCTACCATCTCATCTTCAGCACCTGGTCATCCATACGATGTCAAAGAAAGCAGGATTCTTAAGACCAGGGCAACATCTGTCACTGTTCCAGAGTCCATTTCTAACATGGACACTCATGACCCTGATGCATATACATGATCCTGCCACATAAACTTCCTTGGACAACTTTTCATTGGTATTAACAGCTGTATATATATTTTTTTATCTCTCAACAAATGCCGTTATATTGCACATATAACAACTTTTATATTGCACATATAACAGCTATATCCCAACCTGGTCATATAACCACAACAG
>JAOWBL010000015.1:8531714-8559607 GCA_028564865.1 Zenarchopterus dispar
CCACCCCCCCCCCCCACCCCCACCCCCCCCTCCCAGATCCAGGAGGTCTGATCCTCTCGGTGACCCTGGAATAGCCAGTTGGACTAAACAATGATGCTGGGTCACCTCTTCTTGGCCCAAGACAGATGGTTGACTCTTCTAAGCAGTTGCCAAGGTCACCTCCCTTGTGCACGATGCACCTGCACCCCAAAACTCCCTTCACCACCTTCATCTTTATTCCATCTACACCTCGCCCCCACACATGCGCGATGAAACCCCTCCCAAAATATTGACAGAAGTGAAGAAATTATATTTTACTATATCTATATTTTACTACTATCTATATTTTACTCCGAAGAAAATAAAGAGAGAAAGAAAGAAAAAGGTGCCAATATGAAACCTCTCAGGCTGGGAAAGGTGTTTTCTTTTTATTTCTCAAGAGTTTTTCAGTCATCAGTGACAAGACACAATACAAGTTTAGCAAAAGACAGCACAAAAGAAATGTTAAATAACGTGTTGAATTACAGCAGATGGCTCCCCAGCAATTCCCCCTGAATCAATTGGCGCCAGTGTCGTTCCAAAAAGCGCCTCACAGAACACTACTGAAGAGGAGGAATGGTATTGATGAAAGCTGTGATCCATGAGGCAGGCTACCTGTCACCATCACAGAGCTGCTTCCCTCATCCATTCAGTGCAGCAAACCATCAGATCAATGTCCACAGAAGCAACCCCCCCACCCCTTGCAAAACTAATTATCTAAGCATTTTATACTACCCAGTCTGTCCATGCTTTGTTTATGCAGGCTGCAATTAGTGAAATAGTCAATAAAAAAAGTTGGAGAAGGTGAGGGAGGAGCAAAGGCAGTAGGCGAGAAGCTGAACCATCAGAAAACTGCCATAAGCATTCGCAGGGAACTGAAATATCTTATACTTACGCCTCATGTTAGGAATTTTTCATGACACCAAGATCTGAGACTTTCCTGCGACTTCTTCACAAGTCACATCCCTGCGAGCTCTGCTCCACAGCATCGGCTTCTTGAAAGTGACACTGGTGGGACTTTATATCACTTCGGCGAGTACAATTAAGTTGCTGTGAATATTTATGACAGGTTTAAAAGACGTCTTTTATCAGTCCCCCACGCATCACAAAGTGGCTGTAATCAGGATTCAGGCGAGTTTCCCCCTTTCTGTCGATAGCCCGCCCGTCACCTGAGAGCTGTAAAACCCAGAGTTCCCCTCTGCCTCCGCAGATCCGGGGGAGCAGCAGGACCACATGCTCTAACAACAGCCTTAACATGATTCGTCCTTCTCATACACCAAAGATGTGTTAGATTAACATTTTCCACCAGTCTATTTTTTTTTCACACGCTATTCCTTTTAAAAATTTGCCAGGCTGAGAGTTTAATACAAAGGCGTCATTAGAATTTGAATAGCAGAGCATAAAATATTACAGGCACCGATGGGTTCAAATTGCATGTATGTTTTTAAATGCGTGTGATCAAATGCACAAGTATTGATCAAAAGAGTGATAATACTGACATCTCTGCATTAATCATCTAACATTCACAACTGACATTCATTGTATATGTAAAGCTTTTTTTTTTCTTTTGCCTGGAATTTATAATAGTCTTCTTTAAATGAGGTGTATAAAATCTGGCATCCCATTAAAATCCAGTGCTTTTATAACTGCGGTAAGTGCACTAGTGCATTGTATTGTTGCAGCTGGAGTTTGTTTCAGAATAAAAACTCTCTTAAGAATAAAAAGGTTTTTGTCTAATTAATTTGATAAGGGGCATGAAGTGTTATGAAGCTAGAAGTAACTTTAACACCTCATATATTTGAAGAGACTATATACCTTTTTTTTTAAACATAGCAATTTTTTCTGGAATGATTTAAACTTCCCTGCAGCAATGGGAAAGGTTAGTTTTATTAGTTTTATCAGTCAGTTTTGGGGTTTATGTGCAATAAATTACTAGGGCAGAACAAACTAAACAGTAGTAGTAGTTTTCTGAGGAGTCAGTTTTGTGAAATTTGTTGCTAAAGGTCACATGAACCACTGTCCGTGCACGCTGTGCATTACACAGCATCCCATCCTCTCAGTACTGACCAGCTACAACCAGAAAGATTTGCACTTGAATATTGTTATATTTTATTAAAATTGTAGTGATCTGTTTGTCAAGCAAGAAAGTTGTTTACAAGCCTGTTTCGTTTATTTATCCCAGGTCATGTTCAGAGCTAAATCTCTTTTTAAAGCTCACTGCAAGTTTATATTCCAATATATTTGAGGCGAATTCTGGAGGCAATTAAAAAGGCGTGGAGGCGTTTTTGCACATCTGTAGGAGTTCACAGAGATCTCTGTAGTAATCTGGTTGACTCCCATTTGAACATGCACATATGAGTGTTTTCAGAGCTGCATTTTATACTACTACTTGAAGGCCTACTTGCTGATTTAGCCAAACTCAAAACTGCACTATGCAGTAACAATTGCACTACAGTAAAAAACATAAATAAACCAAAATGGTGTGCAATAGTGCCGTGGAAATGAACTCTAAGGAATCAAATTAAGTACTAGGACTACTACAAAAACCAGAGTTATGAAGAAATTTGAAATAACTTACATAAGCTACTGATTTATGCACAGATGTATATCTTTTCTGTACATTTACAGCGTGCACAAAGGGACTGCTGGCATTCACCTTTCTGGTCAGGCTGTGAGCACTGTTCGTTGTGCTGTCAGAATCAGAACTTTCCTCAGGTTGATCTGGGAGTGTGCAGACTCGTCTGAATCCACGAGTCTCTGCCGACTCCCCCAGGTTTACAGACACATGACTCAGCGATACGTTGATTGAAAAAGTGTCAAACTCACTTTTTACAGGATCGCTGTCTTTTCTTGTAACTGCAGTTCTGTGTGCTTCTTCCATGCTTAGATACACTTATGTGGATGCAAACAACAGAAAACTTTATTTGTACACATCAGAATGTCTAATTTTTAGTATTGAGTGGTCCAAAAGGACTCGGATGCCTGAAAGGAACCAGATTTTTACATCGCTAGAGTTAAACTGACCACTCTGCCTCACACATGTATACCATAATGAAAAATAACACTGCAGCAGAAGCTGGTCACAGGAGTCACATGGTCTAATTTTCATCTACTCAATTTTTTTTCTGTTACTTGCACCCTTGAGGCCACTTGTGTGAAATGATAAATGGCAGATTTCATGTTGCAAATTATGAGGCAAATGATGAAGCACGGCTCTGTTTTCATTATATCACTTGTTTTAACACAATTCAATTAATCAAATTACTGTCTTTTATCATTAATCACTCTTTTTTCATTTCCATTCATCTGCGCCACACCACATTTGAGTCAATTTTATCATTTAAAGCGGCTTATTAAAGGAATAATTACTTTTCGTGTGCATGACAGCGCGCATTTAGATGTCTAAAGTCATTATGTCAAACTATGAATAAAATAAAAGTCTGACCCTGTCATTTTGTTTGCTGCCGCCTAGTTTTGAAGCTGTTTCTGTCTTGATGGAGGAGAGATTGTGGCAGGACCCAAACACAAGAGATGAGGATGGCAGGAATGGAAAACAAAAATTCTTTAATAAAACATAAGAGGAGCACAAACAGGGATCCAACAAAAACTCAGAAGTCCAAAGGACCATCCCAGCAGACAAAGAGTATGGACCAGCAGGTAGGAAGGGAAAGACAAGGCAAGATATACCAACAGGACAAATGAGACACAGGTGCAAACAATCAGGGCAGACAGCACCAAGGGAACTCTAGCTATAACTAAACACAGGGACACAGACTTTCAAAATAAAACGGGAACTAACTAAACACCAAATCCATGACAATTCTTCGGTGACATCCAGTACGAGACCAACGCAGCTCAGTTATATTATTATGCATTCCCATTTTTATTTTTTATTGTGTTGTCTGCTCAAATTCACCTTAAATTAATGTACCTCACAAATAGGAAGTTAAAACTCTTTTGCTCCTTGTTCTTGACTTCTTATTTACAGATTTTTTTTTAAATCAACAAGTATATACTGAACGTATGAAGGGTTTAGCTAATTATGCTCTACTAAAACAAGCTTGACAAGAAAATCCAACTTCTAATTATTACTCTGTTTTTCCTTAAATTAGAGGTCAAAAAACTTTTCACAGCAGACAATTATTACAACTTAGAATTCATTTTTTATGATATTAGTAAAAGCCTGTTTTAATTTTGGTTCAACAAAGAATGAAGTAACAGAAAGATCTATATAGTAGACAAAGTTTCTTTCCAACCCTTTGTTAAAATAGTCATCTAATAATTTAAAGTCACTTGGCTTCAGTGAACACAGTCATGAACAGCGTCGCCGGAGCCATAGATCTCCATGTTAACAGTAGGCCAGTCGGTGGTTAATTTTCCTCCAGAGAGCTGCCTAGCCTGATCCAACAGCTTGTAAAGACCTTCACATCACAAACTGTGTGAGGGCCATGTCCTTAATTGAATTAAAACCTTGATTTCGCTCAAGTGAGAGTTGATTTCCTCCTGGTGTAATTATGCTGGTTTAAATTGTGCAGTGGTCTGTTTGGTCAGTGGCAGATGATCTATCTGGAGAGCGCTGATCCCTGAACATCATGGCCTTGAGCACTCATTACCTTCCTTTACATCAGCCCAGGGCGTCCAAAAATGAATTATGCTCAGCATGAAAGACCAAACCTTGTCAGTCAAAAGCAATGTACATATTTCATATTGTCATTTGCTTGAAAGTCAATTGCAGATTTAGGCCCTGAGAAAAATAAAATAAAAAATAAATCATAAAAAACATCCAGTAAACATAAGAGTGTTTCCTCTATTCTGCAAATGCTACAAATATCTGATGGCAGGAGCTCTACATTTTACCTGGTCTGTTGTATATCTGGTCCAAATAGTGATGCGTTTTTAAATGAGATTGTGTGTTCTCCGCCCTCATGCTCTCTAGGAGGATTAATGCTTGTGATTTTAATGTTTGTTTCAGTGAAGACTTGACATTTTGTGAGATTATTTATCTGTTTTACAAAGCAATCTAATCTCACACATGATTTGTCTGGGTGTACCGGTACATAAAAGCGGAGAAACATGCTGGAGCTTGTTTTAAGGTTTGCACCTCAGCATAGAGCCACTCGACTCTCGGGATGTCTTTTACTACACTTGTTGTGGTTTATTTTGTATTTATTTAAGCACAGGCCCTTACCTGTCATCACAGCAATAATTCTTGCTAAGATCAAGTTTTTGCGACGAATCTCTGGTCTGCATTTCATTTGTTATTGGCTCTGCATAATGATTAGCAAAGCAGTGCAATATCAGACAAGACGCAACCTGCTGAAACTAGACTTGCCTCCACAGTCAAATTATTGATGACGTTACTATTGATCGCATTAAGCTGATTCTAATTTTAAGTGATTTTGTCAATTTATTGAACCATCTTCCTAGTTTGTGTGTCACGCTGTGTGTTAATCTCTTTTGGGGGAGGCTGCAGAGGTTTGGAGTGATGTGCATGATTTAAAAAATGAAATCAGAAGTGGCTGATGCTAATGTGAAATCTGAGCTCATTCCAAGAGAGATTTTGATCCCATCACTCAGGTTGCGTAGGAAGGTGGTCTTTCTCAAAAGCATCATGGGATAGATTCAGGAACTGCACCATCAGCTAACACCATCAGCTAATGTGATTTGGACTTCAACAATTTTTTTTACCACTTGTTTTCATCTTTGGGATGATGGTTTTGATTTGTTTTGTACATATCCTTGTTGGATAAAGTTTTGGCGAGAAAAGAAAGTTTGCAGCAAACCTTCCTGTGGCTCTTTTCCTCCCCTCTGAGCCATGCCTGTTATTTCCTCCTGCTCCCTTTGGCGACTAACAATAACAACACATTTGGTGTTTTCAAGCAAAACTGGTGTGTGTTTATTTGCATATAGAGTGGGAAGGTCCGATCTGATCACTCAAGATGCATTTGGGTGCTCATTTTAATGCCAGGAGTGAACACAGACTACTTATGATCAGATTTCTCAGGACACATAGTAATGCAAAGTCTGAGCGAGGCCAACATCGTGGTAAATTGACAGTGTCTCAGATCTGCTATCGGAACTGCGTTAGTGGATAAGTTTGAATGTCAATCCACTGGTTACTGAGCAGACCGAACAGAGTTCATTAGAAAGAGAGAAACACAAAGCCATAGAGTCTAGTTATATATATGTTTACCTGAAATATACCCAAGAATTTCCAGGAGCTTGAGAGGGCACAAAAGCTGCACAATTGTCTTGGCAAAAAATAATCTCTTATATTTTTCTTTTAATTGTTTCCTGTCATCCGTAGTGAATAAACAGAGCATGGCTAGTCGAGTGAATTCCTCTGCCCTACAGGTATGCAAACAATTACAAAAGCCTGTGTTTGTTGTTGCTCCCTGCAGCTGTTCTGATGAAGGCAGCAGAGTGGCGGTGCCTTTTAATCATCACCAATGTAGGGAGCTCCCATGTATGACCAAAACCCCTCAAGATAATTTAAAATGAGTCAAGACAAATAAATGTTAGTCCCTTGCATTTGCCCATTTTTCCTCACAAACATGTTGGTCTCCTGCAGCCTTGTACTGACAGGCTGCTGCCAAAGTGTCAAAACACACAACATCCTGTCTCAAATAAGGGCCCTAAAAGAGTATAATCAAATGGCAGGTATGCCTCAGATGTCTACAGTTTTTTAAAAAAGGCTGCAGTGCAAGTGTACAATCTGGACAAAAGGTAGAAAGGCAACATGTTAAAAGCATAAATAAAAGTGACTCGTCAATGATAAGGACAGCCTATTTTATTTTTCAGACTTGCTTTGTTCCATTTAGTTTGGATTCACCCTCTAAAATCATGATCCCAGTACAAATGACAAAAATAGTCAAGGTTTTGTATAATTTGTTTTAGAATCAAAACAAAGGGTTTCCCAACTCCGACAGTTTCCTGACATCCAGCGTAAGGAGGAAGCATCCTCCTCCCCTTATCTTTCAGGAAGACGCTCTTTGTTCTGAACACAGTGGTGAGATTCTCTGACAACATCAAAGAGTCGCGGCACATTTCTCCAACTGCGGCGCTAATGAGAGTCGACCATCCTGCACAAGTGTGATTACAGCAGCTTCATTAAGGGATGAACTCGTATTTTACATTTAGCTCTGCAACTGCCACCTTTGGGAGCTCCTCTTCGACACAGAGCTCACACTCACTGAAGATGAGGTGATGCCAGCGATGAGTGACTGTTAAAAAGCTTCTGATGACGTTTGATCTTTTAGACAAAAAAGTAATGAGTCGTTTCTGCTGTAAAATCTTGAGAGGCCATGGCAAGCATGTTGAAAGAACCTGACATGTACTGTACAACCAGTATGACTACGAGAGCTGACTGAAACTTTTCCACTCTGGAGGCATTCTCAGTGGGAAGAAAAGATCTTATGTGTGCAGCTGAGCTGTTTATTGTTGCTTTGAGAGCTCGAAAGCGATTCACTCAGAACAAAGAGGAAGGGTGAAACAAAAGGCACTCAGTTAATATTAAATGTCACATAGCATAAACCCAACAAATCACCAAAAATCCAACTGAGAGCAAGAAACCCAGGGAGAGCTGAGAAGTTGACCCTGAATTTCATTTCCTCACCAGGAGACACCAACAAGAGTTTATTTCCACCACAGCCTTCAGCAGCCATGCATCACCGCAGCTAAGCTCCATATTTACAGCCTGCTCCCCTCGCACTGATATTAAAATGGATTATTCTGTAAAATTGGTGTTTGTAATTTATCGTGGTTTATGGTTGGATTAATTGCTTGACCCCACATGGCCACCTGTGTGGGAGTCTGGGCTTGTCAGTGTAAAAGAAATGTCCCAAAATGAAAAACTGAATATAATCACTCCACATTTGTGGAATTTCTGCAAATCTTCCAAAAGGTTAGACAGTAGGAAGTGTAGGAAGTGTGATTATTATCAGATAAGTGATCATCTGTTCATACGCTGACCCCTTTTACTCTTAAAGTTGAGCCAGTTAGGTGGAATAGATCTAATTCTACCTTTTGTTATACAAATCACAGTCTCCTCCCCCTTCTCTCCTTCTAAATGGGGTTGAATGATTCAAGGCTTCCTCCAGTTCACTCTCATACCCTCTTACTATAATTATTTGAGTTGCGTTAGTTCTCCCATTAAAATTAGCAATGTTATATGGTAATTCCTGGGGAAAAATAAAATGAAAGAAAGAAAAAAACTCGGATGCTGAGGGGGGATAATTATCTTGATTATTCAGGATCTCCAAAAGATGTAGCCTTCAGCTTGCTTGGGGCCAATCTTATCCACCAGTGGAAATAATTGAAATGTGGCAGTAAAATGTTTAATTATTAGCTATTTTAAACAGAGCAGAGTGCAATGCTCATTGTACTGTTGTAACAAAACCAAGTATGATAATCACACGTTTCATTCAGGCTGAGAGTAATTGTTTCCATAGAAATGTAAATGTAGATATGGTGAGATGTTTATCAAGATCACGATTCAGAACTCTGAGGAAAAGCCTGAATTAATTCCAGCTTGCTGCAGCTCAAACCATGATTTTGTAAACACTAATCCAGGAGAGAAAACTATATGTGGCAATACAGAACAGTCTAAAAGTCCACAATATCACACATGATAATGTATGATGTGTGCAGTACCAAATTTAAAAACGACTTTTCACCAGAACACCAAAGGAAAGCAGTCTAATATGATCTGGTATTCTCCTAATAACAAATTTAGACACGAGGGCACTGGTCTCAGAGGACGTCATCTATAATTCATCTGAAGATCTCATGAATTAATGAGATAATAAAACCATATATGTATTATATCAAAAACAGGAAGCTTAGTGTTATCACCAGGATTGTGCATTTCCTCACAAGATTTGAATTCTAAATGGATTTTAATTGTTTGTTGAACATAATTTGCATCATCTAAAATTGTCTAAAATTACATCGTCTAAAATTACATTTCAATTTGTGGAAAATGATTGTAACTGAAAGCAGTAAACATGCAATATTCCCATGAGACGTAATCATCATAATTTCCACTCTGCATGTTACAAGGCCACAACACGACTCCAGATCTCAGAGGGGCATTAGTCTCAAAAGTGAGCAACGTATGAAGGCTTAATAACATGATATCAGCTGTACAGACCTACGTGTTCAATATAAAAAACAAAATAAACATAAAGGACAAAAGTTCATGGTATAGCCCCATCTTATGACAATCAATGAAACAGTACAGTGTGAAAGTCACTGCACCGGTGACTATGGATGAATAACAAATGAGCAAAATCAAAAAAGTGTCAAATTTCAATTGGAGATATTTTTTTTCTGCTCACACACACACCGTCATCATCATTATGATTATCATCATCTGTACTTCACTGTTGCATCACAGCTCAAAGATTTTTCTTCAAATGCCAGCTGGAGACTTGTTAAGTGGAGTTGTTGTTTTCTCCCTGTGCCTGAATACGTTTTCTCCAGCTTTCTGCCATGTGCATGTTAAGATGATTTGTGAGTCTAAGTCAACATCAGCATTAAGTGTAATCGCACTTGGTTGTTTGCATCTTTGGGGTTCTGTTCATTTAAAATAAAAGCACATGTCACAAAAAAAGCCTTGTTTAAAAAGAAGCTAATTGCATCTATCTTTCCAGAATTAGAGAATATTGTTTTGCTGGTTGTCACAATAAGGATAGTTGCTCACACTCTTCATATTTGGACATCATTACTCTCAAGTAGTGTATGTGTTAAAATAACTGAACATAGTTTTTGAGTGGCTTCTTTCCTTTTGTTAAGTATATTCTAGCATCCCAGAAAGCAATGAAAACAGAAACATCAACCCTGAATATTCAGATTATTCCACTCAGTCTTATTAAAGCTGCAACTTAAACAAGTCTGGGTCATCTCACTCAGCCAGGAACATCTGGTTTAAAAAACAAAACAAAACAATAACTGTCTGACAAGAATCTTTTTGTCGTGCACGATCATTTGTCACCAACAAAGCTGAACAAAAGACATTTCCAACATGTGGTAAAACTTGTGGAGTAATCTGTTTTAAAGGAAGGAATAGTTGCCTAATCCAACCATTTTTAAATTTGGTTTAGGTCCATAAAACTATACAAAACAATAATTCAAGAAAATGTAAAGATCAAGAACAAATAAATACATAAATAAAAGTATTTAGTAGCTGTAGAGTTGTTGGTCGAGTGACTAAAGCTCAAAAATACACCTTTGTTGGCAGTTTCATGAAATGCTGAGATTTCATCCAATGTGAAGTTACTTTCACTTTTAAATCCCAAGATGAAAAGTTCAAGATGGGTTATTCTAATTTTGGATGATATTAGAAAACTATGATAACTGGGCAGGATACACTTTTGGCCTCATGTTATTAAAACAATCTGGTCTTCATACTCACTGGCATTTAAGGAGCCCACAAAAATGTTTATCTGTCCCCATGTGCTCGAGGACACGTGTCTCTTGCCCTATAGTCCACCTCTCATCCTCTGAGTCGGAGTTTAATTAAGACACTGAGCAATACTTTAACATGTTTGTACCACCTCTGTTTACACTGAAGGAGCAGGTCGAGCTCAGCATTGAGCTGAAGGGATGTTCAGGGCCAGCTGGGACATAGATGTGATAAGAATAGACATGTTACAAGCACTTCACAGCAAGATGGAGAGAGGGTTTAAAGATAAGGCCTTTGGTCCATCCCTCCCACGCCCCCTCTTAAACCTCCCCACTGATGCCAAACAAAATAACACAGCACAGGTAAACAAACAGGAAATTGTCATAAAGAATGATTGAGGATGAAGACCATTATGTTGGAAAACTACGTACTAAAGAAAGAAAAAAAAACACTTCACTTGAGTCATCTGAGAAAACGATCTTATCATTGTCTTTTGTTTGTTAGAACATGAAAAGGCAACAAGAGTTTTTCAAATATATTTCAACTAGCATAACATCTACATATATAATCAGATTTGTGCCACTTTGAGGAGAGAAACAGCTTTAGAAGATTACCATGTTTTTAGTTGCATAAAGTGTACAGGAATCAATTACAACATTAATCCAGCTGATAGATGACATTGATAAAACTTTTTTTTTTGGTACAAGACATTGTTCTACTGGGGAACTTTGGCTTCCAGCATTCATGTTGCTGTTCAACACATCTCCTCCAGGCGCCTTTGTGCCAGCAGCCTCCATGGCACGACTGCGTGCTCTACTATACTGCAAAAACTGCATGCATATTACATTTTGACAGTTGGTTTCATTTCTACATCCAATAAGTGCAATGCAAACAGCATCTAAATGCAAATGATTGTCTACATATGTCTACCTGCATTCTTGGCTAAAGGTGCAGAAAAACAAACTCATGCATATGCATATAATTTCACATTAATTTCCATTTACTAAAGAGGTCCATGTATATGCATGCTTTTATATACCTGGCAGAAATAACGTGCACTCTCATGTCTTACCTTTCTGCATACACTCAATTTTAGTTGTGAATCTACAGAAATATATACATATGGCACTTTGTCAAATAAAATGCAATCACTATACCTTATTTTACAATCTAGGGATGTAACAAAAGTACAAATGTAGTGAAACAAGCTTTAACACCAAAGAAAATCATCTAAAGGAAACTATTGTGGTGTCTCAGTGAGGCTGCAGCTCTACATCAGTCACTAAATGAGAAAAAGAGTATCATTTCACCAACATTACTGCAGTTGGTGTGGTTAAAGTCTGCTACTGGCAAGGACACGCATCCACATCCACAATCTCTGAGGAAACCATATTCAGGCAACATTTCATTTTCTGTCCCAAAAATTAAACCAAATTGAAGAGATGGGAAAAATGAACAGATATTTGTATGAATTGGGTGGGTGGGTATGATACCGCGAGTGCATATGAGACAAGATTTGCATGCAGGATTTTCTGTGGTAAATGCAATTATGTACCAATTTACACCCCCTCATGGTTATGTGCTGCATTTATCTTAAGTAAAGTGCACTTGGATTGAAATGAAGCACGGTGATAGTGCCCGTTTATGAACATTATCAAAACACAGCTGAATTGCGTGCCATATGCTTCTGCGCGCTCAGGTTTCCCATCAAAATGGTTTCAAATTAGAAACAATTCATTCCTTGCGTTTCTATTTGATTTGGGCTTTCGCTCCAAGCTCGCTTAGTCTGAACATATGACTACTAATTAGTGCTTCTTTTCTTGCCAGGACAGTTGGTACATTCTGTAGCCTGAGCATCTCAATTTCTTGGTGCTTAACTGTGTACAAGATGCGCTTCTGTTTGGTTGTTAACTGCATGCACAATACTATGTTTAATGTTGCAGCCCATGGAGTTGTTTTCCACTAAAACCCACTTCCTTGGGTGAGTGAAGAGCACGGGTAAATCACCTGAAGTGGTAATATGTCTAAAAACACCATTTAACAATGCCTGATGAATATTCAGTGGCTTCCCTGCCCAGGCAGGAAATCCCTATTAGCCATTTCACATAGTATAGCACATAATTATGTCACCTCTAAAATGAAGATCCAACACCCTGTTTTGTCTGATACCCCTGAGCTTTTAATTAACAAAATTACTGCGTACTTCGCCCTCCATTGATTACTGCTATGGGGATTGATTATTCAGCCGCACATGGACACACACAGACACACACAGAGAACTGCTGCAGGGGTGAAAACTATAGTTCTTTTAATACTTTCTTTTAATTCTTTTCTGGTTTAGTATGTAATGATTAAATTTTAAGTCTTTACTCAGATTAAAAAAGACTACAATATAAACACAGTAAATTGGCTGTCAGTGTCTCCTTGAGTTATTTGAAAATAACACTTTTTTAGCAATTTTTTGACCTCTTCTTAAGCTAAATATCAACAATATTATATACACAGTCATTCTGAACTGTTTCTATTCTGCCTCAGTTGGCTCTCCCGTTTCAATACAGGATCACAAATATGATCTTTTCTGTTGCGGCTACAAATGACATGTGGAAAGGTGCACATGCATGAGTGTTTCAGAGGGCAGCAGAGTTCACATGGTACCATGATGTGAGAGATTTGTAGTCATGACTGTGAACCGTTAGATCAGAACAAATTACAAATGTACTAGAAAGAAACAATGCAAATAGTGTGAATACAATTGTTTTTAACTCTGTAATGTATCCCAGCTTTTCATCACACCTAAGGACATACCTTACCACATTTTAAAGATATTCTGACCCTCATTTATAAAGAAAAAAGATCAATGAAATTGAAGACAATTGAAATGGGAGAAAAAGATGACAGAAAAGAAAATTCATGTTTTTTTTACTTTTACTTTAACCTGTAAATACTTTTCTTTTTCCAGATTTTAAGTCAGAAACAAAACATTGAAATAAACAGACATATTCCACAGTGTTCAGCAGTGACCTCATGAAAAGCCAATTTATAAAGCCATCCCAGTAATATTACATAGCCTGAAAGGCTCGTTGCATAAGACTGACAAAGCAACAGGAAGGCAGATGAATAGGGTAGATATACTGTGGGGACATTAACCACAGGTCTGATGGATAATTAGCAACAGAATCAGCTTCAACAAGTCACACCGAGTCAGAGAACAGAGAAAGACTAGCAAGAGAAAACACATTAAAAAAAAAAAAACAACAGGTGAAGAACCTTGAAACATGAGGGAGCATCCTACCCAACCACTACACTTGTCTCCAATAATCTGCTCATGTGGACTAAAAAGTTATTGTGAAAAAAATAAATAAATACAAAAAGTAACTCATTTTTCTAAACAGAAAAATACCCATTTATGTTTTCAACATGTGCTTGGTAACCTGACTGCAGTTAGCATAGAAAAATGCAGATCACTGGTAGCCTCAGGGCACCCTTATAAAACAGACATTAACAAGTCAAATTATAAAAGGAAATATTTTTAACTATATTTTAAGTCTCTACTAGTATTGTACTATGAATAAACATCTGCAAGGCCATCATTAAACATGAAAGTCCAGGTCTGAAGTCAGTGACTTTGCTCGTGCAGGTGAGATTTTTGAATGTTGCCTTTAATCAACAAAGGTAACTTTGCATTAATGAGGCTGTCAGCTCTCTTGTAGTTGAGGATAAACTGGTTCCTTAAATGTGGCCAATCTTTTTCAATTTTTAGTTTCCCTATGATCACCTTAACTTGTCTCCAATTCAGATAGTTTATCTGCATTTAGCTCTTCTTACGCATCCACACATCCATCTTCATAATCCTCCCAACATACACACACACACACACACATACACACACACACACATACACACACACACACACACACACACACACACACAAGGCGTTTGAAATTCATTTGCTGTGTTGGTGGCCTTGTAGACCTGACCTTTTTTTTTAATCTGCAAGGCAAGTAATTTAAAATCTAACAAAGAGAATTACCTCAAAATAAGTATAATCAAGTAAAGATATAGTTACTTAAAAAAAAACAAAACTGGACCCAAGTGTAATAAAACTCAGCTTGGATGGAGTAACTTATTGCTTTTGACGTTTGAATATATACAAAAATGATTTGCCCCACAAGGTTGCAGGAAGGCGTTTGCTTCCATTTGCTGTGCCGCTTACAAAATTTCACTTCCTCCTACAATGTGAGACTGTGCCCGAGGCGTCCTCTCAGCGAGCTGCTGGGTTTGTGCTCTTTGAATTGACTGTTACAAAAGTTTGAACTCAAATACAAGCCAAGATAAATGTATTTGCGCTCGTAGCTATTTCCCTTGTCTATATTGTAAAATTGTGCTTTAGAGCATGTTTCTGCACACATTCTTAAAGCACCCATTATTATCTATTCGGTATATACAGTAAGCAGCCGATTTTTTCTCCACAGCCACGTTCCAATAAGCATACTGGGGCTCAGTGTCTTGCTCGAGGAAAGCTCAACTTGCACAAAAGCTGGGACTCTGGGACTGAGCTGCCAACCTAGCTACAGTTGAGCCACAACAGTGACACTTAAAAACTTTTTTTTCTTTTTTATTACAAAACTTTTGACTTTCCTTTTCCGTGGCATGAGAGAACAGATAAGCTGGTGATGCATCTTTTCGGAAGCGTGCTGGCCATTATTTTCATCTAAGGGGGCAAATGTTGCAGCTGTATGCATATGGCACCTTTTGTGACATTCAGAAGAAAACAGTATTTGCAGTCTCTCCACAGAGCTGACATTCTACAACACTGGTTCCATGTTATGATAAGACACCCCACCCCCAACCGCTCCGCTCTCTCACGGGCTCTCAGAGATGGTACGTGCTGCAGATGCCACAGCCCTGCTGTCAGACTGCTGCTGCTACAGCGTCTTTCTCTTCCTCTCTCAGCCCATGGGGTAAAACTGACAACACACGATCCACGCTGCCAGACAGTCAGCTTGAACACGGCAACAGAGCCCTTAGCTAGTGCTGACATATTCTAGGGCCCATTTCAACAGAAGGAGTTTTAACAGGTACCAGTTGGGGTAAAATACCTTGCTTGAGGGTACAGCATCTGGTCCATCACAAATTGGATGGCATGCCCGTCTTTCCCCCTCCTCTGCCTCACATCTCCAAGCCCTTTTACCTCACTCTGTCTTGCTTTCTCTCCCCCTGTTATCAAATTGATAAGTTGTGTTTGTCAGAGCACACATTCTCACACACACCTACACACAGTATCCTTTTAAATAAAATTTTTCAAAAAGCCCTGAAGTGGGCAATACGCAATTCTGCATTCAATTCAGATAACGTTTCAGTTTATTCCTACCAATAAAATGCACTAAATCTCTCAAGCTTTGTACTAACAAACACAATTTAGGACCACTCAGATTCCCCCCCTCTCTACTCAGCTAAGGACGATGAGATGACACAGTGTTAAATCTCATTTGTACAGCAACTTGAGCCCGGTGGACCCCTCCATGTCTCCATCACTCACGCAGCACTCAATAACCTTGGACTCATATTTCTCTGGCAGTGATTTAACGACTTGCAAAATTACACTGCGGTCGGATGAGCCAGTGTTGATGTTGATATTTCCACTCTTTACTGTCCTGTGTCCCGTCAGCCCCCTCAAGTTATTTATCACGACTTACGCCTTGACAGATGAGCAACGCCCAATCGGCCATTCATCTCACTGTTAAATAATATGTGCCAGGCTGAGGGGGGAGGGGATGGGATCGCAGGAGCAAGGTGAGCTACGAGGTTTTGAGAACTCCAGCGGGTGAATTACAGCCATCATGGAGTTCCTCAGAAGTTGTACTGCTGTGCATCTTGCAGACGCCCGACAGGCTGTAAAAAGAAATTTACACATGCAAGGCATTTATTCTGATTAGATGAGAGAGGAGCCTCGCTCTGTTAGATGCAATTTAAGTGTAATTATATCACAGAAAGCCACAAATTTATCATTGACTTATATGGGAACTCATGCAAATTCTGAACTAAGTATGAGAGGAAACAGTGAAGAGGCTTATTATTATAGCGAAACTGTTTTTGAGCTCCACGCAGGGAGGCCAAATCCAAGGTTGTCTGCATAAAAAACACCATTGAGAAAGGGAGAAAATCAATATTTGAAGAGTCTCAGTCTGTGCATTTTAAGTAGTCCATGGAAAAGGCATGCATATTCTACTGTATCTGCATTATTAACAATTCATAATTTGTCTTACTATTGGGCATAAAGTCAGAAGGACAGAGGTAGCGCTGGCTGTTGGCAAACCCTATTTATTTAAAATTTCAGCAAGTTGCTCTACTGCATTTGTTATGAACACATAAATCAATTTTAAAGAACCAAGGGCTGTGACTTTATGTTCGTTATCACTTGAAGAAGTTTTATACGAGCTTACGGGCCGGAGGAAAACTTCCACAAATCTTTCAAAGCTCCTGTGTACCTTCGGCCAACACAGTTTACTGTAAATATCAGCCATTCAAGGAGCATTCCTTCCAGTTGACATCCCCAGTGACTATTCACACACGTACTAATCATAATTCAATGCACGCCACTCCTTCACGGCAATTACTACATACTGCACATTGTTGGCAATTATTCAGTGGGAATGCGGTGCAGCAGCAGAGCACATGAACATATACATTACATAAATACTTTATGCATGCAGGGATACATGTTTGTACCGCAGGAAGATGTTTATTGGTGTTCCTCCAAGTCCGTCCAGCTGCAGAGCAGCAAAAACTCCACTCAGATGTGTTCTCCACTGCAGTGAGGTGTGGGGGGAAATACTGCATTTGTTTAATATACTTTATTTTAATCATTGTCACAAAAATCTAGTTTTACCATGGGTTTGTAATGAAGATAGTGAGCAATTTAAAGGACCATCCTAAAAGAATGATAATTTATGCTCCTTCAGCCCTTTGTCACATCTTATGAAGACATGATGGACTCCGCCCACAACAAGATTAACACTGATATGACAGCAAGACAATGATGGCAGACAAATGGCCAGTAATTCAATCACTGGTGCAGGACATGTCATGTCAGACAGTGTATTGACTCTGACAAGCTGCGCGAGGTGCTGGCAGACTTCTATTAACCCGGGGCACACATACTGCTGATTCATCACTGTGGAAATTAGGATGAGTCTGGTCTCCTTCACCTTTGACCTGCAGCTGAGGGGAAATGGTCCTAAAATTGAAAGGAGAGGAATGCACCGCACAGACACTATAAGATCATAGATCATATCAATCAGTGATGCCAGATGCCAAAACAGGCTGAATTTCTCATCAAAATATCAATCTTTAAAAATACAGAGAATATCTGTATTCAGTTCAAGGTTTCCTGTGTGATCAGCATTTACCCAAAACAATTACCGCTATAAATGAAGCTGGTCAAATGCGGTAATTAGGAAGGAATAAAATATCAATTGAAATTAAGGAGATGGAAGAACAGATGCCAAAAAAGCCGCCTACATTCCTTCAGCCTCAGTGATACGCAGCCACACCAGCTCCACATGCCATTCATTAAGCAATTAACTTCTGTCTGAGATGAACTTTGATTTATTTGATCCGTGCAAGTCTGGGGAAGAAAAATTGATGGGCCACAATGTTTGGATTTGTTTTCAAACTGTGAGAGAATTACTATGTCTTGAGGATTTATTGAACACATTACAACAGGAAGCAGAGAAACAAGTGTCTCTCAGCAGCATGAGAAACATTACCACCAAATGACAAGACAACGCCAGTTTGTGTTCAGGTAATGGCTTTTGTTGCTATGAGGAGGACTTTATTAGCGTCTAGGTTCTGTTGTAGCCACCATGATGTGGATATAACGTGTTCAGAGCTCCACTCATGCCATTTACTTTTCTGATCATGCCCTGTTGGTCATTTCTCCTGTTTTGTTTTGTTTTTTTGTTTTTTTTTTTTGTCCTTTTCCCGCAGAGTGAAAATGCTCCCAAAAGGGGCGTTCTTTTGATATCAGTGCATCCATGTGTTGCTGTAAAGAGGAGTTAGGAAAAATGAATTCTCTCTTTTGTTCAAAGCCACATAAAAAGGCTTTACTACAGTGGGAGTGTCCTGGTGGCAGACTGCTTATCAAGGGGGGGGCGAAGGTAAGTGATGCTACTTTAGCTGCACAGCTTGTAGGAGGCAGGTGACTCCAGCCTCAGGCGTTGGGCTCTCTTCTTCCTTACTGCACCTGATATTATTCCACTTCCCTATGAATGCAGAGTACCACGGACTCTGTGCACACACAAACACTGGCAAACAAGCATGCACACAAAGAACATAGAGGTGCAGGGGGGTGGATGCACAGGCACGATCAGTGAAAGAAGGCATAGTGCAAGAAGAAGCTGCTGCTGCTTGTGTAAATTGGCTGTTGCTGCCTTCTTGCCAGATTAGCTCCACAGGGCAAGGAAAAGAAGAAGAGAGGAAAGGAGTGCAAGTGGGGGGCTGGGTTCTGTCCTTTCATCAAAGAGTCTGTCTTTCCCCCCATCCTTATTTCTGTGTTAGAGGGAGTGCCAACTCCAGAGTGGGCAGCACATTCATTCTGTGATTGCTCCTATGCTACATTAACTCCAATAGAAATCACACCTGACAGAAAATAAAATGCCTTTTCCGAAAGTATGGAAACACATTAGGCGTTGCACATGTTTTCACAGTTTTGCTTGAATTTATTGCAGCAAAAACTGGCTGCTGGATTTTGTGTGGAAGCCAGCTCTGTTGATATGCTTCAAGTCATGGCAGAGCACACGAATACCAATGAATTATATGCATCATCCTCATGTCCCGTTATTCAAATCTCAGCTTCTTTCCCCTGTTTGGGTGTGCGGTTTCCAGGCCCCTTAGGCCAAGATGTTTTAATTTCTTTCGTGTGGCCTGAGGCCATGAGGACAACCCCTCACCCTGAGAGACAGGTCTGCTGACAGTCCTCTGCTCTCTATTGTGAGGCTGTCACACCCCCTTCTCAAATCCCCAGTTCACTTCTGTTTCTTTCTCTCCCCCGAGTGGGTGTAATTACATTAAGGAGTCAATCCATGTCCAACCTTCCTTTACCCACCTCTGCACCCTACTGCATATTTTGTTAGCTTTACATAATCCTGACCTAAGGCAATAATAATGACCTCTGTCCACGAGGCTATCCCCCCTGCATCTCCAAAACACGTCGACTGTGTTTTCACGCCTGAAAAAGAAAAAAAAATGCAGTTTTAAGATAATTAATAAGATATTTGAAAGATGTAATCTGCTTTTTTCCAAAATATGACTCCTTTAAGATTTAGTCAAATATCTACTGACATCAGAGCTTTGCATTTGACGTGTAAAATGGATTTTTGTGGCTCAAATTCAGGACTCAGTAAGAGACAACGCCAGAAGTCAATGTTATGACATAGTTGGACTCAATGAAACATCATTCAACATCAGTCTCATGGCAAAAGACGAATCGAAGGAAGATCAAGTAGCAAGTAGATGTTACCATAGAAAATGTGGAGGGGTTGAAGTTTAACATCCTAATTTGATTTGAGAACATTCACTCAGCTTGATAATTGCTTTAGCAGCCAACCTGGAGTTGCAGCCACATCAGATATTAGAATTTGGCTTCTGTCAATTTAATTATGTATAAAGTGGCTGAGGGATGCGTGAAAGTTACCTTAAATGAGTTACAGGGTATCATTTTCAGCAAATTTGTTGGGATTTCCTCCACTCTAAAAGGATCATTTGCTGGTGTGCAACATCCCTGAGGAAATCACAGCCCCCGCCAAACATGAAACTAAAGAGACAATTGCAATTGCATCAACATAAAACAGTGCTAACTGTAGATGTTCAGCCGCTTTCCAGTGGCAAAGCGTGAATTATCATGTATGAAAAACATCCCAGCACAAAGCACCATCCCTCCCTTCATCATATGAATTTCAAAAGTATTTGTCCACTTTGTGCAGAATGACAACAATGAATTGTGCATGGCTTCACTCCAAAGCAATAGCGCAGGTTTTTTGAAGAGAGTTAGCGCCACGGCAGCCCCCAGAATCTACTCGACCCCCTGCAAGGAACTTCGTCTGAAGTTACTGAGAAGAGAGGAGATGCCTGCCTCCCTGCCTGCTCAAAGCCCCGCTGCTTCATATTCACGGCTGGATTTGAGAGGGGAGGTCTCAGTCATCAAACACAGTAAAAAGTCACCCTCAAAGCAACTCTCTTTGTGGGGGCTGTGTAATGTTTAGAGAGGTAGAAAAGAAACACTATGCAAAAGCCAGAATCGCCACGGTTCTCTTTTGGCACAAAAAGTTAGACCAGATCACAAGCAAATACTGAAATTTAGTTGAGCTCAAATGTTTATAAATGAACAAAATTACAGCACATCAGACAGTAGCAAGTAGAGGCTTTATTTTTTTCTTTTTTCTTTATTCGGTATAATAATAGTCTATATGGACTCATTCACATAACTCTCATTTAAATAATAAGAAATATATTTTTTTATGCATCATAGGAACAAACATGGGCTTTTCACATCAAACACAAATCAAAGTCATGAGCTTTTGTCTTCAATAAAACATGTGGTTAGGATATTTTTTAACAGGCAACAATATGGACCAAGAGTTAGTGTGGATTTTATGGCTTTTCATGGCTTTGGCAGATAGAATGAGACAAGAGGGGACTGGCAGATTGTCAAAATGTCCTCAGCGAAGAGTCCAGCTGCTGGCTGTGTCATTTGAATGTACTTTGGTTTTACACCATCAAATATATCTTGTCAAACACCAGAAAGTTAAAATATTTATATAATGCACATATTGAAATCCTGTTACATTGGAGAATCTGATCATTGTATGAAAATGTCTTCAAGGAATAATGTTGTCCAGTTGTTTAGCCCAAGAGAGCACAGAGAGTTGGATATGTGCACTGAGGTGTCCACCTTTTCTCCCTCTCCTCAGAATGGATTCAGTTACAGCTTTGCAGAGGTGCCTTTCCACATCTCAGCCAAGTTAAACTGTGTGTAACTGTCTCTGGCCTTGTAACACGAGATGACTGAGGCTGTTAACACGACCACAAATCCGCTGGGTAATTTAGAGACTAACCAAAGTGCTGCACGAGAAACTAATCAAGCACCTACAGGATTTTTGTCTTCGAGAATTATTTGTCTTCTTGACTTCAGTCGGTTGTTACCTTCTTCAATCGGAGCATTTGGAGGTTTTATGGTGATGTGATTTATAAGGGCTCGTGGCATGTTAATGATGCCAGGGAGCCTTGTTCACCATCCATATTCATGAACAACTGTGTTTGGGGAGCGATGGAGATGGAGGGAGGAGGAGTGACTGCCGCACTTCCACCAAGTCTCTCGAGCACAAGGTCTAGATGACATAGCTGCTAGGGGCCTTGTTACCATGGACCCACCTGTCCACCCAGACTTGACATGTTCCTGCAGAGAAGATCAATAGCTCCAACTAAACAAAGAAGCTACATGTAAATATTGTACCTGCAATGGCCAACTTGCAACCTCATTATTTTTAGTGTAACCTAAACCATACATATGCAACTAAACATAATACACAGAGACAAAAAAAAAGAAGCCATCCATCCATCTCATGCTGAGATCCATTAAACATGAGCTGTAACACAATCACATCATCAAGGCAGTATTGACAGTCGACAGCTCATTCAGGTAAAACTGTTTTACCTCTATCAGGCCAAGCATTTTAAATTTAGTAAAAACCTCTCTCAGATTATGCATCGATCCAGCTGCTTTTAAATATTTTTTTTTTGTACAACCTCTTTTTTTTAAAAAAAGAGGAACATGGAGCCTTTGGTTCTCTCCAGTCGGACTATCTTCATAAAACCTATGCTTTCACACAAGTGTTGTAGAGAGTTGTTTTGAAACAATTCAAACATTTTCAGATGAGTTTAGTTTTCAGTCATGCCACAGTTCACTTTTAGGAGTGTCTGCGATCTTTTTATCTTCTTTTTTTAAAATAATAATTCAGGAGACGTGGCTGTTATAGTGCTTTTAGAGTTGACTGCTGCTTTTGACACAGTCAGCAGCTCCATCCGTTGAGCCCGTCTTGAGCCGGGTGTGGAGGCTAAGGGCACAGCTCTAATTGGCTGAAGTCTGTTTTGATTGACAGTAGTTTTTCTGCACAGAGCTGTGACTTCTCCTCTTCTGTAGCCACCTTTTTTGTGGATTGCCCCACAGGTCCATTTGGGCCCATTACATTTCACAGAATCCCTTTTTAAACGGTATAACTAATCTGAAGAACTGGTTGGACTTGAACTTTCTCTACCTCAGCGAAAATGAGATGGAAATTGCTTTGACTAAATACAACCGTTTCATGCCTCTTGGCCCTTTGGAGTTGTTTACTCAACCATTTTTAAATTTGATAAACATGTCAGTTCTGTAGTTAAAGTCAGCTTCTTTCAATTAAGATTTCCCTTAAACCTGCTAAATGTCATTTTTTTTAAACATTAGCTATTTTTTTAATGTTCTATTGTGAATAAAATATCAACTTCTCAGATTTGCTTTGAATTTTCCATTAGTGCACATTTTCCACAGTATATTTGTAATCTGTGCATTTAAATGTACAAGTTTCCCAACTGCAGTAAAAGTGGGACAGACGGGTCTCAGAATTACTCATCATCATAACAGCCAATCAATATCCAGCTTACGGAAAAATGGTTTAATACACAACAGATGATCTGCAGACCGCTTAATTGCTGTGTTTTGATAAAGTTTGTGGAACCATTTCGCCACACTTCATAGCACAGTCAGTGGTTATAATTCAGGCAGAAAAAGACAACAAAAAAAACTGAAATTGATCTAACTTATGATTGACTGCATAACATTATTTCCCATTTTTCCATTTGACTATTAAAACTGGATTCATTTACTTGAGTGCTGAATACTGAAATTCAACTCTATTTATTGTTTCATATATCAAACATGTCAGCGAGATTTCACGTCCTATTAGCTATCATGATCTAATCAATGAGCTGTGCCTTAAAACAGCTGACAGCTAATTATGAGGGCAGCTCACTGAGTGACATGCCATTCAGGTAACCAGAGGTAATTAGAGAAAGAAGAAATATCTGCTGAAGGTTGCTCATGGCCCAAAGAGAAGCAGGGAAGAGTGAATTACATGTCTGCTCCTGGGTGAGGCCTAATTTGCTCCTAAGAAAAATCAATAAAAACCTTTTCATTTCGGTTGCTATGGAGCAACACGTACTAAAACACAATGAACATTACCTTGGGAAAATTGGCACCAAAAATAATCTCACAGTTGCCGTTTTGAACAATGTTATTTTCTTCGTTGGAAAAGAAAAAAAGGCTGATCATTGCCAAGTACATAATGTTTTGTTCTGTTCACAGTGGGGTTACATCTAGTTTCATTACTGTCAGGAAAAGTCAAATTACTTTCTCGTAGCACGGAGAACAATTAAACAAATCATTTTGTTGTAAAAATGATTCTTGCTATGACAAGTAACAATAATAAAAAGCAATGCAGGACATATTCTATGACACCAACTACAATCCAGTCATAAAAAAATGCAAGCTACTGTGTTTTTAATACATCTGGGAATCTGCATAACTGTTAAATCTTCCATATGGGGATCCAGAGAGAAACACAATCATAAAAATAAATAATAGTACGTTCCTCCTGCAGAATAAATGTCATCCACTGAGCCTCAGATATCCCTGAGATCACATGCTATAACTCCTGACTTTTTAGTACAAGGCATTCATGAATCCACTCCTACAATTCAACAAATTTCAACAGTTAAGTCCTCATTTGTCACAGTCACATCAGACTCATTATTTTATATTATACCCATTACAGAAGTAATGTGAAGTCCTACACTCAGGATGTGAGAGTGGATGTGGAAATCTGCTACACTGCAAAGAGGTCATGCTGTGTAGCAAACTAGATGAAAGTAATGTTCATGTAAGTCAGATCTGTGGATGAGGGGCCCTCTGTGTTAAAATGTCAGCACATGAGAGGAAATGGGAGAGAAAGCCATTACGACCTGCTCGTGGACTGCAACATAAATAGAGTCTATACTCTATATTTACCTTTCTGTGGACACATATAATGCTCCTGTTTGTAAACTGAAAAAAACCCTCCAGCTTCCTTCACTTCCAACTCGTCACATATTGGAGTTTTGTAATCAGAAGGGTTGTGAAAGGCTATAATATAAACCAAGCAATGACCTTTTCTAAACCCCGCATGAGCTGTTTTGGTGTCTTAACCATATGGTGGACTAAAAACCAGTAAATTAGAAAAAAAACACAATGTTTTCACATAAGAGTAAAAATAAATAGATAAATAAAAAGGCATTCAAAGGATAATCAAGGGGATAAAAAAAATCTTACAACAGCCTTGAACTTACGTGTCCATTATGACGTGCTAAAAAGAGGAACACTGCATTAAATATCACTACCTTTTCGTTACAGTTTTGACTTTGTTCTTGTTTAGTTCACTTTTAATTTCAGCTGTGATTTGGCTTGTGCTCTTTCGTTGCTATGACTCCCGTTTTGTGTCTAGTTTTATGTTGAAAGAAGTTCCCCTGCTGTTTAACTTCCTCTGTCCTGTCTTCTGGAAAATCTCCACACCTGTGTCTCTTATCCCATTCAGCATTTGTCAGTCTATAGCTTAGCCCTTTCTTATTTCAAATTATGCAAAGATTGGACTTATGTACTTGATAGTTCATACTTGGCAATAATGACTCAGAATAACATATTTCAGAGGACAGCAGGACACATTTAAGTCTTTTTGTAATTGGAACAGCAGCTCTTTTGTGTACTTGAAGGAATCAGTTTAGCTACCAGGATAACATGGATTGAAAAATGTCCACAATTTCATTGAAGATAAACACAGTGAATGTTAATAAAACTCTGAATGCATCATTAACTCCTGTGGCAAAAGGGTTTGTAATTGTTATTTTATGTCTTGTGTTATTTAATGGGTTTTATGCCGTTATTGTTTGGGTTTTCTGAAGACTTTTGGGTTTAATTTATTTCTGTTTTACTTTCTCCTTAGGTTTCATCTTGTTATTATGACCTGTTTCCTGTTTTATTTTGAAAGTCTGTATCAATGTTTGTTTAGTTCTTTCTTGACTTCCCCTGAGTGGCCAGTATGCATATTGGGGAAGGGCTGCTGTTTTTTGTCTCGTTCGTTCCTTACTAACTTGTAGTTGCATCCTTGTGGTTTGATCATTGTTCCATTTTGCTCCGTGCACTGAATCCTGTATTGGTCTGTATTGGTTTGTTTTGTTGTTGGTGGTGTTTTTTTCCTTTATTCCTGTACAATATAATTAGCTGGTTTTTATTAGGATTAAAGATTAGTCAACCTCTGTAGCGTCAAAAAGAAAACAAGCTTTGATTACAATATTTAATACAGCACAAACACAAGCAAGAATAAACCAGCCATTCAGTAATTCGGAGACTACTTCTATTCTTCTCTGGCTATGAATGAATAGCAGTAAAAGAGAAAAGATGTTGTACCTGCCTGCCAACTTGAGCAAACAGCAGGACATGTGCATCCTGCCAGACAAGCCGCCATCACAGAAACGGTTGCCATGGAGCTACAGAAGACTGAAGCAGAAAAAATAAATAAATCAGAAATGTCTGGATAAATAAATCAATGAAAGCGGCAAACACTACAGAAATATAATTTTAATAGATAAAATGTCACATTATTAACATTTATTGTTTAATTTTATAACACATTAATTTTACATTAAAAAAAACATGTTTTCTCTTTTATTGTTCAATTTTTAATTTCATTTACTGCTTTTCAATCATTCATGTTTTGATACACTATTTTTCCATCTGTGTGTTTATTTCTTAATTATTTTTGCTGCATTACTTGGATAACTTTATGGGGAAAAAAAATTTCACCATTAGATAGTTTTAAAAGTTGTTCATATATCTAGGTTTGGTCACTCTGACCTTACTCGGTGTCCCCGCACACCCCAAATATCAGCCATTACTGCCCATGGGGTAATGACAGAACTCGACATGTTTCTTGCTTACAAATATTACTAAAAGTTCAGTACAGGGGTTGAGAGTGGGGGTTACGAGGACTGCAACTGGGAGCCACACATATTCTTGATCTTTCTTTAAAAAAAAAAAAAAAAAGATCAATGCTGCAAATATATTAAAACACTCATAAATTGTTTAAATGTTTTTTTTGTCTGTTTGTTTTTACCAAGCGTTGTAATATTGATGTGGTGAAATATGCTGAGTTTTTACTTATCTTTTTACTTATTAGTTGTGTTTCTGCTGTCCTTTAACCCTCAAACTGCTTGTGGGGTCAGTAAATGGGGAAGAGACCACCTGGTGGACCAGGGTCTTCTTCTACTACTGGCCAAGCTTCAGGGATTCAGACTCAACATGTTTTTAAAGAATTACTGGAGGGTTGGTCGGTTCCTGAGCCCCCTTTAATGTTTTGATAGCTAGACCACCTTAGTGCTAAATTAGTGAGTTTTACCCTCTGTCTGAAAGGTTGATGGAATTTATTTTTTTTACTTCCGGTTTCAAGCTCATCACCACATGGTCAGTCAGTAGTCGAAAGTCCTTCCTGCTTTTTCAAGACATCTCCTGAACTCAGAAATACCTGGAAAACTATAAATATGAGACAAAAACATAAATATGTTTTAGAGAAATACTAATTAAAAAAAAGAAATTAAAAATAGAAGTAATTCTGATATGTTTATACCTACAAACTATTACACACTCTTAAAATATTAATTAAAAATTGCACTGTAAAATAAAACTAATGAATGAAATAAATGGTGTTAAATTTAATAACAAATTAAAGCAGGAATATGAATTTATGCCAGTTTTTTGTACATTAAAGATAATCTAAATTATGTTCATATCATATTGCATCATTTATTGGACTATTTATTTAGTCATATGTATTTTTTGTACTTTTTTTTTCCAGGTTCAGTCCTTCATACACAGCAGCCAGCCCATGTTTGATTTGCATGATTGTTGCACATAGTTGGATACAGCATGAAATTGTAAGGTGAGGAAGGGTCTTATACACATATTCCTCTTCAGCTATTCCAGCTACAGGCATCCTCATTCCAGCAACCTTGACCAATCAAATGCTGATGTGTGAGACAGACATGGAATACCAAGACAGTGTTTGGGCTGTCAGCAGCGTGGTGCCTCTGAAATTGTCAGTAGAGACAATGCAATGTCTATTAGTGAAAACAATGAAGGCACCCTCACTGCTGCAAAGGAAATGCCTGAAGAGAAAATGCCTTACAACTATAATCCTTATATACATACACAGACACGCACACACATACATACATACACATATATGTATGTATGTTATATATATGTGTATGTTTATTACATATGTATGTATGTATGTATGTATGTATGTATGTATGTATGTATGTATGTATGTATGTATGTATGTATGTATGT
>JAOWBL010000015.1:8561397-8582522 GCA_028564865.1 Zenarchopterus dispar
ATGGGCTGGGATAGGCTCCAGCAGACCCCCGTGACCCAGAAATGGAACAACGGGTCAAGAAGATGGATGGATGGATAGATGTGTTTGCAAGTGTTGTGTTTGGGCAGTCCCCCTACAGTAAAAAAAACATTTCTTAGCTTGAGTGGAGATTCTATTGAGTTTTGAGGTAAGAGGAACATGCTTGTGTCTCTGTGAAGCATGTCAGACAGGCTTCATTGGAGGATGTCCAGTATTTACCTGATGACAGCTGGGATAATCTCCATGGTGATACGAACAGGTATAGAAGTAGCAAGTAGGTATAGAAAACGACTGGTTTAGAAAGCAAGCACTGTCATGTTGGTCACAACAAGGTCCGGACTTTAACCCGATTAGGAATGTTTGGGATTGCCTGGAGTCATTTCACACAGAGCTTTAATTCTCCCCGTAAAGACGTTGGTGTCCATCCACTCTGATGACACCAACTACCATCCAGTCCTTTCTAACCCATCTCAACCACATCATGAGCTGTTAAAACTACTCAGTGTAGTTTCATAATTGGACTTCCATCCCATCCCTAAACAGAGACGAGGTACCAGTATGGACCTTTCAGGATCAGCCTTTGGCACATGTCCTTTGGTTTCATAAGGGCTCAGTGATTGGGGGAGCCGTCCTGTAGGCAGTCTTCTGCTGTCCACCAGATGGTTGCTGGAGCTGGGAGCCAGCTTAGAGCCTTGCTGTTATGAAGAAATGTCTTCAGACAGACTAATTAAAAAAGGTCTTTTTCATCACACCTACCCATCTGTTAAGAGAGCACAACCTGATAGAGAGACAAGCTATTCAGTTTCACTGTTCAATTAACAACCATATCTTAGAGCGTTTTGTTTCCTTCTTTTTCAGGAATCAAATTATCATACCTCTTCTGTGGGAACAATTAATTTTTTTTATGGCCACCTATCTCTTGAGTGCAATTTGCACATCTTTAAGAGCTTAAACCCTTACAAAAAAAGACTCCATCAAGTCATTAACCTGACTGTAATGTATTGCATCCCACCCAGCGATGGATGTAATCAAGAACTTTTGCTGTTTTTTTTTCTGCTCATTTATGTAGAACCTTTTCTACAATGAATATTCATTACACATTAACTCTCCAACATCAGTATTCTGAAAGCATTTTAAGGTAGAGTTTCAAAACAAAGCCTTTATGTAAATTGGTAGTTATCTACAAGCAATCTGGACCACGGGACTAGGAAAACAGATTAAAACAAGGTTAACGCATGAGGTGGAGGAAGTCCTCATCTTATGACAAGGTCAATCTGTCATGTACTGATCAATATGATAATGCAATGAATAACTGGCATTTTGAATTACATACGCTAATAAATTCAGTAACATCCCTATGGAAAGACATGTAACCATAATAACTCTTCTGCATCCTTTCCGACTAAACATCCATTTACTTGGCAGCTCACAGGCCATGACCAACGTTCAGCTCCTCATAACTATGCAGGTAATGAGGAGTCACATATCATCATGCATTCAGTTCTCATTTCTGGTAACTCTTTACAAAAATATTATTACCTTATAACTCCATGCCAACAGTAATTAGTTGTACACCTTGTCAGTTTAGTTGTTACTAATCTTTGTCTTCAGTACCTACTTCCTGGGATGTTTTAGATGTTTTCCTGCTCAAACATGCCTGATTCCAATGAATGATTCACCTTGTCAGCTCGCCGTGAAGGTTTGTGCAAGTCTGTTAATGACCCGTTCATTTGAGATAGGTGTGTTAGAATGGGGAAACGTCTAAAACACAAATGGTCGTGAGTCCCTAAGACCAGGATTGGGAAATACTGTTCCAATGTGTCACATAATTTACAAAGTTTAATCCATTTTCACTAACTGGGATCACCAGAATGGAAAGGATCTGTTTGATTACGCCATCATGATTGTGTTTCTGTGCTACTCTTTACAGGAGAGAGTTACAATAATACAATAACGCTCTACTTGTAACATGTTACTGTCTAGGGCAGTCTAGGGCAACACAGAATGATAAAAATAAATGGTTATGTTTGCTACATCCTTCACCTCTCTTGCCTCCATGCTCAGCTAAATTAAACACAGTAAACAGTTTGAAAGCTACCTCTAAAAAGCTGATTGATTTAATTTTCACATAATGGATTGTCTTTGATTTACTGCCTGTGGCGTTGTCTCAGCTCAGTGGCATGTTGTTGGATTTGTATGACCGCCCATCTTGGGAAAATTTACAGTCCATATGGGGGAAAGCTTTCAGGACTCCACTTCTTCAAGGTTTCTGTAAAACTCCTCACACATGCAATCTGTTGTGGGGATGGAAATGTCAATAGTTACGACCCCCCTGAAGGATGACCGCAGACTGTGTGTGAGGCTTACATTTTGCTTAGCTTCTGACAATTTAAGGACTTTTCTCCACACCAGCTTGTTGTAATTACTGTGAATAAGCGGCAGCATGTGGTCAGGTTTACGAGTCTTCTTCAAAGAGCAGGCTTGGATTAGACAGACCAATCTGTGTGACTGCAGAGCAGTAAATCCAAAACTGAGCAGCTACAACCACTAACAGTGACTGAGGAGAGCGACTGTTCAAAGACCCTGCTTTACTCATAAAAATGTCCCCTATGCCACAATTTACATTTGTCTGCAAACATGCGGTAATCTAATGATGAATGACAAAATGCATGAAAAAGCTCCATAAAGCAGCCGTTGTGAGATCTAAACTTTCTTTCAAGTGTCAGCCTAGCAAAGACAACTCAATTACAAAACGTCCATATTGAGTTTGACAGCACAAACTATTCCGACTAGCGCAGATGCGGGAATGTAATGAGACTGTAATTGAAACAAAGACGTAAGAAGCGCACTAAAGGGATCACAAACAGATCTAGTATTTGAGTTTACTGGCATTGTGTTAGAATAAAAACCCATAAGAAAGATGTTGATATTTCCAGCTATACGTGTTTAGTGGGTAGGGGAATACTCTTGACTTTTCAGTGAACTCATTTTTATTCTCACACTACACTCGGCTCTCTGCTAATGATTCGAGCCCTGAGGCAAGTGGGCTGGTGCATACAAGGTTGGCTGTTTTCAGACAGCCGCCGTCAGATGTCTGCAGAAGCCTTGGCCAAATGTTTCCACTCAAACAGCTACCTCTTAAGCACAACGAGGTGGAGAGAAAACCCCTGCTTGCTGAACGTACCATCTTAAAAAAGACAAAAAAAGGAACTAAATTTCCTGCATTTGTCAGAAATATGTTTAGCGTGGCACACAATTTGATAAGGCCTTTCTGTACAATGAGCTAGTCTTCACAATGAGTGAAAAGGTGCCAAAACCTACCAAACATCTCTCGCAGAATTTGATTTTAAACGTAGTGACCAGCTGGTCCCGCCAGTCAACTAAATTAACTTCTCAAGCTTTTGATCAAAACAGAATTAGCAAGAAGGAGAAAATATGTTATTGCACAGTGGGGTTCAGCTTCAAGCTGATCACGTCTACACAGTTACAGTATATTAATCAACAGGGCTTCATGTGTCATACTGAGCAGCAGGATGTTCTGATACCGGGAGTAATTAATCTCTCTCAGCCTGCACTTTCTCTTTCAATCTCAGTTCCTATATGTCAGTTTTGACCTTTTTACTATTTCAGCAATTTGCCTCTGTTGATTCAAGTTAGCAGGAAAAAAATATACATTCAATTAGTGAGCATGTCCGTGATTTCACCTTCAGTTAACATACTGAACCAAAGAGGCTAGCAAATGGCAAGGCAGTGGTGACAGATAGTGACAGAGTCAATGAAATTAAAAAGAAAGATTTCTTTTGAAGTTTAAGCTGATAAAGCAGGAAAATATTAGTTACAATGTACAAATCCATCTTTACCCCAGTAAGCAATATTTTCACTTTAAAATCCTCCTCAGATTCAGATAGTAAGAGCTCCACAGCTGTGAGGCAATTCTCAACAACCTTTGAGACTCTATGAATAACAAAAGTTGGAAAGACAGTAAATGTAACTGTCACATCACATTTGATAATGAGTATAAAATAGCTTCATAACAAATTTGAATGCTTACGTTCTTTTGTTAAAGAAAAAGACAACTGCAGGGCCACCAAATGTGTTGGAACAGAAACTAAGTCAGACATTGTTCTCTCAATATCACCAGATAAAGATCACATGACTTAGATTGCGATTTTATAAGAAACATCACCAAACCACAAAGTAGGGGACTACAGGGAAAAATAAGATTTCATTGTGGAAAGGGCTAATGCAGCAGTCATATTTGTTGTGTAATTGAATTTTAATATTTGTTAAACTTGCTCAAAATGGCATTTGCCTTTAGCTACCTTTTATATTTTTTAAACTCATTTTAACCATGCACCTTTAATGAGGATGTTTTGAACTTGAAACAACTGGGACTTCATGCACGATAGTTAATATTCTAAGATCTTTCTAAGACCAAGTTCATTTCTTGAAGTGATATAAGCCAGCTATGTATCAGATTTAGTACACAGCAAACGTTTAGTCAAAGCTCAGTCATACAGGTTCAGAAGTAGCACAATGACAGAGACTATACATTTTATTTTTATACCAACACAACAGATTCCAAATATTAATAATTTTTAAAAACCCCTAAAAACAGAATATTTGATATTTATGAATTTAAACTATTTTAAGCAAAGTACTCTTTTTTTTTTTTCTTTTTTTTTTTTAGGAGTTCAAAAATATTTGCACAGTTGCCTGAAAAAAAGTAATTGAATTGCATTTGACAGCTGTTTGACTGGAGCTACTGACATGATGTCCAAGGAGATCTAAGTAGAGTTAACAGAGGCCATCATTAGGTTAAAAAAAAAAAAAAAAGGATCTTTAAGAGATTCAAAACTTTAGATGTGGCCAAATCAACAATTGGATACATTGTTACAAAGAAAGAAGGCACCAGTGAGCTCAACAATATCTTCTGGAAAACCAGAGAGCACAACTGAGGTGGATGGTCACAGAATCATTTTCTTGGTGAAGATAAACTCCTTGACATCTTTAGTAGAAGTCAGGAATACTTTTGAGAAAATAGACAAGGTTTACAGCGAGGCAGACACCATTGGTAACACTCAAGAACAGGAAAGCCAGAAGCCAGATTAAACTTTGCCATAAACTATCAAAATAAATAAAAAGAAGGCCTCCCATAATATGGAATCAGATTCTTTGAAATGATGAAACTAAGATGAACTAGATGAAGTAAGATGAAGATGAAGTAATATGTTTTTTTCCCCAATGCAAACAAAACAAAACAAAACAAAAAACTAAATAATAAATTTAAAATACTACAACAAAATAACTACCAACTGCTTGGATGTTGTGAAAAGGTTTCACTTTACCATGGAAAGGATCACAGATCAGCAGCAGTTGGGGGTTGAGCTCACTGGTGTGTTCTTCTTTTCTCCTAGTGTACAAAGCTGTTGCCATGGCTACTAGTAAATGTTTTGATATCTGAAACATCCTTTAAGTGGATGTTTTTAATTTACTATAGTATCATAAAGTCTGTGACATGTTTTATAAGACAGAAAGAGAAGTCTGTTTCATTTAGCATATTTGTATCATATGAAAATGTTTTTTTTTTATTGAACAGGCATCACCAGGTGTAATGAAGACTGGTCATAGACTGCTAAACCAGCAAGGTTTCTTTTTTACCAATGCTGTTTATAATAACACTCTTATAAATGCAGAATATGTCAAGTCAAAGAAAATATTCAACTTTGAATTGTCAGTAAGAAGAAACATTTTATTCACAGGTACTTTAAAAGAAAACACAAGCTGCCATATTATACATTTATACACAAGTTTATGAAAATCCTATACAAAAACAAAAATATTAGAAAATATGAGTTTTGGTATGAAATGTGACCTTACATACATTAACTTCTTTGAAAAGGGGCTTGGTTTGGTGATAATCTTTTAATTCATGGGCATAACCCCACATTCGAGAAAATGGAAGCCTTATAGAAAAAAAATAGAATGGTAAAAATGAAGTAGAAATCAACCCTAAAAATGGTTTTAAAAATGTCATGCAGCATTTTCATAGAGGGCCTGAGAGAACACATCTTAGCAAAAAAAGTTAAAAAAAAGTCATATTTTTCAGACAGAAACAAAACACACCAAGATACATCACAGCCAGTCTGTTTTTTTTTGTTTTTTGTTTTTTTTTTCACTGATCATAATTTTGCAGCTCACAAGCACATTCTGGCAGCTTCAGAGGGCCGATATCGTGACTGATTTTGCTGAACAATGCCATGATTATTTACGCCAATTTAATGCATCCTTTTGAGAGAAACTCGTGGGAAAATCTGGAGTGTGAACCGCTACACCAATGTTATTTATTTGCCAGTTTCAAAAACAGAACATTTCAACTGGGAACCAATGTGACCGATCTGTGTTTTGGAGCTCAAGTCATTGTTGGGTTTGTTAAACTACTTGCACTAGAAATGTGGAATGCATAGAACCGGGCTTGGCAGCACAGAGAAAAACCACTGAACAACAAGACTCTGGCAGACTTATGCTGTCTCATCTCTGCACTTTTGTCTTATAGCGAACAGAAAACCCCAAGTCTAATCCTATTTTGGAGAGAAAGCGGGTGCACTGATGAGCACCATTCTTCATACTTCTGTTACAGGTGAGAAAGAGGAAGTCTCTCAGGGTTGCATGACCACGTACTGAGGCACCAGAGAGAATGGCTGAATCAAGAATAATCACTCACTGTCCATCACAGCACCCCTCTGATTGATATGTTTGGCTTAGTCTCTCATTTTCACAGACAAGCAAAGCTTGAGTAAGCTCCCTGTCCTCCAGCGTCACTGATGCTCTGCCTTAGTGCATCCACTGAGACCCATTTTGATCAAGGCAACGGTAGGGAAAAACATTCACTCAACCCTGCAAGCTTTCTTGAGCCAGCTGGCAGAAGAGGAGTGCCAACAGCAAATGCAGTCCTTGATGAAATAAGAAAGTCCCCATTTGAAAATCTAGAAAAACTACATAACCAGAGTTAACATAAGGCGCAAGAGGCTGAATGAACATGAATAAAATGCTGACTGAGGTTCAAAACAAGAGAAAAGGCAAAGTTTGGGATCGCAATAACATTAGCTTATTGCTTCTTCTTCTTCTTCTTTTTCCCAAATGGAAGGGTATTTGTACACACCAATGTTCATTTAAATACACTATACAATGCAATATAAAATAGTTATCTCGAAAGCAATATGTTCAGGGTTTACTTAGGTATGCTTAAGATACCTGCACCATATGAAAAATAATGACTCAAAAAAACGCAATACAAAAAGGCACTTCAGGGTGTTGTTCATTGACTCTTGACTGATGGCCACTACCTTGGCATAGAGGCAACAGCATTTGTACTCACGCTTCATTTCTCTGCCATGTCCTAGACAATGAGGCACTGTAGCAATGTGTTCAAGATTTCCTCTGGTTTCTTGTAAAGCCCCTTTCTCATCTCAACTGTCTCTTGTTATTCGTTCCAGCGATATCTAAGACTGACTGCTACATTTCATCTTCCTTTGTATTTTTTTTTCACTTGCTCATCCTTTTCCATGTCTACTTTCTTTTGTCCTCAGACTTCAACTTCCCGCAGTCCCTCCTGAGCACCAGATGCTGACGGCATGCTGATGTCAAAGCAGGTCACCATCATGACGCGAGATTTGCACAGGTTGACACAAAATTCCAGCTCATCTGTGGCCTGCATCAAGGCCTCCAGGTACTCTGGAGACTCTTTGTCCAAATTCTGGTCCACCTCAACTGTTGAGACAAGTCAAAAAAAGTTGGTTATGTGCTTTTCCACTGGAGATCTTTTAAAGTTTAGGAGTAACTAACAATGACAATTTTAAAAAAAAGTGAAGTTACTTACACTCTCCGACCCACTTCCTGGGATCCATCATCAATCTCGACTTGGTGTCCTCCAGCTCCTCTAACAACACTTGATGCTTCACCCTCAGTTCTTTTACTTGCTGTTGCCTTTTCTCCAACATCTTTAGCTTACTATTGAAATACAGCAAGCCCTGAAAGAAAAGGGTTTTTTTTTTATAAAGTTGCTTAAACAGCTCAACTGACTGAAGCAGGTTAAAGGAATCAGTCATACAGTAAATACTGAGTGTGAAAGCAACTAAATGTTTTCAATCAAAAATTAAACAAAGGCAAATATATAAATCACACGTTTTTTTTTTCATCCAGGTGACATAAGGGTTAGTAGGACTTTGACAGTTCAAGTAAAGTCATCGTGCACAATCAAATAACAAAATTAAAAGCTCACCTTGTCAACATCTTGGAACGGCTGCTAGAAAAAAAAGAAATATAAAAAAGTTAAAATTGCATGCTGACACATGCTAACTTAAAAATATGAATGCCATGTGACACATAAAATTTAAACTTTATGCGAAAGATTTTACAATAAGAATGGGGACGGGTAAAACAGATAAAACAGTTATCTGTCCTTAAGACAGTAAAACAGAATAGTCCTTTCCTGTCTGGAAGTAAATCAAGCTGCTCCAACAGCTGATTAAGTCCTTCAGTGGCAGCGTTGAACATGTCAGAGCAATTAATGATTCACAGAAGAGAAACTTGTCATAAAAAGCCAAGAGGCAGTCAATAATAAGTGCTATTGATAAAATGGTTTGGGACTGTGTTTTGTTGTTGTGGTTGGGTTTTTTTTTTTTGCATTTGTCACCCATTGGCTACACTATCCTTCCACTGACTTTTCTTTTCTTTTTTCATTTTTATACAACTCCATGTCACCATCATAGTCAGTAAGCCAAGTCATCGCTCAATTCCAAATGAGTTAAATATCACAAGTAACTGGCATCCAAACTTGTGGCCTTCCCAAGGACTGCTGCCAAATTATTAAGCTCTGGGAGCCTGGACTTAGTCATTTTGACTCCGGGATTTGCCGCTAAGCTGACTGAAGGTCAGATGTCTGGGACATCTCACTCATGTCTCTTTAAAAATAACTGGGAAGACGGACTCTAAGAAATTCCCATACTGCACTGTAAGTCCACATGGCACATCTTGAGCATGGATGGGATTAGAGTTACACTTGCAAAATATTGCTTTGGCTTAGCAAGTGTGTGACGAAAGACTTCAAACCAGGCATGATTCAAAAACAAGTTCAGTAAGATGAACCACCATGTTGAATGAGTGAGTTTTGACCTACTGCTCACCTCTGTGCTTTCCTCCTGACGGCGTCTTTGGAGGCGCTCCACATCATCTATCTCATACACTTTGATCTCAAAGGGCTCATTCAGTGGTCCAGACATGGGAGGCAAGTCCACCCACTGGCCTGTTGTGCCCACCTTCTTCCCCACAGATGACGTGTCTGGCAAGGGTGCTGGGATCAGTCGCCTTCTCTGGAAGCCTGCAAAGAATGTATATGAGTATTTATGGCATTATCCTATATTTATACACTTAAATATTGAATTTGCGTGGCCTCCCACCGTTAGCTCTCTTCTTGGGATACTTGGAGCTCCTTGCTCTGCCTGAGGACGACATGCCGCTCTCACTCATGGAGTCATGTGCAGAAGATGCACTGCCTGTGGCTTCACTGTCTCTGATCATGCTTTCATATCCGCTGCTGCCTCCACTGTGGTAAAACAGGGCTGTGCGGCCCATAGCTGGAGGCAGTTCCCCGCTCAGCACACTGCTGTTGTCACTGCCATGACCACTGCTGTAACGTTGAGGCCGTCGCGGTGCAGTGATTTTACTGTATGGAGAAGGCAGCTTGGCTGTGGGCGATTTGTCATCACTCACATTTATACCGCTGTCATTTCCACTGTCTGAATCTCCCGAACCTCTCCCGTGCTTGCCTGATGTGTTTCCTGTTGCCAGTTCACTCACACGGCTATTTGCTGCCCTAATGGCCTGCTTTGTGCCCATGATAGTCCCTCTTCCAGGCTTACTAGTGACTGGAGCAGCGGTCCTAGGGGCTGATGTTCGTCCTGATGGAGGAAGATTGGCATTGGTGTTTCTGGCCACTGAAGGGGCCAAAGACTTTGTGGAGGAGCTGAGGCCCTTTGAGCTGTTGGCTGACAGTGAGCGTGCCTTGCTACTATTAACTGATCCCAATGTTCTGGTATTACCAGAAGCCTTTAACTGACCAGCTTTAGTAATATTTCCTCCACTTGTCGTAGAGGGACAGGTAGCAATGGGAGAGCTAGAAGAATTAGGAATGCCAAACCTTGTAGTGGACTTGCTGGATTTGCTGCCCAGGCTTGCCCCACTATTCTCCCTACTAAGTGCAGCTCTTGAGCCTGATAAAGACAGGCTGTCACACCTTTCCAGTGACATTTGACTGCCATAGTGTAGCCCAGTCTCTCCTCTAGGCCCTTTGGCCTTCAGGCTGGAGGTAAGTTTGGCTGTGTTGAGGCTGGAGGTTTTGAAACTGGTGCTGTCTACTCTTTGTCGTACCTCAAGCTCATCCTCTGATACAGCTGCCCTTGCCCCAGAGGTCCTCCCTGCCTCCCAATATGCTGACTTTAAGGCACTTTGGGGCAGCAGGATCTTAGTCTTGTGGTCAAGACTGGACTTTCTTACTGGAGGGGGAGGTGGTGAGGTGCAGCCTGGTTTAGGGAGATTGCTTGCCTTCTGTGAGTTAGCCTTGTTGTTTTTCCCTAGAGAGGAGAATTTAAGGCTTGTGGTGGATGCAGTTATATCTTGGGTTCCCTTGTATTCTGTTGAGGAATGGATAACGGGCACTGTCCCCAGAGTGGTGGCCCCTCTTTTCAACTGAGGCATTTTACTGGGTGGATTCTTCATGGCTGACTTCTCGCAGCCATCGACCACCCTCTGGGATGAGGTAGGCCCTTGCACCTTGGGTGGGCGAGGTACACTGTTGCTGTTGTTGGATGGTTTGTTGGAAGGAATACCACTAGGGGGATTTCTGAGAAATTTGCTGGTGCTGCTGGAGTCAGGAAACTGAGGTTCTGAGTGGTTGCTGACACACTGCCATGGATCCTCCTGCTTAACCTCTTGCCTTGGTGGATCTTTACTACTGTTGCTGCTACTGCTACTACTGTGAGAGATGGATGAGGTAGGTTTAATCTTCCTAGGAAGACTGGAGTGGACTATCGAAGTCCCCTGTGGAAGAGGAGAGGAGCTAAGTGACTGAGCTTTAGTTAATTTAGATGCGAATCTGAGAGAGCTCTTTGTTGATTCTGGTGATGGGGGACTCTTTGTCAGTGAGAGTTTGCTTGAGGCAGCGCTATCACTTTCTTGTTCAGAAAAACCAAACCCACTGTCATTTAACGAGTTCTTGGCATCTCTGGGCGATGAAACACAATGAAGCATGTCAAGGGAATCAAAGTAAAATGTTCCCTCTGGACCCATGTGTTTGGTTTGTGGCAGGAAAACGTCACTTGAATGAGCTCCTTCACTTTCTGAGGTGCAGACACTAACCTCACTTAACCAAGAGGTGATGGATGAACCCCTACTATCTATACACTCCACTGCACCTTCCTGAAAGGGTGTGACCACTGCAATGTTTACCTCTGATCCTCCCACAGCTGATGTATAAGCATCGAATTCATCATTGATGCTGCTGATGATGCTGACAGGACGGGAACCAGAGGCCAGGGCCTGAAGTGAGCAGTCACTGTTAAAGCTAATAATGCTCGATGGCCGGCCCTTATTTGCAATACTGCCAATAGACAGCTCTTCCACCACAGTGAACACCAGCTCATCTTCTCCATTCAGCTCCACAGGTTGCTGCAGGGTGACAGTAGCTTTAAGGATGTCCCGATCTAGACACCTTTCTCTCAAGGTAGAGCGCACCTGGCACACCTCTACTGGACCTCTGAGCAAAGGTGAAGTGCAAGGATCCCTTCTTTTCGTAGCTTGGTGGCTCATTCCCACAGGTGGCATTCTTGTGCTAGACCTTTCTTCATTGTCTACATTTTGTCTCTGTTGTGATGGAGGCGGTGCAGGCTTTGGTAAGGCTTTTTTGTTGAAGAAGACCTTCTCTCTTACCACTGGTTCTGAGTTTGCCATTGAGATAGTTGCGAGTTTGTTTGTACTAACTGGACTATCAGAGACCATGGCCTTCTCACCATCGGCCCTGGTTCTGCATATGTTTTGAACATTTTCTGATGGGTCCCTTTCTGCAGGCGCACACTGCATCTTGGTATTGTCCACTTTAGATTTACTGTTAGGACTGTAGGATGGTTGTATGGGAACAGATTTTGGAGATTGTTTTAAGATATCCTCTTGGCTGTTAGAAGTATTTGATACAGTCTTTGGTGAATTAGAGGCTTGGCTCTCCTTAGATTTATCAGTCTTAGGGCTAGCCTGGCTTCGTTTGCTCTCTCCAACAAAGGTATTGGGTTCTTCACTACCATCTATACACTCCAGTCTCTCCTGCAACTCAGCAAATGTGTTGCACTTAAAGAAGTGGTCTCTGTCCAAGGGGCCCTCTTTAGTGGATTTCTTCTTGTTCAGGGAGGGAATGATTGGAACAAAAGCAGGTGGGCCTTCATTATCACTTAGCTCCTTGTCTGAGATTGCTGTTCCCCCAGGACCCACGTAAATAACTGTGTCACATGACTGTTCACTACTAGAGGAATAGTCTGGGTCACTGAGCAGGGAGGGCAGGTCAGGGTCTAGGGCTACTGTCCGAGGATGAAAAGGCCGTAGGTGGGGTGGTCGGCGAATCCTCCCTTCTTCACAGGAACTTTCTCCTCCAGATGAACTTGATGCATACTGCAAAGGATCATTCAAACACAGAAGACATTTGCTACTCATCAAAACAGTATTTTATACAGCTTCAAAACTATTTGGATTGTTGGCACCCCCAATGCCTGTTCTGTCAATATAGAACTCATGTCAGTAATTGCAATTTTTTTGCTATGATATCATTGCAAAGGACTCCAAGAGATGAGTTTGTCAGCAGCTGTTGATGGATCTGTCATGTTATTATTCTTGTTGATGACTAGTTAGTGTTTGATCAGAAGCAGTCCCCCATTTCTACAAAAGTTTAGTTGTCTGCTGAGAATGTCAGTCACAGAATCTGTCTCACTCTAATATAACCTACAAAAGTGTAAATGGTGTTAAGATGGTAGTTATATGTCCTACAGTTATGAGAGTAAATGTTCAAAGCACATTAACACTACGTAAAGTGACACCGTCTATTTGTCTCAAGCAAACATAAAACTAAGTAACCTGTTTCTATAGGGAGTAGGTTTTTTTGTGTCTATTTTATAGAGCGAGATTGGGATTTTGTGCTTGTCCCAAGAACATCTTACAAGCTGAGATCCAGCAACCGTCACCCTTAAAAATGCATCAGAATCCAACACTTAGCCTTTGGGCCCACCAAGGCCCTATAGCTAAAGCATCCCTTTAGGAAATGCTTCATCCTTAAAAAGGTGACAGCAATAAGGTTTTCTTGTTGAAGTATTAATTTAACCATCCTCCCATTTTAAAAAGCATTTTTAACACTAATAATTTACGGTAGATTAATTTTACAATTCTACATCAGCATATATATATATATATAATATTATATTACAGGCCAATATTTATCTGAAGTTTAAATGTACACTTTAATGGTCACAGAGACGTGAATGTCAGATAATACAAATCACTATATGTGAACTGTATTATAATCATGATTGGGACCAAACAGATATATGCTGCCTTCCCACCTACTTATGTGGGGCATATATTTCTCTAATCCAAGGCCCTGCATTACACACTTACTTGTACAGATATATTGATTACATGATTATGTGTTAAGAAGCCAAGAAAAACCAGTTCTCTGTAGCACTACAGTAGCAGCACTAATATTTCATTTGCAGCCGCATGCATTTGCTTAATAGCTGCAAAGTCCCAGGAGGATAAAATATTTAAGGAATCATGGCATAGGTTATGATGAAATGCAGTTGCACATTATTGTTTATTTACATTATTGTTTATATACAGTAATAAATTAGCTCACACTTAAAAAATCTGAGATTAAAAACACCCGGCACAATGAGCAACGTTAAATAAATCCAATTATGATTTATGAGCGTGAGAATACTAAATTGAAAAAAAATGTATAATACACTTTTTTTTTGCTTTCACTTGAAAGCAATACAATTCTAATTGGCTTATTGCTGCATACGTTCAACCCTAGTTTTTAACAGTTTATCAGTGTACCTTAGATTTCTTCTTCCTCATGCGGTGGATCCGGGAAGCCAGCTGGATGGTGGTGAGAGAGTCGGCATAGTTGGTCGGGATATCTGAGATGTGGGCAATCATGGTGGTTCTGCAGTTTATGTTGCCCAGGGATTCTCTCAGCAACATGGTTAGTTTGCTGTCCCTACAGGGTGCATTAAAATTGTTGTTAGCACACAGTTATATTTTCAAATGATGATAAAGTTAAGTGACAACACTCCACGGGGAGCCGCTTGAAACACTCTAAGATGAAAAATGCTCCTAAATGACAAGTCACTTGTCTTTCATAGCTGAGAAACCATAATAGGATCTTGTGAAAGCTGAGTGAAAGCTGTTATCTGACTCTGAGGCTAACTAAACAGACTGAATAAATAGTTACTCAGAGGGCCTGCAAAGCTAAAGGTGCCTGAGTAACCTCTTTGAAGCAATTGACCTGGTGATACAAATTCTCAGAAGTAAAGCAGACAAAAAAAAAAGGAATGGTGATTTTCCTACCTGTAAGGTACATGCTTTGCTCCGTTTGCTAAAGCCATTATGACGTTTCCCAGTGCATTCAGGGAAAGACACAAGCCTCCCCCTCCATCTCTGCTTTTACTCAGGACCTTTTCACAGCTCCCCAAGTCGATAAGGTGCAGCCTGCTCCGTCCCCCTGACACTGCACAAACAGCAGCAGGAAAACCAGATGAGCGCAGCACAGACACTCCCTCTCTTAGGTTTCTTCCTCACACACATTATCATAATAAGAAATGTAGCAGAGCTCTGTCTGAACTGACTGATGAGTAAGATTTCTACACCAAGGTGATTCATAATGCAGCCAGGCTGCTCAGCTTCCACACAGCATCAATGAGTCTTCTTTGTTTAGACAAGTAAAAACAAAGAACCCTTTAACATTCAGAAATAAAGACTTCCTGCACTGGTTTAAGGCAAAGTTTTAGGACTTAATCTCTTCCTAATCAAAGTATTATACATGCATATGAACAAGTGAAAAAGTTACTGATTCTGTAGTACTGTTAAAACCTAATGTAGCTTAATGTACTGACTTGGTTTCATTTTGAATATATATATATATATATATATATATATATATATATATATATATATATATATATGTATACATACATATACACATATAGGCTGGCAACTCTGCAACAGCACACCAGAAATGCAACAATACTAACTTCCGCCTTTGCCACTCTTTTCCATGCGGTACTGGTAAACATGCAGTGTGAACAGCATGTGTGAGTTGCGTCTCTCGTCCTCGTCGACATTTGGCCTGCTGGTGCTGCGTGCAGCAATGGCCGCATCCAGAAAGAAGGCAGCTTTGTCGGCGGTCGGGGCACGAAGCTCACTCTGATTCTGGAGCTGTGAAGATGGAGGAAAAGACAGAGAAGGGGGTTAGTGTGAGGTAAAGAGACCACGCAGGGCTTGAGAAATAACACTGACGTGAAAATGGAAGCACAAGAAAGCGAGGGTAGCTAGTTAATTGGACCCCAGCATACAGTTCTTCCCTATTACACTTTGTCTCTGGGGCAATTAAAACAGCAAATATGCACACAAAGGGAGGAGGATTAGGAGAGGTGATGGTAGAGTAGGAGGCAAGGGCACTTTCTTTGCTGTGATGTGATGAGGATACAGAAAGAAAGAAGGGGGTGGAAGAGAACAAGGAGCTATCATGAAGGAGCCCAGGCGTGGGTGCTGAGAGGAAGAGGAGCTTCCCAGACCTTCACATCCTTTGAAGTCAGAGTCCACAGTTATCTCCTCCAAAAAATCTGTCAGCAACACATTCGTCTTCAACCCTACAGTCCTCCAGAATTCCCCAGTAATATTTATTCTGTACTCTTTAGAGGGCTACCTTTGTCATGGTTAATAGATGCTGACAGGAGAGTCAATATAAGAAAATCAGAAAAAAGCCATCAAAAACCCAGGTGGATTGGGTTGAAATATAAAACAAAGATTTCAGGAGCAGGTAGAGAAGAACAAGATGGACTGGGAAGACCTTGGAAATAAAAAAAAAAATCTCTCACATGCATGCACAAGAAAGTTAAAACATCTGTGGAAGAAGAAGAGCTACATCATAGACAGAAAAAGATCAATACGAAGACTAATACTTCATAACCCACAGAGAGAAAATGAAAGGATCAGTGAACAAAGAAGAAGTGAAGAGACTGAATGCTTCTCACCTGAGTACCACAGATGGGATCCTCTCTCAGATGGATTCCTGGGGACTGGCCATCCTGCAGACTGCCTGTTGACACTTCTGAAAGCAAGTCTTTCAGTTCTTCATCTTTTCCAAAGATTTCCACAGCAGACACACGGACTGAGAAGCGCGTGCCAGTCTTCTCCTTACGCTCGTTGATGAGCTTGAAGAGCCAAGAAATGGCACAGGGCACGATGCCTAGGCTCTGTGTGGAGCTGTCTTTACCGATCATGGTGTATGTCTTGCCTGGAGATGTGTGATAGGCAGAGAGGGATGAAAATGGAAATATAACTTTGTGTCTGGAAGCCAGTTATGCTCAATATATGCTCAAGATAAAATCACTTCTTTCACCAAGTTGCCTGGATGGGGTTTCACAAAGAAAGAACCCTCCCAGCAAGTGCCAGTGAAAAGTAAAATAATCATGTCTAATACTGAAGGATCGGAGGTTATATTAATTACAACTAAATGTTTAATGCTAATTCAAGGACCTATTCCACAATCAGTCAGTCTGTGGAGAATTATAGCTAACAGCAGAATGAGGAAAGCAAGCTGTTCAGCCTAAGAGCACTGGCCCAACCAGTTACTAAGATTTTTAATTACAAACTGAGCCCTGAAGCCTGGATGCTGCACTTAAGCCCCCACCCCCACCTCAGACTCACTGACCATTCTTTTTCCTTGAATCTCCCATTCCTTGACTCACCTCAGTGCATCACTAAGCCAATTGTGGACATCGAGTGTAGCTAACAAAGAGCAATGTCAGTTTTTCTTCGGCTAACAAAGGCACTTGTCTAATCTGTTGCCAGTGGTGTAGCTTACCAAGCTTGACTTGACCAAAGGAGAAGATGCAGCCATCCGCACCATTCACAACAGACTGGATGACCTCAGCTACTGTCCCCGAGCACACCTCAGCCTGTAAGAAACACAAAAAGACAACCCCCTCACAGTCAATTTACAGTTCAACCATATCTGAGGAATACTAAAAGTTTTCGATTTCCCCCTGACATTGGCTCGATAATTGTTTTTATGTTTTTATTTCTTCCTGTCACTCAGGTGAGTTTTTGAACATTGCATTATGGGGTCTGCTGTGGTCCTCTGAGGCACGGCTTCTGCAGCAGAGGACGCTTTCATTTATCATACAACAAACAAGATGTCTAACCGCAGAACAGATTGCAGTAACTGTTAGCCACCAGCAGTGCCGACCCAGCGGCACAATCGAGCAGCTCGGCTTCAGCTCAGCTGCAGAAACATTTAGTCTTCAGCTATCAGCAGCTCACTAAGGAAAATAATTGCTTGAAGAATAATTTTCATCTTTCACATGGTGTGAAAGAAGTGTCTATTTGGAGTGTACTGCAACATATGGAAATAAATTAAATAACTGACCTCAGATTCTAAGGAAATTATCCTTTAATGATATATAATAACTACCTCTATTAAAAGACTTTGGTTTTCTGCTCCTAAGTTGCAATGAAGTAAACATTTAGCTGATCTTTGTCTTTGATCTCAGTGGGTGTTGTGTGGTCAGATATAGCTGTTCTATGAAAGGAGAGGTTAGATATACGGGGAGTGGATTCAAATCATTCTTCAGACGGCTTAAAACGCCCAGCTGTTAGGCCCACTCCGCCAAGAATGCCCCTTGACCCAAGACAGGCATTTTTCCCTAAGCCCCTGGTCACACCCTGCGTGCATTAGGCGTTCCTTTGCCCTTGAGTGGATGAATTCCCAACCAACACCTCAAAAAGAAAAAAAAAACCCACACACACAAACACGCACACTGGCTCTTACTTGTGAGGCATCCTGGGTAAAAACAGCATCGAAGGCAAATATCTTTGGGACGGCCACGGTGGCGGATCTCCTGTGGCCTGAACTGGAGTGCGGGCTGGACGCTGGGTCGTAGAGGGTCAACTGCTTCTTCCTGCTGTCGACTTTCAGGAAAGACTGAGACTCTGAAGAGTCTGCAGCTTCCAGAGATGGACAGATTCGCATCATCACTTTCACCTAGTAAGATAATGAAAAAGAAAATAGAGGGAACTGACTGGATTCGAGAGTGAGAAAGCACAACACGTGTGAGGAAGGGGCAAATGGGCTCAGCAGAGATTTATTTCTTTTTTCTGGTTCAGCATGAACCAGAAAAAATAACAGAAAAACAGGAAAATAAAAGAGGCTAAGCTTAAGATCATTTACTTGTGATTAGAGATAATATGAGGAGCGCATGGTAAGCACTCTGAATATAAGTGACAATCTATGAGAGTCCTTCAGAATTATGCATTAACATCACGTCCACTCTTTCAGAGCTGATGTAGCCTACATCCCAGGTTACCATGGAAACACTTACACTCACATTGACTGGCATACTTGACGGGTCAACATGTTGCTTAATGGTGTTAGTAAAAGGTAGCAAGACGAGTATTGAAAGTCGTAGCTAAAAAAACAGGATATTGAAGTGTGGGGAGCACCGTGCTGGGGGGATTATCCCACTCCTAGTTGTTTTTCTGGGCCGGGAGCAGCTCCCCAGCATGGAAGAGCAGAAACATACGGACCCCCTCTAACCCTCCCTCCTCACTCTCCACCTTCCCTTCTCCCTTCCCCTCATCAGTATGGAAAATGCCAGCTCAACATTGGGGAGCTTGAAACCCACCCAGGTGCATTTTGGGACCTGACATTTATAAAGTGAGCTTACAGTCTTGACACATTCCACAGGTCAAAGTACAGTTCATCATGTCAGCATCAAGCATTAGAAAGGACGACGGCTTACAGCTAAAGTGCTCTGGCAAGACCAATCGTATTTGATATTATTATTGCGGTTGCAGGAGTGAAGTCAATCTGTCATCTGTATACAGTTTCACCTCCTACAAACTACAGCAAAGAAACTGTACAATTTCCTGCCAATACAGTGCTGGTTCAGTGTGGGGTGTGCTTGTTCAAGCCAGGGTACATGACACCCCTGTTTACGATCATCTTTTTTAAATTCTGACACTCTATTTTGCTTTACAATCTGATAGTCAGATATGTCCACGTGCATTTCTCTGAAGGCGCAGGGAAAATATATCTGTGACTGACAGGAGACAGACCAGCTCCTGGGATATGTTTAGTCTGTCATCTTGTAGCATGTTTAGCGCTACACCTAGCATTACATCAGATGAACAGTTTCTATATACTGAAGTGTAGGTGATAGGAACTCCATCCTGAGCCATCCTTGGAAGCTTTCTGGGGAAGCACCTGCACTATCTCTCAGGGATTGAAGTAAAAGTCTAAGAATACAGGTAATGGTTCTCTTTTTGCCTGAAGAATGTTTTCCTTAGCCTTGGAAATCTCCAGCATCTTCACACAAATCTATGTTTTTCATTGACTGAATTTATCTTAAACTCCAAAGGCCAAGTGCAAACTCTCCATACTCCACACGGGGCTCTTATTTTGACTGGCATGTGCATATGTTGAGTAAATTACATTTGCTATGACATTTAAACCACATGTGACTGCTGACCGTCTATCAACCAGACAGAGGCTACCCATTGAAGCCAATGCCTCGGCTTTATTTACGTTGGCAGGAATCAGGTATGTGAGGCCACAGAGTTTTCACACTTTGGATTTTGTACTGAAGGTCCCTGTTTCCCTGTCTCTTGATCCCTCTCAAAAGCCACTAAAGTGGATCTGCTTTATTCCATCCATTCAACTGTCTATACCTGAAAGAAATGTCTCCAGGTCAGAAGCGAAGAAGTGGAAGTGACCTACACGTACCTAATGGAAACAAGACTTTCTCTCAAGTCTCAGGTTGTATTGATGCCAAACAGATGCAGGCAAAGTCAAAAACCATAAAAGCTAGGGAAAGATATGTGATTGTATCCCATCTGAGAGAGATAAAGGGAATCCAGACAGGACACTGAAGAGTCAGCTATACAATAAGAAAACCTGTAAATCTCAACTGATGGGCTCGGAAGAATAGCATAAAAATATCATAAAATCTTTGCAGTGCCTTCAGCAGCACAGATGTAAAATATCTATCAGATGTCAACTTCAGAAGGCTTGTTAATAACATAGTTTTTTATGAAGTCTGCATGTCAATGGGAGATTTACAATATGTGGCACATTTTCAACTGTCTGGATACCTGACAACAGAAGCAGGCACTTCCCTTCCAGGTGGGATCTAATCTTGTTTGGGGACTTCTTCTGCTTTATGTGTACAGGACGCCAGCTCAGACAAACAATACCCAATAAACCACAAAGGAAGAGCGACGTGTTTATACAGCTTTGTTTAATGACTGTCCTACAGCTGCCAGACTGACTTTCATCACCGCACACTGCACCTAGTATGGAATTAGAAATCCTGCTGTTAACGTGACCACAGATTTGCAGAATACAGCTTTCACTGTCTTTTCGTGCTCGGAGAGAGGAACGCTGGTCTCACAAAGTGAATTCATGACATTCCAGCAAGCTTATCTGGCTGCATCTGCATGGACTGGACCAGACGGCATGCTGCCAGTGGACCAGCCTGTCGCCATTCTGCATTTCAGCCCTTCAAACAGGGCTCTGTGTGTATCCGTACATGACGGAGGCAGGGAATCACTACTTGTATGACTTTGCACATATTATATATGCTGCCTTGTGTATGGGCTCTCACCTTTCCCATCCCTGGATTCTCTTTCACTTTGGAAACGGCTCTGAGCAAGCATGGTGGGGCGGGAGGTGGCGAGACCTGAAGGATGCCGCTGAAGTTGGTCGGGTAGATCGAGGGCTCCTGTGGGTG
>JAOWBL010000015.1:8583008-8602349 GCA_028564865.1 Zenarchopterus dispar
CATGGTGGGGCGGGAGGTGGCGAGACCTGAAGGATGCCGCTGAAGTTGGTCGGGTAGATCGAGGGCTCCTGTGGGTGGAGCAGTGAGGGTTGGTGTTTCTTCCGCTTGGAGGAGAGGTTCAGCTTCTGAGCTGCCCTAGGAGAGTTTAAAAAAAAGTTCATATTTAATAAAATCACTGTTTCAAGGAGGTACGAAGTCAAGAGCTTACACTAATACTATAACATAAGAGTGAGAAGCTTCCTTCTAGTTTGTCAAAGTTAGCAGGAGAGCCACACTATCCCACCATATGCATCCATTCAGCAATCGATTACCACCAGCAATTTTCTCCCTACCCCCAACTCACACTAAGAACGGTGGTTCAGTCATCTACTTCAACTAGAAATGGTGGTTGAAACTACAAGACAAAAACACCAATGATCACCGGTTAAGGTTCTGTGACTCTCAGGGACCAAAAGGAAGCTGTCATAGCAGGAAGACACAGTGAAAAATATCCACTTATCTTGATCAAACACACACACACACACACACACACACACACAAAAAAATCTGTTGCAGAGATGTCACAGGTGAGGGAGCTGAAAAGCCGCCATCTGGGATACATGTGTTGTCTCTGTTAAGAGAGCCAAGCAAGTATGAAAGTTCATGGTCACTTATTTAAGTAAAAAAATAAAGCATATGTTGTATCTTGGGGAATTTTGTTCACATTTTACAAGGTAGTAAACATCTTCAGTGATGTAGCAACATGGCATTTTGGCTGTGATGATACCTAAGAGACTGTACCTAAATCCAGCTTTTTAGCAGCCCTCTAATTAAAGTCCATTATCATCCTGATCCCATGTATTTTAGACTCAGAACCAAGCAGATGGTCGATTTTTGGCAGAACCACAACCATGGACTTCCATTTCTGTCCTTCAACTCAAAGCACAGCACCAATACCTCTGGTATGTCGAAGAATCGTTCCAGGTAAAGCTTCACCTTGGATCAACTAACACACCTCAGCCAGAAATTCAAGGTCAGTGAAGAAAGTAATACCCCAAGGAAATTTAAATGCACTCAAATGGTTTTCACTCAAGCAGTTAGATTTCAGAGAATTACAGGGAGGACAAAGAGGTGGTTGTTAACGTGACAGATCGAGTGGCTCAGGGAATTAAAGAAGATTTGAGTAAAATAATGATAAATCTGCAGAGCAGGGTATGTTAGAGGAGGTAAAGAGCAGATCCATGTGTCTCTGTGTAAGTAGCAGCTTCCTCAGAGGCAAGCCAAAGCTCATTATTCTTGTTCTGGGCTCCTACGGTCAGGCCTGGGTGGGCTTTTGCCAAAAAAACACGCTCCCCTTCCCCTCTCCCTGGAGTGACAACCCAACCCCTGTCTCAGCTACCCCTCTCTCTACTGTAAAGCCCCCCTGCAGCGGCAGCCCAAGAGCACAATCATGGAACACACTGCTGGCTGATGGAATAATTATTGCATCCAAGAGGGCTACAGGAGAAGGCGCTCCCCAGGGAGCTGCCTATGTGTGATAGCACGCGAGACGGATCGTGTGACTGGAAAAAATTAGATGGAATAGATGGATGTGAGAGGGAGGAAGAGAAAGGAGAAACTACATTAGAGTCCACGTGGCTGTGAGCGGCTGCATGTATGCGGCGCTTGTGAAGTGTGTATGCGCATTTTTACGAGGCATCCGCAGCACGTTCATTCATTCTCTTTCTGTCTCTCTCTCCCTCCCTCTGCCTCACCTCATTCTGCGTATCGTTTTCCAGAAAATTCATAAATTAACCGGCATCCCAAGATACCACACAAGGGAGGTGGAGGTGAGGGTGGGGTGGGGGTGGGGGCTCTAAACTGATTTGTAACTGTTTTGACCATTGCAAGGTGCTCACAAAGCTGAGCTTGTAACCTTGACGCTTAATTCATGCTGCACAATCATCACTATCGGTGCACATGTGCACTCTTGAATGAAAAGGTGAGATAGAAAAAAAAAATTCCACATTGGCTTGTCTCCCCCACCCCTCTCATCTCCCTCCCTCTTTCCATCCTTCCCTCTCTGCCTCACCCACCAACACGATCAGAGACTAGAAAACAGCAGTGACAAGAAGCTTGAATTTCTTTTGCCCACAACAGCTTGTCCACCTGTTCGCTCTTAATCTCCCATGCTAATTAAGTTGTTTCCCTACACAACTTGATCTGATTGCTCACATCACAATCTGCATGTCCAAATGTAAACAAAAATCTAATAACACTAAGAATGGAGCAAAAATATTGCCATATTGCGTGTGTTCTCTAATGCATAGGTTTGTTTCAACATGCACCAGTCCGAACATGCTCCGCTTGATGTACTTACAGCTCTTTCCAATCCATTATCTAGTTTATTCTCATAGTCAAAAAACAGACAACTGATTGAGTTCAACTTTGCGGTCCATGTCTGTGTTGTCACAGTTCTCCATTATTTGTACATCTGATACGCCGGCACAGTCGCTGAGAAAAGACATCGGAGGGGGTTGGTCACAAGTCGGGGCACAGGGGTTCCTTTTGCTCTGATGGTAATCATCGAGGTTCCACTTGATTTCACAGAGGTTTGTAAGAAGCTGGGGGCGCTGGGGGAAGAAGAGGAGGAGGAAGGGGTGTGGGCGTCATAGTAACTAAATGGAACAAGCTCCAGGTGGGGCAGATGAGAGGTGGGCCGTCAGGATGAGTGCTTTGCAGGAAAAGCAGGACGGGTGCTGAGTGAGGGTGTGCGGGCGATCCAGAGAGTTTCGCAAGAGGAAGTCAGGCAAATGCAGTCAGGGTTAGAAGAAGAATCCTCTCCAAAAGCATCTCAAACTCCTTCCATGTCTCATCAGCCGGCAAAAGTTCAGCATTGTTTAGCGGATTGGAAACAGCTTTCCCTCCAACTCGGGTTTCCACTCCTTTTCTTGCATCCACTTCTTAGTTCATACCACAAGCTGCATGGTCCTCTCCCACCCAGTTAATCCACTGTGCAGTTTCTGATACGAGTGGCTGGAGACTCTGATGGTCTTTCCCAAAGTCTCTACTGTAATGGGAAGGGTTCGGTACTCCTGCTTAAGCTGCAAAGATTTCCTTGGGCGACTGAGAATGAGGAGAATTCCTGCTTCTGTTCCACCTCTTGGTCCTTCCCCTGCTATCGGAGAAATTCTGGCAGCTGTCCTGCCGTTTCTCTCGCTCTCTCTCCCTCTCTTCTACACACACACACACACACACAGAGACACACATACATAGACTCCCTCCTCCCTCGCCTCCCTCTCCCTTTTTCTTCACTCAGCCCAGCCCCTTTTCCCTCTGACTGCCAGACGAGGTGTCAGCGCTCGATTGCTGGCTGCTTGCGGCGCAATTTGCCAGTACTTTCTTTCTCTCTATATCCACACACACACACACACACACACACACACACACACTCAGTGTCTGACACAACCCCATGCACAAACACACACACGTATGCACCCCACAACACGTCACATGAATACTTAATGGCTACAGGAGCCCTCTCTTCTTTTAGGGTCCCATACTTCAAACAGATTTGGTTAGTATGCCTACAGTGCATGCTTGCGTGAGCCCAAGCGTGCATGTGTGCCTCTGTATTTGAGATTTAAGTGTACACTCCAGCATATTTCTTCTTTTTTTTTGTCATTATTGAAGGATGTAATTAACCACACGAATGAGAATGTTATTAATCATTATCAGATACACAGCGATAAGTGAAGATATACTTAAGCGCAGAAACATAGATTGTCTGAATGAGTGATGCTCGGAGTCAATTGGCAAGCTGAGAGAGATTTTTTAAAAAGTATGAGGTTGGGAAAGAGAGGAAGAGGACAGACAATGAACAGATGACATCCTAAAAAGGCAGATGTATGCCAGCCGGTGAGAGGGATTGCAGTCAGTCATTGGTCAAGGGTAAAAAGGGGATTGAAAGCATGTGTGTGGGTGAGCACCAGGGTGAAAGTATCCTGTATTCCCTGGGCTGCCAATTTACCAGTAAGGCATTTTAGCCCTTGACTAGCCAGTGTTGTTTGAAAGGCTGCCGCGTTGGCTGCAGAGTGCCTACTGCAACACATCTGCAAACAGAGTGGGTGTGAGACTTGCCAGATGAAAGTGCATTCAGCACAAAGCTCTCTATGCTCCTCTCTTTCTGACACAGTGCCCCTCATGTGAACTCCGCTGGATCAAATGTGAAGGGAAAAGAAACAAGAAAATAAAAACAGCACTACCTACAAATTTAAAGAGCATTCTCTTGTAATGAAGCAGTTTGATATATCGCATAACCTTTACCGTCTTCTTTGCCACAGCACGCTTTCCTTTGCATTCACCATGCATGGGGCATGTCCAAATTAATTTGCCCAAGGTGGTCTTATTTTAAAGGTTTGCTACATGCTTCTCTACAAGTGATTGGCAGCAGAAGACAATACTAATGTAGACATTGGTCACTCTGACAGTACAACCAGTAATTACTCTCAACCCTGTTGGTGGTACCTTAAGCATGCTTTCATGTGTTATATATCAAAATGACACAAAAAGAGAAAAGAAGCACAATTGGAACTGTCCTGATAGCCTTTCTGCTCCATCACTGTCTCCTTATGAACAGGCCTTAGGGGCAGATAATGAGGACAATATATATAAATGAGAAAGAGCAAGACAGATGTAAAATCAAGGTCCTTTTTAGAAGAAAAGGTCTCCTGGTGTCTTTGTTCGAGAAAGATGACTATTTCGTTCTTACCTATGGTGGGAGTGACATGGAGGGAGGAGGAGAGGAGGTCAATGACGGGAGAACAGACAGGGTGGAGGAGCTGTGTTTGCCTGCTGCTTTCAAAGCTTCATGTTGGCCTGTTGTCAATAATCACTCCAACCTGCTCTCCCCCCTTTTTTTTCAAGCATTGTCAAATTGGCAAGAGAAATTCCTCAGCCTCAGAGAATCATTAGCCGGCACACCCATCAGTTTGTTTGTGTAAATGTGTCTCTGTTCTCCAAGCAGCTCTATACAGCTCCTTAGGTCGGTCTCTTTCTGGGGATAATTACCATGTCGGCTGCATTTGCTATTCTTGACATTTCCTTTCTGTGATTCTCTCATTTTTCTCTCTCTCTCTCTCTGCAGACAAGATAAGGCTGCTCTGGCCATTTGTGCAGGGATCAGATCCCTGGGTCTGATATCACACCGCCCCGTTCTCCCCGCACACCCCCTCACCCTACAACCAACGAGGGTCCCCTGCTGCTGATTAGCGGCCCTACATAGCTCTCCATGAATGGAGGTACACCAGTCATAATGACCAGCACAACAAGCTCGGGCTCACTTTCTCATGCCTGTTGCCTCCTTTTTCCCTTAGTAGGAGTTGTTCTCTCTGTTCTTTATTTGTGCTTCTGACCCTTCCTTCTGCTTACAGATGCAGGCCAGAAGTGTGAGGCGACAGTCTACACCTGCATTTCATCAGCACAGCTACTTATGCTGGTCTCCCGCCTTTACATGCCGCCACATCTCGGTTACCACTAACCAGTCAGTCTCCTTCTAGTCTTTGGTCTGTTTATGGCTGTCATTTTGAATTTGCCTAAAACATGTTTCTTTTATTCCAGACTCCCTGATTAGTCGTCATCATCCCCCACCTACAACTCTGGGCCCAGAATTCCTATTCCCTGACTCATAGCTTTCCCAATTCCTGGAAAACTCCCTCGTTTTAATTTTCACCTTTGTCATTCATAAATAAATACCACTTAAAACTACATCTGCTTCATCAAATTGTGAAACACTTGATCTCAGAGACATCCGGGAATCAGAGGGAACAATATTTGTGAGATTTCTTTTGTTCAGATATACATGTGTGAAGCCCACATTGTTGTGGGCCAAATCCAAGATGCCATCTCAGCAGATGGTCGTGTTTGACTGTGTTAGATGTTCTTTGGTCTGTCGGGTGAGGTACTACGTTTTTGAGTGGAAAGAGAATCATTAGGAAACCTCCCCAGAGCTAAAGTCTGTGCACACTGTCTTATTGATGGGCTGCCCTTGACACGATCAAACAGCTCTCTGCCCCAAAGGTGTGGGGGGAACAACATAAATCTGCCAGCTGTAAGAAAAACACAGGCTTCAGTTAAAGCTAGCACACACTCTTCGGTGCAAACAAACATTGCTGCATTGCTGTTTAGCTCTTTACCGAATTTGGGTAGGATTAAGTGATGCCTTCATCCTTGCACCAGCCTCATGGTAACGGATCACCCCCTGCCTGCCTGATCCAGACCATTTTTAATGATGATTAAGCAACCATGACATCAGCCTGTGAACACACGCATTCACGTGGGTCAGCAGACAAGAGGAGATGATGTCATACTCTCACAACTAACCCTGGCAGCACGGGAGCCCATCCAGGCAAGATTTACAGGCGAGGTCAGGGTGCCGATCATTAAATATGAGACGAATGCTTCCAAACCATAAACGCTTTCTCACCCAATATAGCTGTATTTCAGTGCGTCAGAGAAGACCGTTTGCTGTGGGATGTCAGAATCTCTCAGATTTATGGCTATACACAAAATATATGCATTGTTACAACACTAAAAGCCCAAATGATCAGCTAAAATAGCCTAAACACTCAAGATATGGGGCTATCAGCTTTGGTCTCCATGGGTTAAACACGTTTAGGTGACATGGTACATCAGTAGTCATGTACTCTACGGATGATAACAGAGGGACAGTCTGTCAAAGGCAGGACAAAGTCGATCTTATCCACTTGTGTGGCTCAGAAATTTAGTCTGATAATGAGCCAATCTTCTCTCTAAAGACTCCCCTGCAATCAAAGGACTGCTGGCATAAACATTAATTTAGTTTTTCTCACTTCCTCTCCCTGATCCTAAAATACTTAAAACAACTGCCTGTGGCTACAGCTCCGCCAACACTGAGATTAAACTTGGAATGTGGCTCAACTAAAGTTAGATGAAGCGAAATTGTGCAATTTTACTTCAAAGTGACTCCCACCTGGAGATGCAGGAGCAGACACTCCCCTCTGTTCGCCATGGTTATCTTATCTTTCACATACAGATTAGCATCAACCAACACCAAGATCTTTCTATCCATACTGAATAATGCGTCTCCGCTATTTTTCAGAAGGCCACATTAAATCGGAGCTCAGAACTGATGGGCTTATCTGACTGTTAGTTGTGTCTTATCAACCCAGCGCTCCGAAGCTTTCAACTGACCATTGGCCCATTTCCTCCTCTTTCCACAGTAGTGTGAATTCTCCTCTCTACTGTGTCCGTTTACACAACAAAACCACTTGCAGGATGTGGCCGAAACCTAGCGGATAGGATTTATATACTTCCTATAAATCCCCAGAAATAGATAAACTAATCCCAGGAAAACTAGACAGCAGTGAATGCGACGCCCATTCAGCTGAGCAGTATCATGGTTGACACGTCCCAAATACGTTGGATCCGGCCCTTCTGAAAGAAAAGCTCTTTGTTCCGACAAGGTGTTCAACAAGCCTTTTGTTCCTGCACAGTGTCTGACCTTGGACACACAGACTCAAACGGTGCATTATTTGTGTGTTGACTGCTGACAGCCCAAGGCCGCACACACATCTTCACTGCACCAGTCCCCAGCCAATTAGGTGAGACCAAATACATTCATGAGACATCTGCGAATACAATGTGTTGTCACATTAGGAATGATTGTCTATGACGATTGATGTCGCCGTCTGCACGTGACTTGTCATATCTGAATCGTAATGTGGATTAGAAGGAGGGAAAGACAAAATAAACGCAGATTATTGAAAACAAAATCCTAAATTCTGCCCACTGGTTGTTAACCTGTTTTTGTCACAGCCTCCTCAGGACTCCTTTTCAAATGGTCTGTGGACTGAGGTGGAAAACAAGGGATTAGGGCATCCTCGGGAGAATATCTTGAATAACAGAGGGATCATTTGAAACACGGGGGAAGAAAGGGATTGTGAGTGGTGGGGAAGAAAGCATTGCAGAGGTAAGGGTGGTATTACAAAATAAATTGGGTGGAAGAGACATTAAGAGAAAGACGCAGAGGAAACAGGCTAAAAAGAGACAGCGTGAGAGGGAGCAGCAGGGTGTACAGCCAAAACCTCCTCTTCGATCAGTGTGCCTGGCTCTGTGCCAGTGAAGCACTGTCCGTGAGGAGGTAAATCATTTTCTGCCTGTGAAAAAAACTGAAAAAAAAAAGATTGCTGGGGCTGTGCCACAGCCAGCTTGGAATTGGTTTATTCCCAAGGATGGGAATTCCCAGTCGGCCAAGAATAAATGAAACAGTTGGTGACAAAAAGTGAGAAAAAAAACTCATCAATATTCAAGAAAGTCTGCTTTGGTGCTCCAGTAAATCAGTGTAAATACAAATGTAAGCAGTGGCTTGTAGCGGCTCTGAGGTGCAAACAGAAATGCTTGTGCTTTTTACTCTGGTTTTCATGTAAAATGTCAGGACCGCAATGTTAACTGAATTTCTGTGACTTCACACACAAGATCAGACTCTTTCATGACGGATTAGAAGCACACATAAACTTAAGCTTTTTTTTTTTCTTATTTAATTCTCTGCCTTGCATTGCATCTCCAGACACCCTGCACGGCTCGCCCAAGCCACACACACCACTTATTCTCCCCATTCCCACACTGAAAGGCCATAAAGCTTTCTCGCCAAGATGTGGGCTTATGCAAAGCTTAAGACAAGCACAGGAAGGAAATTTGTGGGTATAATTCCATTTACAATTCACTTTATTGTTCCTTCCAGCATTCGGGATCACATCTTGCTAATGTGGCCTTAAGTAGCTTGAACATTAGGCCATGAAGAGTCGAACAAAGCATAGGGATTTGACTCTGCAGGACTATTTGTCAGTCAATGAGATAAGTGGGCCAATTTAGGGCCCTGGGAGTGAAGAATTGGAGATACCTGCTATAAGAGTCAAAAGGTCATCGAAGGAAAATCTCTTGGAATTGACTCTTACTTGTTTACAAGAGTCTCCCAGAAAACTGCAGCGTAAAGGAAATGTTCAGCTGGTCTGTCAAAACTGGTTCAGACAGCAAAAGTAAAAGTCTTAAGTTATAAATTTACTTTTCAGCTGATGGTTGACAGATGATAATGAAGACAAGCTTTTTTTTCTTTCCTTTCCTTTCCTCAGCTCAGTCTGCAGTCTCCCCACCTCTGGCACTGCTGACAAAGATTAACAGCAGCTTTCATCTCTTCCAGTGATTTTCACTTTGCTCCTGAGACACTGCTGCAGGTACTCTGCTGTGCGCTCCTTTCCAAGGCTGCAGAGAAGCTGGAATGACTTCACATCCTCAATACACATGTTGAACTCCGATTCACCCACCATCCCACCCACGTCTTCCCTTGGAAATCTCAGGCTGCTCTGCTCTGGGCACACAAAGAGCTCTTGGCACCCACATCAAGTCATCACAGACGGTGTGACATTTCCTGTCTCGGTTCAGCACGCACTGGTGGTAGGATATCTTCTATAAAAAAGACAAATGAGCACTATTGTTATCAAGAGACAATTCCTCAATCAAATATTAAGTCCTCTTTGATAAATACCACAAGTTAAGGCCGTGATGAGTGTGGGAGAGGCAGGCGGAGGGGTAAAAGTCAGCATACTTCTGCTCCACTTCTCTGCTTCATTAATCACTTGCTGCCAGGGTAAGACACCTAGCGATTATTTATTTGCACTTCTTCACACAGAGGCTATCACAACAAACAGGCCCGCAGGCTGCTAAGAACATTTGGGGGTGATTAATCAGTGGGCTGTCGGGAGAGACAGAAGACGGGAGTTGGGGGTGGGGGGTGTTCTAACACGTGTTTCTTAATCTTTCATCTATATTTTAGTCAACAAGCAACCCAATAAAAACTAGCAGGCATCCAAGTCAGATGAAATGGTCTGTAGTGTCGGGAAGATGTGATGTGATTGAGATGTGGGAGTGATGTGTGTTTTGATAAAAGGCAGAAATAACTATTTGGGTCAGGCGGATCAATGAACACGTCGGGATGTCTTGAAGGTAGCGCATGAGAAATGTGTTTCCAGACTCCTTATTCAAATAAAGCAGTTTATCCTGGATCACGCACTCATGAAGACAAACACAGAAACACACGCAGCTATGCTCGCTGGGCTACATGGAGCGTATGGGGATAAAGGGATTTTGTAAGCACACCGCAGCTGGCTGTCTTGTGCTGGGCCGCGACCCGATTACAGGCTGTAATCCTCTCTGTTGAAGACGGCGTGCGTGGAGAAATCAGCGACAGAAACCCAGGAGATGAATCTTCCTTGCAGCTTTATTTTTATTATGGACACAAAGAGGCAGAGTGTGATATCCCACTCACTGCTTATAAGTACCCTCTAAGAAGAACTATACATTCTGGAGCAAACATTATATGTAGTATACATTAGATCCTTCCCAAGTGTCTGTGGCTCATTATGCCCTAATTACATCAGTTCACAGTGAGTCTAAAGGTTAATTTTCTACATTTGCTGATAATAATCTGTGTCAACAGGGCATAGTATGTTTCAATGGCCTCATTAGTCTTATAATTTGTTGTTTTGAACTCCCTGGAGTTGCCTCTCTGAACCATTTCAACCAATCTACAGCCAAGACGGAGATTAAAAACAGATCGAGAGTTAAAAGCTAAGCCACCTGTCCTGACAATCACTAATCGTCACTGGTAATCTCTACTTTTTGCATTGGGGGAAATGAACTTGGTCTAGTAGCCGTTGGGGACCCATCAGTTATTAATGTTGAGTGGAAAGCCATGGAGTGGCTGAGCATTGAGGAGCAGCGATGCCAGAGAAGCACCAACAGGAGCTGTTTTTCTTTCCCTGGGTCGTAACACATAAAGGTAGCTCTTGAGAGCTCACAAGGCTCTTTTCCTTGAACTGCATACAATATGGTCATAAAATTCCACAGCGCATATTCCTTGCCACCAGCTACTGCAATTTGGTCCTTCTTATCCCACTCTCACACTCACAATGTGAAAGTGACTACCATTCTAATGAGATAGATAATAGACTCCATTTGCATGACACCTTTCACTGAGGGGCACTAAAGAGGTTTAGATGGCATCCCTCAGCCCCCACAGACATGATACATAATATCCATTCAACAGGCTGGGGGTTAAGGGAAATTTCATAGCCGAGTATGATAACCAAACACTAATGTTCTGATCAGAGAGCTCCGTGGGCAGCTATCTAAGCTCTTATCCACTTTCAACGTGGGAAGCCAACAGAGAACAACACAGAAGGACGGGTCCATGCTGAAGGCAAGACCTCTCTTGCCCACATGCAACTAATTGCACACAGTTTTTTCCTTTTTTATCATTACTGATCCCTGAATGACAGTAGCACCCCTGTGCTAAGTGACAAGCCTGCACGACAGGATTCCTATACTCCACAGGATTCCTATACTCCACAGGACTCCTATGTAGTAATTGTGAAAGGGATCTGTTATGAGTGGATGGCAGTGCTGTCCCTGCTCCCCACAGGGCTCAGCACATGTGGACCCAGGGTGAGCGCAGAGGCTTGAGTCAGCACTTCAGTTCTTTGTTTGGCCCCCCAGCCCTCCTGCAATCCCCTGCACTGCCCCCCTGCAGGCTATGAGTGGGCCAGACAGACTTCCTGACTCAGGGATTTATTGAGGGGAGCAAAGGGAAAAGATATCAGGTTATCCCCCTTCTGGAAGGCTACAACAAACCCTCTGCATTTCTTTCCTTCCTACCTCTGGAGCTGTCTGTCATTCACAATAACAGGGACCAGTGATTCCACACTGCTCGACACAACAGAACCCACCGCTCTGGTGCTGCAGGGGTGGTCCATCATCTTTGCACCACGTTATCAGATCAGATATCATTTAATCCAGATGGGAAGTTAGTATATGCAGACTGATTTGTTGGTAAAAATTTGCTAAATGTCATCATTTAATTTAAAGATATTTGGTTAGATTTAAACCATTAAAAACCAGTTGGGAATCAAAGTCATTTAGAAAAGTCGGGAAGACATCATAGTTTTCCTGAAATTAAACCTCCTCACAATATTCACAGCACATTAGAAATCCTCTTTTTCCATATCTCAACAGGTAACGAGGCATCCCATGTGTGAAAAACACAAATTAGACCAAAAAAAAACCCTAACTGCAGAACATATCAGTGAAAATCATGCAAGTTGTCAGGAAACATAATGCTCAACTGCTGTTTATCACCATAAATACAACATCTTTCATTCTGTGCCTTTTTCACATGCTACCCTGAAACCTGGTTGGCATCTCAGTTACAATTCTGCACTGCTCTTCACATGATCTGACACGGAATCCAAATCAGAATTTCTCATGAAATATTCACTGGCCTCCTCTTGCTGCGTACAGTACATGTAGGATTCCCTCAGGTCCACTGTGGTCCTCTCCATGCCAATGTTCAAAACTGTAAGGAGTGAATCTGTATCTTTATATCTAAAAACAGTGTGTTCTGCAACCTGTGAGTGATGTAGGATTATGAGTCAGACTGAAGCACCCTTCTACTGTTTGCGGGTGGATTAGTCGTTGCATGAGAGTTGTGGGATGTATCTACACTGTGCAGATCCCTGAGGCTGCGAGGCCAAGCTGGACCTCCATCAACACCTCAGCCTTGACGGCGCCCGACAAGCCTTGGATGGCTTCACACCTGCGTTTATCTGCAGGCCCCAGCCTTCGCATGGCCTCAGCTGGTGCCACTGCTGTCAGCCGCTGCACCGAAGCAGCCATTACTCCCATCAGCCTGATTATGGCAGGGAAATACCAGCTGGTCTTTTATCCACCAGTAAACAAAGACAAATACCACAGAGCAGCTCAACCATCCCAGCTACCACCCACTCAATACTTCTGATGAGCTATTCGCTGCCCTGGGCATGTGTTGCTCAGATTCAACAGATTGATATGAATCAATTCTCATTTGTCAGTCTCTAGAGGTAGAGACAGCATTAACATTTCCGCCCCACTGTGGCTGTTTACTAAAAATGGAGCCTGGATTTCTGCAGTATGTTATACATGCTATACAGTCTCCTCACACTCTCGCTTGGTGAAGGAATCCATCTCGCTGTGGTTTGACAACAAAACCATTAGCCCCTCACCTCGAGGGAACAGACAGTCCAACTCCAACCACACAAAACTGCACATTCCACAGAGCGGAAAAGGGAGAGTGCCACACAAAGAAAGATAAATCGGTAGAGAGAGGGAAGAGAGGGAGGAAAAACCAGCTCCCAGAGCAGAATCAAACACACAAACACACACAAGTAGAGCATCATACATCCAAGTGAGCTCAGTGTTGACTGTGTACAGCATAACTTACTTGACTCCCATGGTAGCAAATCCAGTATTTTTTTTCCACAGACACAGACCTCCCGTTCAGGATGTACTCAGAAGAGCATTAGTCCAAGCTCCACTTCTGAATGACAACATTTCTGAGCACATTCATCCTCAGCAGCCACTGCTCTGCTTCTTTATCCCCTGCTATATGGGCCAGATCAGCTGCACTGAGTAGACCCCGTCTGCTCTTCGTAATCTATCCTGCGTGTTTGTCACTGACTCAGATCCCTGCTGCCAATCACAGAAGAGCCAACCAAACACTGCACTGTCCTGCTTTGTCTGCCTTGAGCCTTTCTGTGTGGATCAGCCCTACTGTTAGAGGAGAGAACAAGTGGACTTCCTCAGGGTACATGCTTACATGAGGGCCTCTTTTATAAACAAACAGGATGAACTCAGTGGCCCTCATTAACAATCACACAATACAGATGAATGGACAATAGCCTTCAGCAACTTATCTAACACATGTTACTCAAGTACTTGTAAACCTGCAGTTCTTCCACTTTGCGACAAGCGTGACTCATTATTGAAGAGATGCTCGTCCCTCCTCCAGACTAAATTATAGTTCAGTGGAGCAGAGAGGGCTATTCCAACTTCCTGATTTTCAATCTCCACTTTGGAAAAAAAAAAAGAAACATCAGTCACATTTTACTCCCACAAGCTAATGACTTGTTTCTATGGTTACTCAGAGCAGCCTGGGGGATGAAGGCCAGAGTGAGTGCTGCTGACACAAAGGGAGGGTCCTGTGTGTGCAGGAGAACGAAGGCTAAATGGCCCCGCTGCCACAATTATGGGAGGATTCCTGCACAATCACAGTCATTACTGCACAAACACTCACCTGGCCAAAAGCTGTAAGGCAGCAATGGGTGACCATAAAAACATTTCCTCCTGACACACCTCCAGGGTCGAATTCCAGCAAACAGCTGTCCACCCTGCCTCTATAGCAGCCCTCCCGCCTCTGTGTGCCACCTTTGTCTCCGTGGTCTCTTCTATTCATTACCACTCTGCATCTTCAGAGTGAGTAAATCACCCATCTCCAGGGCATGATCAGTTGTGGAGAAGCGAAGTGACAAATGGAGTAGCCCCTCTCCAAACATACATAAACAAGGGACCAACAATAAACCATGAAAACTGTCTGATGCTGCTGGGCAGAACTGAGCCTGCTGATCCAAACGGGCTGCAAACTGAGCAGTGAGCCCCTTTCAGCAACATGCACAAAAAAACTCCCAAGGGCCTGATATGTGCAAACACACTGTCACAATCAGCAGGTGTTAATGGAACAGAAAGATGGGTAGAAGGATCTGCGAGGCAGCAGTCAGCCACGCCATCGAGCCCCTGCTGTGTGCCCCGCCTGTCTTCATTACGCAGCTTTGTGTCAATACACTAATCATATGCTCTGTCACAAGGCAACCAGCGCTTAACGTGAAAGTCAGATGAGCACATGGTCCTAAATTCACCATCCCCCACCCCCAGAAATACACTGACATAGGCCTGCACGCATAATGATATGCAGACACACACTCCATCCAGTAAGAGCTTGACCCCTGACTCGTCCCATCTCCCAGTGACTGTATAGTCAGTCTAATTGCCAACCAGTCATTACTGACCCGCGAGGTCGTCTTGTTTGAGGCTATACTTCCTACAATTACCAGAAACAGGAAGCAGAACAAAAGAGTGATTTAAGAGGAAATGTTCCCAAAAGATGCACTCAATCAAAGACATTTTCAATTTTCAGCAAACAGAAGCATCATAACGCATTTTTGCTGGAGTTCACAGTGAATAAAGGTCGTTTGAATTTCATACTTTTTAGCAGACCCTGGAGAGTATCTGCTGTATTTGTATCAAAGAAACTCAGGTTTGGTTAGATTTCTTGAACTGGAGTATATTTTAATGTAGTCTGAAAATAAATACGTGATTATAGTTTAGGAATCTGATACAATTATTTCAGTTATTTCTTTCTCTAAGAGCAAATAGTCAAATCTGATCTTTTTTTATTGTGTGTTTTGATTATTTAAAAATATATATTTTTTAAAGGATTTGGTTATTTAAAGGTACAATTAAGTAATTCAGAGGCAAAAATAATTTATCTGAGGAGATGAATCAGTGATTTGTCAAAACTGCAGTCTCTGGATCCTTTCTCATCAAGCTGACGTTTTTCCTGAAATCATTTTTAAATCAGCAGACGTCTAAAATGAAACAAATAAAATTATATATTTAACAAGTTATGTGGTTGACTTGCTTTTCAAATGAAAACTTAATGGCAAATCTCTTTTCTTCATCATCACTCTTCTTTTCTCTCCGCAGCAGACCAGTTAAGGCAGCGAGACTCAGGCTAATTGAGTTCTAATTAAAATTACATTTCTGAGTGGAGCGGTGTTAGTGAATGTCAGACAAGTGTCTGAGGAGCCTTCTTCGCTCCGCTGAGGTAAAAAGAAAAAAAAAAACCTCCTGTTTGGTTATTCTGCTCCCACATCCTGGACAATCAAGATTTACACATGCATCCCACTAATTGAATCTTTGGAGGGGAATAAAAAAAAAAATACTCATCAGATATGACTTTTCAGTGGCTTCTAAAATATGATGAACTCTAATTTAATGCAATTCTCTTTTTCTTAATTATGTGCAACCAGAGCAAAAAAGGAAGAAAAAGAGGATGGATGCAGTTCATTTTTACTTTTTTTTTTTTTTTGGATTCATATTTCAATCAACAATGGCATGGGCAGCGTGAAGAACAACAACATAACGATGATGAATATCCCTTCTGCAGGGAGCAGCTGCAGAAGTTCAGGAGGCAGTTGTGTGTTAAATACAGTGCAATGCAAATCTCCACCACTCTTTGTTGTAATTGCAGATTGCGATGGCATTTCAGGCTGACCCATCATAAATGTATTTATGAGGGCCAAGTCGAACACAGTGCGCTTGGCAGAAAATGATCTTCGGTACAAATTCAAAGATGGAACCATTTCTACATCTCGTCTGCTCTACAATGACCTGCTAGAAGGGAAAAATAAGACTCCTCTCTTTTTTTTGCCTGGTCTTTCCCCCCAGTAGGATGGCTTGGCATTTGTGCTTCTCTTTTTCAACTAAAGTCCAAAGAAAACATGTAAAAGTGCCAGAAAGGAATCCTGTGCAGGAGGTGGCTGCACCCAACTGCCTTGCAACACTGCTGTTCTTGTGAAAGGAAATGAGAAGGAAGTTGAATATTTAGTAGAAGATCTGGGTTGGGGCTTTAATCAACGAAAGGCCTTCAGACTGATGCACTCTGACCTTGTGAAAACTGGCAAAACAATATCATTTCGTGCTGCTTGAAGGAAAGCTAAACTTAACGCTCATCCCCCTTTGGGCTGTCTGTCACACTCCACAAATCCACTTGCTGCTTTCTCCTACCTCCTGTGGTGCAGAACTTTAGCAGTTCCTCACATCATTCAGAACAAGCTTGGCTTTTCCCACCATTTATTACAGTATATTCCATTTTTTGGAAAGAAGACTCATGCCATAAAGGTACAGCACAAGTTAGCAGCTTGGAGTTGGTGAACTATTCTCCAGAGCAGCAATAGTGTGCCCAAACATCAACTTACAAAATAATAGCCCTTGACTTGCAGCTGCAGGAGGATCCAGTATGTATGTGAAGTTGTAAAGGGTTGTTTTAGGTCAAATAGTGGAAAAAACATAACTAAACATGAAATACCTTAGTACAATACTCAGCTTTAACCTAAGCCCCCTTCGTGTGAGACACTCCCTCTTCATATCAAATTATGTAATTCTATTACCTATTCAAGGGCATTGGTGCCTGTAACTAATGGTTCATTTAGCTCCGTGAGGTGTATCCCAAGGCATGCTATAATTCAAGCATAGCAAGAACAACATCTCCTCTGAATAGGCACCCCACATGGAGGTCAACACCATGAACCATAACCTTCAGCAGGCATCTGAAGGCGAGTCTGTGCATATCTCCTCCTCAGCTCTCCACATGCAAACCAACACACACTTAAGACTGAGCATGTGCAGATGCGAAAACATTTTTCACACCACAAAAGCTCAGTCTAATCTCTTCACAATTTGACAGGCTCAGCCATCCTGTGATTTAACGTTACGGAAACTGTGCTTACCTAATGAAGAAGGAGGCTGCTGCAGAAGAGGAAGGAGACGAGGAGGGGGGTGCACCGGTGACGGGCGCTGGGAGTCCCACTTGGCTGGAGGCCCTCGGTCGGCAGGGCGTCAGGGAGTTGCTGCTGCTCATAGTGGTGGTCATGGTGGCGACGGGGGCCTCCAAGGTTGTGACGTCCCTGTCTGCATCCTCCATCACACCATGGGCCTGTTGACACATGGATACACAGATAAGACCACAACCACTGTTTTTACCTCTCCTGCTCACCTCCTTTCCACTTCATTTCCTACCCACTCTGCGTTCCTACCACAGATGGACGGGCAGCTGCTGCAGCCAGGACCGGTTAGTGGCAGTCAGCAGCATCCACATCGGAGAGCTCCCTCCAGATCAGGAAGGATGCTACACCATTCACTGATTCTGGCAACTCTCACCAGGTTGCTCTAGTTGTAGCAAACTGTAATTAAGTGATAACCCACATTTAATTAGTAATTAACTCACAAGCGATTTACCTCACACCGGCCCTTATTACATCTATACCTCCATGGGTAATTTGGCAATCGCGCGGGTTGAGTCAGACTTCCAAATGGAATAAAAATCATCAACTACTCTGTGACCTGTGGGATTTGTTACATAGCTTAAATGTTAAGGAGGGATCTGAATAGTGCTTACTGTACATGGGCACACCCTCCTGTGGAAGCTCGGTAACTGAAGAAGAATAAACTGGGGTAAGCCGCATCTGTTAAAGCCCCTGGGCTCCAGTAACTCATGCCAACACTCTAAAGATACACAGCTATACTTGGTATAGCACCAGCATATCTACATATTTGTTACATATTCCCTGGAGCAAGGCATTTATAAACATTTACACACAGTAATGTCAGAGGAGATGAACAAGTTGTACCAAGACTTTTGAAAGGATGGGGATATAACTGTCACTTCTGCTCAGATTGACATTAAATCTTTTCAGCATTTTTATAGTAGTTGTCTCAGTATCCTAACCTCTTTTATTATTATTATTATGTATTATCACAAATAAGTAATGAAATGATCCATAACTGTTAATTGTAAATACTTAATAATCATTATTCTTGTTATCTGCAAACAACATATTTAAATCTCCACCAGCCTTCATCTAACTGCTCTGAGACTGTGACAGCAGCCTGAAATGCCATGAGAGGACTAACTACAAACTCCTTGTTTGCACAAAGAGCCGTATTTGTTGCTCTGACTACGATATGGGCCAAAAGCAGCCCAAAACTTATTTTACACAAGGTGCTCTTCCCACATTGGGCAGCAAAGCTCACACACTTTATCAGGTCGAGTATCTTGTTCAGTGCCAAGTGCCAGAAGATATTAACAGCTTTATGACTTTATGTTAAAATGGAAATGTGATGATCGTGTAACTGCCTCAGAGTCCTCAGAGATATATTTTTTTAACATTGCTTTTTTATTAGACATTGTTTGTATTTTATTTCTTGAAAAAACTTTGTTCTCATATGAAATAAAACCGTTCTCTAATGTGTTACTTGTAATTCCTGAAAACCCTTAAGCTATTAGATTATTAAAGTGAGTTTTACATGATTGTATTTTGTCTGCAAACTAATCAGACAGGTGCTAATATTGTTTTACTATTTAACTATATTTTTTATATAACTACTGTATATCAGAGCTCCTCTTTTCATTTGTAGAGACTTTTTTCACTTTTTCATAACTGTATTAATTGGACCAATTTGGAATTGGTGGATTTGTATTCTTGAAGTACCTTTAGAAGACATTTATTGTAATTTGGAGTTATATAAATAAAGTTGAACACACAGAAAAATAGCATGACACCACAACTAGCTGTATCTAATCTCTACTCATAATAGTGTCTTCCTAATGTAGCAGTGTCCTTTTGACAGAACCTGCATGCT
>JAOWBL010000015.1:8602449-8626404 GCA_028564865.1 Zenarchopterus dispar
AACTAGCTGTATCTAATCTCTACTCATAATAGTGTCTTCCTAATGTAGCAGTGTCCTTTTGACAGAACCTGCATGCTTACAGAAAGTTATAAAAAACCTTTTTTTTTTTTTAGTTCAAAAGCTCTCAACATACAGTTTAAGATGTATAGTGTAGCAAAATGAGAATACGAGAAGTCCTCTCGGTCTTTGTTTTCTATATGAGGTCAAAGCAAACAGCGTCTTCATGAAGAACAGAGAGGTCGGCTAAAGCAGTGACGTCATTGATGGTTGACTGGTCACACACAAACAAGAACACAACGACAACACAAGAAGTTTGGAGAGCTAATTGTGCCAGTCAAGAGCCGGATCTGGGACCACAACCTCAGCTGGAGCCACCATCCACACAAAAGGTTAATCCCCACTGGAGCCATTCTTCCTGCAGGACAATTATCAATCAGGAACAGGATTTTTAGTTTCAGAGATTAAATAAGAAAATGGAAATGTTGTCCTAAATATACTTCTCTCACTGGAGCATGAACGTAATGAAATGAGCAACAACCTTGTCATTTGAGAGGTATCATAAACATAGATCTGACCCTCTGCATGTTTACCATCTCTCTGTTTACACTAGATTCATGTTTAGCAACTAAAATAACACCCTCTGTAAGGTTTTTTTATAAAGCGCGTGGCCTTCCACTACCTGCCATTTGTCAGCACTGAGTGGCAGCTGCACTATTTATGTGCCAATCCTGACAAGCGAATGCTATACATCAGATTTGTGAGGATATACTTACATTGTCATATTCACAAGAATAGTCTGTCTCCTAAAGAGACAATATCTTTTCCAAGAAGAGCTTCACTGAGCAGTTGCCCTGTGCTGCGGAGCCTGCATGAATCCCTTCTTCCTCATTTCCTCCTTTTGAGCTTATTAGAGCTAGGAATCATGGGCTTGTTTCAAAGGTTTGGTTTTGCTCTCTTGAGACGCCATGAAGGAGGCTACATCAGATATCAAGCCACTCCGTGCAATGTTATGGCTTCAGAAGTGCACGATGGGGAAACTGGCTGCAAAATGAAATGAGCCAAATACAGATCGTCACACAGCTGCAGGGGCAGAAAGCCTCACACCATGCTGGTGTTGGTGACAGGTTAGGAACTCAGCGTATGCCCGGGCAGTAGGCTCATTACATACTGGCATGAAAGACTAGAGCACTTCACACACAGCCGTACAGGAAGCTGGTGTGAGTAGCTCTCCGCATCTGCTGCTGATTAAGTCAATGGAGTGGCTGTTTCAAAATCAAGCGGCAGTGAGTTTAAGGAGCAAAGGCAGACAGCTGGTCACAGGTGGAGCTGAGTTGTGGGGTCCAAGTGGATAAAGTATAGATTCAACACGCATGTAGGTGGACACACACACATTCAAGCTCATCAGAGAGCCAATCAAAGCGTAATCCCCTTGGTATAAAATCTGGGGACTTAAGCTCCACAGCCAAGCTGCTCTCTGTAGCCTTGGACCTGGACTGGCCCCGACTCTGGCTGAAAAGCACAATCTATCCCCCGGTCACGTAATTAGGCGGTGTCAGTGGAGCCATGTGTGCTCGGCCGTTTGCACAAAAAGTCAGTAATGAGCTGGCCTTCCACTTTCTGACCCCCACTCGCCCCTGATCTCCTTGCCTTGGATTTCCACTGGAGAGAGAAAGCAAAAAAGGAGGGAACGATGTGGAGTGAGAGAGGCTTAAACGGAATGAGAAAAAGTGAAGAATTAAAAGAGTGAACAGGATTGGGAGAGTGCTTCCTTTGAAGTCTGAAGTGAGCAGAGCAGAGCAGCATTCGATGAGCTGACAGTCTTCTCGCCGCTCTGCCAGGAATCCCCCCGTGACCTTTGATCCCAACAGTCAGCAGACGATTACTGCTGAGGTGAAAAAGGTCTTGTGTTAATCTGGCTGTCGTGCTCGGTCGGTCTCTGTAACCAACAAAAACCAGATGAGGTGAGAACTGACCGCTAACAATCCTGGACTTCCAGAATCAGTATCAAAAGTCCCCCAGTCTGGAGTGGAATAATCTAAAATTCAAGTACAAACACAAAACCCCATCGTGTTTACCTCTTTGGACAGACAATGTCTGGTATTCTTCATTAAATACCGAAAATTATTAAATTGCTTCCTAAGCTGACAAAAGTGGGAATTTCCCTTTCCTTCCTGTATTGTTTTTTTCTCTTGTCTGTGGCACTTTGCCACGTAGCCCAGCTGCACCAAGGCAACGGCAGCCAAAACTCATCTGCTGAACTTCGAATCAGTCACAGTGGAGCCGGCCGTGGATGCAGGAAACAGGCGGGCCACTAACGGAAACCCTCCTAAGTCAAGTACACTTGGTATTTGCAGATTAATGAGCATACGGTTGTGGGTTTAATTGAGGCAAAAGAAGAACTGTAGATTTGGCTCAATCTTTTTCTGGTTTTGAAAAGGGGTATAGTGTTGCTTGTAAAGTAGTTTCCTAAATTACTTTAACTACTCGAAGCTCTTAATCGAAACAGCCAGGCATTTATTGGGCAATTGTGAAGTTGGAGCATGTCAACTTTGGTTCTTCATCATGTTCTAAATCTGAACCGTCTGGTCGGACCTGGCATGAACATGTGTCACGGTTAATCAGAGCACAAGCAGACAGCTCTTCGTATGACAGTTCACATCTGGCATTAAAATGGGTCTTTTTTTTTTGTTTCCATTTGCAAAGAACGAATTCCAGAATCCTATACAGGCCGCTTGATTGAGTAAAATCTGAACCTGCAATTACACTTAACAAACGGCTGACAATAGCTGCAGAAACGCAAACTGGTGCGTGACGGCCGACTGCTTTTCTAGCTTTCCTCTGGTGGGCGACCCATCAGATGAGCAGGCAGTCTTTCCTTGTGGTCAGGACATGTGTGTTCACAGCGCTTAAAGAATGTGCCCAAATATGGCTGAGAGCTCGTCTACAAGGGAGCTCAGCAATCCCTTCCTCGACATTTACTAGGTGTTCTCACATCTTTATTTAGAGCTGTCACTATGAGGTTTCTTTCTAGACTAAGATCCCATAATACTTCTGTTCCAATGAGTCACCAATATGATGCCCTTATTCTTTCAGAAGTCACGTTTTCATTACCACTAGAACTGTGCAAAACCCAAATATTCCAAAGAAAACCAGTAATGGAAAAAGCAAGCATTAAAAAAAACTGAGAAATGTAACAAAAACCTCTTCATGCTTTTATGAGGTGGTTTTTCAGACGTGTTAATAGTTCAGTTTAGAGCAAAAGTGTAATGAAAACACTTTTTTTTTCATGTTTGCACGTCTCCAGCAACTCTAGATGTGACGTAGATGGTCATGTGACCAGACCATACGACCAGAAAGAAAGCAAGATGATGTGCTATGTGTGGATAGAGGAGCAGACAGAGGATAATCCCTCACATCCTTCGTCTTCTGTTGACTATTTTCACAACAGCAGTAACAATTTGTCCAAAATTAAAGATGTTTCCATCCATCCTCTTCAAATTCAAGATCTCCTTGGTCTTTGTTTTGAAGAAAGGATTCACAAGCTGAGATTCTAGGAGATCTGTACTAATAAAAAGAAGTCTTCCAGCAGGATATTTTACTAGAATAACATACATTCCCAAAACACCAAACAGCCTGCAGCAGTACCTTGTCGAATTTTTAAAATTGTCATTCTTGTTTTGCAAAAAAGTGTGATGGAAATCCACCTAAAGATCCAATATCTGCAGCATAATCGTGAGCCAGTCTGTGAATTCAGACAGGAAGCCAGCATTCTGGGCTAGATTGGTTACTGATTGCTTGCGTACCCTGTCTCACCTTATTTTGCTTTTGTAACTACCTCTCAAGACAGAACAGAAGCAAAAGGAAAATTCCCCAGAATTCTTCCTCAGAGAATACAACACAAGACTGACTTTCAGTGAACAACACCATCCTGAAAGTGTTGTATATTAGATGCTTTTGTAACTGGAGGTCACATGTAATACACTTAAAAAGAGCTACATTAAAAGATATTTGTCTCTCAGTTATTCTTTATACATTAGACGTTGTGTTTGTGAAAACTGAAATTGATTAATGATACAAGTCATAGATGTTATCATTTTTGTTGTTGCTTCACACTATGCAAAATCCATACACATTACCAGCTTAAAAGGCAAGCGTAGGCATGCAATGTTTTCAGAGCTCAGAAAGTGAAGTGATTTTGCAATTTATTGAGAAATTCCTCAGTTTTATGCTGTGAACCAGCATAGCAATCACACACTCTGGAGTGTGAGTAAGCTTATCCCAACTACAATCACGCAAAGGCGGGATAAACGCTGGATAGGTCACTGCACCGCCACTCATTGTACATTTACATGAACACATTCAAATCGAGTCTATGCTTTGGAACAGTAAGTCCAGACCTGGTTAACAAATCTGCCAGGTGTGTAAGCAACGCCAAAGCATTACTCATACCTGCTCAACATAGTGTCTCCTATCTTTAAAATAATTACACCACCGAGGACTACACGGAATACAGAAAGCAAACCGCACCGCAGAATGAGCCACCAGCTAACCACCAACACTTAATAAAAACTTCAGCAGCTTTGCCAAGAAATTATCTTGAATCCCTGCAAAAAAAACCAAACAAACAAACATTGTATTGTTTTGCATGGTAGAGCTGCACAATAAATCCTTAAAAAAATTGCAGTTTCAGTTCAGAACTACATGCAGTCTGATTTGAAAGATTCTTCTACATTTTATTTCACGAGCTGCATCGCGAAGAAAACATTCCTGTTTTCCTACAAGTTTTCTCTGAATTTCTGCATTGTCATTGCCTTCTCCCACAACTTTTATGTCACATGATTCATTGGTGGAGCAAGTATGCTGGCCCTGCAGCAGTGTCGCCAACTTAGCCACTTTGATTCAATATTTAGCGAGTTTTCTGACCTCTCTAGCGACAAATCTAGCCACTTTTTCAGGTCTCACTGGAGACTCTAATGTGAAAGCACGTATCATTTTCACTCATTTCTCAGCGAGCAGCCTGTGCTGCCGTGGGCCACTCACCTGTACTAAAGCGCTCTCAAGGCAGGCTTTTGCTCATGCAGCAGCTGCTCCCAGGTTCAGTCAGAGCCAGAGCTGGAGATATTCACCCCTGAGCCACTGGTGGCTGCGTGCTAGTTCTGGCCCAGTGCTACTGAATAATATTGAATTAATTATTCATTTATTTATACTGAAATGTCTCACTGGGACAAGGGATCTCATTTTCAAGGGAAAACTATTTCACACAATAAAAACACTACAATTACTAAATAATTTTGTAAAAAAGGAATATTCCATTTAGTTCTTTAATATCAAGAGTTAAATAGACATCATCATTATGATAAAAAATATTCAAGAAGGAGTTCATTTAGAACAGGATATTGCTAATATATCATTTTGTTAACATAATCATTGTAATTATTAGTCTGTGGCACTGCAATCAGGATAAAATATTAGGGCTGGAATTGTGACATTATTATCATGACGTTACAATAAACATTTAAAGTTGTGAAAAAAATCATGCCAGAGAAGCTCATTCTCAGTTTTAAGTAATAAACTTCATTGAAATGTGGCTTAAGGATCAGTAGTTAAGCTAGCTTTGGATTGTGGGATCTAATTGTCAAAGGAAAACTCATGCAACCACAGAAAAAAAGAAAAGAAACACTCAATCGCAGCACAAAAGAGCTGCAAAGGAATGTTCTTGCTCTTAGGCGACAGCTCAAACCAGCGAAGCACTGTGCTGTGCCCAGTATGAACCAGCGTCAGTTAGTCACATAAGCTGGAGCAAGATTGTTACAACCGAACAGGAACAGCAAACATATTCCACAAGTTCAGAAGAGCTTTTCATAAATTGGCTAGTTATAGTGCGCTATAACTGGGTATGTGTAGGCGGGCCTGGGGTACACCTTGCAGAATTTCTTAATAAGAAATAAACAAACAGTCCGTCTTTGCATTTCTGTCTGAACAACGCTGCAGACTCTCCCTCGACAAAAATCAAAGAGTGAAAAATAAATTATTGTGCCTTTAGGCACTCTGTAACTTCAAGTCCTCAAGAGCATGTATGAGTTTTTGTCATTCTGAGGGACGGCCTGGTTTTAATGAAAGAAACTGGCTTGAGAAAATAACACCATTTCTACTCTGTTTGTGACTTGATGTCCTGAAGGCACATTTCTTTCTGTGCGAGGAAGGTCCCAGTCTCAGCAGCTTGCTTTGAACAACTCATCCCAGCTCCAAGAGACACTAATTGCTTTTAGACACATAGCTGGAGAACACGAGTCAGCCTCTCCCTTTCGTGTCAGGCTGTTTGATTTGAACTAGATTGCGCACATACAGTTTAAAGCTTTTGATGGCTTCCCATAAACCATCTCTACAGGCACTTGTTGACATTAGCGGGGAGTGAAAAATCTGTCTACAATTCTCCAAGCTGAAAGGGGAAATAACTTTTCAAAGACTTGTAGCAGACAGCAGTTATCAGTAACACAAAAACAGAAATGGTACAATTTATAGCTTACAATTCTGACAAAAAAAAAAGTTAAATGTGAATACATTAGTAGTTATGAAGACATGTTGTTTGGTCTGTACACTTTCTGGCAGCTGTAAAATCTCACATGGGTTTGTTAGTCAGGTCTGAGACCAGATGTGCTCATCATTGCAGGAAGAGACTCGTCAGTAAAACCAGATACCTTCGTAACAGTGCCCAGACACTCTAAAACGATCACATTAGTATCAAAACGGGGTTCTTAAATGTATAACTGATGACCATACAAGGAAAGTCATTCATGACATGTAGGAAAATAACTTTTCACATCTGTTGGAAATCAGATAAAATACAGTCTAATAAATGAGTCAGAATGACAGAGGAGTTACGATGAGGCTATGAGGTGGTCCTTTGAAATGCCCTTGAAGGTCATCAGATTAGTGCTGAGATGACCTCTGACTTTAGATCAGTTGGACTCCTTGACTACTGAAGAATGAGAGGTCAGCAATGCTGTGAGCTCTGACTCACAGACTCTCTTTAGGGCTTCATCTCCTCTACAGGAAGTTGAACTCTTGTATTGACTTGATGTGACGGTTGCTAAGATATAGTGATAAATCAGTGAAAAAAGTATCTAAATGGTTATTTTTGATGATATGGTTGTGCACTTACTACTTTTTTCTAACCATGAACACTCCCTTCATCTATGTTATATTTCTTTCCCACTATGAAATTATTTTATGATTTCATAACCTCAAAAGGTTCATTTGAGTGGAGAAATCTTTAACATTATCACTGATTATTTGACATCTTTGACATGACATCTTAGGAAAGCCTTCCCTTTCAAAGGTTTTAAGACTTGTGGTCTGTCCATGAAGTACTATTTATCCATAGTCATTCATATTTTAAAACTAAAAAATTATAGAAGCACGGTGAAGATTTGGAGAAAAGCTAGCTCAGCCTTTATTTACTTGTTCTACTGTCCAACTGAACAAATGTAACTGAGAGCAAAAAACCATGAATGTGCTCCATTAACAAACTTCAAACAATGAAGATTGAAGAGTGGATTTGTGAGCATTCCTTAGAAGTTCAGGCTTTTACAATTCAAAGTACTTTGGTGGCAAAGGTCACTTTTAAGAGCTCTAAACTAAGATATATAATGTTAGATACATGTATATAATTCAAGGGTGTCATTCAGGCATTTTCTATTAGACAATGTAAACATCTGCAGACTTGCTTCCTGGATTTAATTTATCTTCTTTAAATGTACAAAATAAAAATGAAAATGGATACATACAGGCTTGGGCTGAGGGAGAAAGCTGTTGACTCTGGAGATGCTCCACATGCCCTCGAGGTACTGCTGTGCTTGTATGGTGACGGTGCTCAGCGATCCAGTGAGCTGCCCTCCCGCCACTGTCACCTGGACACTGGTCTTGGGCGCAGAAGAGGCGGGGGGGCTCTGGGACCATCCCGGTACCTTGTGTCGCTCCCCCAAAGGCAGGAGAGAGCCGGTATGAGGCTGGCTTTTTGTTGAATGTTTGGTGACGGAGGCAGAGGTGGTGGCCGTGGAGGACAACAGAGTGATCCGAGAAGGCTGCGGCAAAAAAGATGCTCTGGGAACGGCTGCTGTGTCTGAGCTGAAGGTGCGGACGGGAGCGCCGAGCGTCTGCAAGGCCTCCTGTCTCAGTTGGTGGAAAGGCGTGGAGCACACCTGGCAACAGCTGGGTTCGTGGTCTCCAGGCGTCTGAAGCTGCTTGAACAGGAAGGTTGCATATCCAGGATCCTACAGAAAAGGGAAAAAACAACAATAAACATGATTACAGTCAGCAAGTTTATCAGTAACATATTTCAAATCTGCTCTTTTTTTACAGGATTTCCTGTGTCAGCAGTGTGGTCTTTCACTGCCCTCTGGGACCATCACTCTCTGCTTTAACCGCTGCCTCTTTTCCAGGAGGGTTGTTTGTTAAGTCTAACATGCTTTGCCTGCTTGCAACTTAATAAGTTTCACAAGGCATGTGCTCATTTTATAATGTCTGCTGCAGATTGGAGACCAAGCAAAGGAACATGAGGAAAAAGCCCAGGTGGGATTCATGGAGGATCCTGACCTTCAAACAAAAAAAAAAAAAAAGTGAAGTTTTGTTTTTATTTGCTCCTTTAAAAGAAGAAAGGCTGATTTTAGAGATGGTGTCCAGTGGAGTTTTGTCCTTTTACTTATCTCCGAAGGCTCCCCAGGGCGTCCATCTCTGCTCGGAAGGAGTGACAAAAGAAAATGACTACTGAGGGGACTCTATCGCCCAAAGCTATATAATTTGCATATGAGAAGTATCCCAGTGTGAAAACATATGATAAAGCACCAAATGTGAAAATAACAAAGTCCTCCAGGAAGCCGGGGACATACAGAGCAATCATCACACTATTCAATTCAAGTGAGGAAGGAGCATAACTTTTCATCTGATTTAGAGAAACAAACACTTCTGCACACATACACACACACAAACACTGGCAAGATGGTCTCTTAAGAGGCATAAAGGGGAACTACAGCCTTCTGCCCAGTGGAGCCATGGCCGAAGACAGGAGCTCACAGCCCGCACATAAATGTTTATGAGACCTTTGCTCTGCAGAACCTCCGAGGTGATCAGGAGGAGTGAATCAGCAGGAAAAACAACAATCAGCTGCTGTAATGCAGTGCCGCATAATACAACTAACCCGACAGGAGCTGAGACCAAAGAGGCAGGCCGAGGGACTTTAAATCAACTCCCCGTGAAAGCAGCTCAATACACAGACTTTTAGATTACATTTCTCTGCAAACACCCAAAGTGGTATCAGCGTGATCGCACAACATCCCTCCAGCTTTATGGGAAATAATGGTCACATACCAGCCAAGCGTTTCTGTTATTTTCAGTCTTTATGCCATCACTTCACTTAAAGGACAATTGGGAGTGGGGCTTTGGCTGGTGCTGTCTGACACGAGCAAGTTAATGATTTTCTATACTGGCCACGAAGAGGATGCAAATACAATTTTAAAAAATGCACGGCATATTAGAAAATCCCATTCATCCCACTTTAAATAAGAATTATGATTGGCTGAATGACCAAACAGCATCAAGTGAAAGCAAATGCAAGCAAGCTGCTTGTCTCAGTGAGGGATTTAAATGTACGATGCTTATAGCATGAACACGATACAATCATATTAGAGCATTATAAAATGATCCTGGATCTGTGAGCATACTCTACTGTAATGCATGCATGAAACAAGCCACTTCCTGGGATAGACACTGGGATGGCCTGTGACAAATTGGAGTGAAATGCGAGACAGAACTTGAAAAAACACTAGTGGCTGCTCTTTTTGCAGCATGGTCTTACTTCATGTACATATGCAGGAAGATGATAGGAAGCCATAATCGGTCAATTCAACCCCTTCATCCTTTACCTTCCCACCACTTCTTACCTACTCAAGGCATCGCTAGATGAAAGAAATCAATGCCCCTCTCCCTCTTCGTGCATTGTTAGACGTTGATTTAGGGGAGCTAATAAAATGACACACAAAGCTGAGCCCATCTGCTATTCAGTTTGGCTTCTGGAGGTTAGAGACTGGGCTATTCCTGTAAAACTGTCTTTAAGTTTTATAAGCAGCAGAGTGAATGAAGGGTCAGGGCCACGAGGCATATGAGGATGATGGCACTGATGATGAGGATGATGATGTTGAAGAGAATGATGAGAATGATCAAACTGAAGGGCAAGAAAGTCATAAGTGAAAGGAAACCAAGACGGGGGACATATATCACATGACAGTCAGCAAATGCAGGTTTCGTTGTAAAAATATCTGAGGTGAGGATCATAAAGCCAGTGAAGAGTCATCATAGCATTCCAGGCATAGACATCAAACTCATATGTTTGTGCTGTCACATTCAAGCTACCTGCGTGAGAACTTATGCATAAGCTTACAGTAAAACATGCGTGAGTGCACCCTTCCCTGTAGCTAAGTTGCCTTTTTTTTAATTATTCATTTGATATATTACTGACAGGTGCAAGTGGGTGTGACGAGTCGAACCATTTCAGAGAAGTATGTAACGCACGGGATCAGCGCAATCTAAATGTTCAAAGCATTCTCACCGAGAGGCGTGGGGCTACTACAAGGCTCCTCGGCCATTGTTCAAGTGGGCGCTGGTTTTGGTTTTCAACCCCAAGGTCTTGCCATGAAGAATGCTAAACTGCAGCAGAAGAGCAGTGGGAGGAGGTAGACCAGGGTTGTGGCCCTTGCCTGGAGGCTTATGGGTGGTTGTGTTGGTTTACTGCCTGTCAGTGCTGATCTTTATTAAACTCTGGGGACAAATGCAGTCGGATGCTGTGGCCTTATTATGGAAAGGAGGTTTGCTGAGCGCACGAGGGAGAGAAAGCCTTGCCTGTGGTATGAACCCTTCACAACCCTTAGAGACTGAAGTTTGTCTTTGTCCCTCACGCTAACCGTGATGAAAATGTGGGCATCAGCAGCAGCAGAGATGAGCCACCACGACCATCTCTCCCGGCTTGATGGAGAGTGTCATCACAGACAGCCCATGCCCAGGGGCTGATGGAAACAAGCCTCGCTGTAACCACTTATGGATGAGGGGACGGAAAGAAAGATGTGCAAGATTTCTCTCCTGTGTCTCCTTAGTGAGCAAACAGAGCCAGTAGGAGTCACACACAGGTTTTTTCCTCAAATCACACCTCATTTACCTTGTCTCGTCAAAGCACCTTCTCTCTAACCAGGCAAAGCAAACCGCTGTCCAACTGTTTCCACCTTGACTGTTTGATGTACCTCTGAAGTGGGGCGGCGGGCCAAACATTAAGCAAGCCAACTTAAATCAAGGGAAGGTCACAGCGATTCGAAATGCATGAGGACCCTCGCTTGCTGAGACACTTTTAGGCACACTCCATTGAGAGTAAAATACTCTGGGAAACCATATTTTCTATTCCAGTTGAGCCCAGCAGATATTTCTCAAGCATAAAAGCTCCCCACGACCCTCGGCAGAAGTGGTAGAAAAATAAATGAGGTGAAAGAATATCAACATCCTTCCCTAATGAGAAAAATTTGAAAAACTCTGATCTATTCTAGCCTGCAGCTTGTCAGTTCATTCTGTTGTTGTAGCATTTTTTGTGTGATTTATTTAATTTGACTTTATTTTTTCTAAAAATAAGCCGCATCGGTTTAGTTCAGATTAAATTTGCTTAACTTACCATTCATTACATGTAACTTAAATTCACTCATGACTTTAAGATTTTATTGCACTGGTCTTTGCTTCCTTCCTTCCACTTTCAATATACTATTTAATTGTTTTAGCTGCATGGAAACATTCCTCAGAATGATTCAGTGCTGCAACATGCTGCTTTATATCTGTCTTCTCACCAGCACCAGTCCTGTTTATACGTCACTGTTCTGAAGTACTTCCCACTGACTTCATTTCTTGTAAAATCAAGACCACACAGCAGCTGCAGATTCTAAAACCCTTTCACCTCTTAACTTTCCCTTCCTCCACTCAGTGTGGCAAGGCTATCTTTGTTTACTTGTCCTGAGACAGTGTTGACCCAAACTGCACAACACCTCCATAAGTCTCCTAGAGATTGGCCCCCAATAAACTGCAGGAGACCCGCACAGGTCCCAGGGTGAGGACAAGGGCTTGCAGCAGGCCTACTTTCCCACAGGTACCCTGGCTCACTCTGACAGCCAAGTGAGAGAAAAACGAACACAGCTGCTGGCCTTGCCCCGGGTGAGTGTGGGGCATTAAGGCAGATTACATTTCCAGGATAAAAGCATCTGATCCAGAGGTGTAATCCCTCTCAGTCCCCTGCTCCTTCTCAAATCTCTCTCTCACTGCTGCCACTTCTCCGACCTGCTCCCCAAACCAGCCCACTCTGCTCAGATTCCCCGAATTAGCCGAGAGCTGGAAGGCCCGTGGCGCTGATTAGATATCAGGTAGAGCCTTTTGTGCCACAGCAGATCTGGGATACAGCCCATTAAATTTAACCACCGCTTGCTCTGAGGCAGAGAAGACAATGACTCAGGATGTCACACTAGCATGCTATATAATTGTGGGAACGCCTTTGGTGGAACACAAAATGGGACGGTTCAACAAATCACATCAAACAGATGTTTGCCCTGCCTGCTGACTTGGCAAGATTAAACAAACCAGTAATAAGACTTTCCCCCAAACAAGGTAACAGCACCTCCGGAAGCACAAGAACACTGTCATTACCTGATAATACTCCCTCTGACAAAAAGCGCACGACTCTGCAGTTATAAACCCTTTCATGTGCCGTGGAAGTGAGTGCAAATGCTGGATATTTAATTTCTCTGGCACCATTTGGGGATTTTATTGTAGCACAATAGGATTCCATCAAATAATGATGGAAAAATATCTGCTGCATCTGCAGCATCTATCATGTGAATTTGGCTTTTGTCTAAATGAAGCTGCATTCACAGTCTTATCACATTATTTGAGCCCCAGCTTTTGTGAGCGACATGGTTTTAGAATTGACTCTGCTCTTGATTTGCAGAGAGTGTGGTCCTCTTTGTCCATGAATCTTCTGCAATTTTACATATTTTAAACTGAACTATGTCACTAAATCACAAGAAAAGAACTAGAAAAAGAAACATGAACCACTGTAACCATGTCCCAATTATAATATACTGAAAAATTCATTGTGGTTTCTGTCGAAACTCATCATCTTTTCTTCTAATTTATCAAAGACTCTTTGAAATTGGTACATTCTTGTGAGATGGATAATATACAAGAGATCTAATTCTGCAACTATAGTGGAAACAAAGTTCTAAAATTAAATGTCAACAGCATTTGCAAACTAATAATTAATTTCGATCAAGCAGTTTACCTTGTTTGGAAAAGTGCAGCAGACTTTTGGCCTCATTCTTTCTTTAAACAAACATCCAATTCACCCCGAGCATCTGTTCAAGAGGAGCTTTAAGACTGACGACAGTCTGTCTCCCCGGTGTGATTTCGTCCTTCCCTGCATTTAAACTGTCAATGAACTGCTGACGGAAAATGCAAATAGGCTTTACACTGGGTGACACTTTAAACACACGATAGCACCACCTGTCCACAACATGACGGTGCCACGGGGTGCAACGAACCTGCTATCTGAATAAGCACACAGGATATTCTGAAAAATACAACAGTGACCTTTTTCTGCAATGTCTTGATAAGGTCTGGGGTGACATGTTGTTTTGTTTTTTGGGGGGAGGGTTACGTCCTCTGGGATACAGCTTGGTGTAACCTGCACTGCAGCCTAAAGCTCGTGACATCCATTCACACAGATGTCACTGTCCTTTAGAAATAAAAAGGCCACGGCCGGATCTTGCTGACCCTCAGGTTAAACATAGATACAGTCAGATGTGATCACTCACTAGTCTTCTCCAGACCGCCCTGCAAGCATTAATGACCTCAAATAAAGATGTGTCCCAGCGCCATACGCACATTTACCAGGGGATGTTTTTAGTTCCTGTCACTGATGATTTTTAATTAAGTGTAATTACATAAAAGACTTACTTAACTGGTATTTACCTAAGAAAGATGAATGGATGAAAAATGTCCACAAGGGTGTATGCTTGTTGCCCTTTCGTAGTTGTTTCTTTACACCACAGTCATCCATCACTCCAGCCTTTCGCCACTTGGCCAGTTAATTACCTTTTCCTGCTCACTCACACACATAAAGAAAACAAGCCCTTTTGAGACTGTTTGGACAGACTTCATCCCCCACCCTCGCCCCCTTTTCTAAAACCTTTCTCTCGTTCTCCCTCTGCCTCATGCCTCCGTGGACACGGGGCGGCCTCCACTGTCTCAGACCAGGACCCGTCAAGCTCTCTTTCATGGGCTTTGGCTGAAGTCAGAGCGCTGGAGCGTCCACGCCTCACAGGTGGAGTGGGAGTCTTTAACACATGCCAAGAAGAAGTCTTCATTAGACATCTGGCGGCGATTGGCACTTCAGCTCGATGTGAGGTTGATTCGAGTGACGAAACACTGGATTTCGAACACGAGGAGCCAAAATTGCCTCATTTGTGGAAAAACTGACGCTCAAATTGCAAAGACGGTACAAAATGTTTTTCAGTTCTCTTCTTTTTGTTGCAGCTAAGCAAATCTGGCAGCAGGAGGGCTGTTTGCTAGTCTGTCCTCACCAAAGACACAGGGAAATGTGTTTATGTATACTTGCACCAACAATCACGCACTTCTAATTAAAAATGGCTCATTTTTGGCCCAGAGACGCTCTCAAGGTAGTTACTCTCCCCCGCCTCCCAATGAGGTCCGCCTATGGAAAAAAACCAAAATGGGTACATAATGAAAAATTCAACAGGCAAGCTGGAGAGGCTGGAACCAGGTGTTGCTGTAAACTGCAGGTGAAAGAAAGGACTGAGGGGAGCAAGATAAGGACTGTGGGTTGTTGAGAGAGGGGAAATGGTTTAAAGTCATCTGGCACACATATAGGCACAGGGCTTATGAAACGAAGGCCAGGTGCACACCATAAACAACTAGATTTAAAAGCTCAAAATGACTATTTAAGGTCTGAATTATTTTTTTAACTGTGCTCTATAGATTGAAACTGTAACCAGCATTCCTAACTATCCACAAGAGCTTGTTGAAAGATTTATTTTTGTCCAAGTACCCACTCTAAAACACTCACCACAGAGCACATGATTCTGATAAAACAGTTCCACACTAATACTTCTCTTGTATGTCAAAGCACTTTTCTGTCTATAGCAGTGATGACAACCATCTGCTTTGCCTCTGAACTGCAGCCAGTGCAGTTTGAAGTACAGGAGAACATTTTGACTGTGAATCAGAGCGCTCCTAGGCCCCTGCAGTTTGACAACACACGAACTGCCAGACTCACGCAAAGAGTGTTACTCATGCTCAAACGGAAGAAAACGGCATACAATTATTACATCCTCTAGACACAAAAGCAACATGACGAGAATCAATAATCTTTAGATCGACATTTAATTGTTTCTTTTAAGCCAAGCAGCACATTTACAGAATACATGAAGCTGCATGTTCCTATCGGAATACATCATCCCTCACTTTGCACTAAAATGCAATGCATGGAAACAGAGTGGCGTGGAAGTGATGACAAGTTGATATGTTGAGTATCCTACAACAATTATTCTGCCCACTTCTCCCTGGAATGGACGATTTGGTAATTACGCTGGCACCCCGCCACTGTATAGCTAAATATTCACATATTCTGCTGCTGAGTGTCTGTGATTTTCAGTTTCCCTCCCACTCTTTCTCTTCACATGGACTCAGACTGACGCTGTAGAGTCACTGTGTGGGGAGACAGCTCATAATGAGGCATGGTAAGTGGTTATTGTTGAGCGTGGCACTTTTTTATTTGGCGGATGTCTCAATTTTCACATACCGGCCCGTGTGCTCTCGCAGATACGAGAGCAACAGGCTAACTGGTTCACGTCACAAAGGTGGAGGGGCTATAGAAACAAAATAAAGGTTAGACACGTAGTTTGGCTCCTTAATAGCGTTAATGTGCTAAACCCTCAGCCGAGGTGAGCATCCCTGTCACATCCACTCTCGCTCTGCGAAGCTATAACTCACAGAATGACAGTTATTGTGTCTCACAAAGCTGCTGCATGTCAACAGAACAATGCAACAACAGAGTTGTGAGGCAGAATCAACCTGATGCAACATCCTAGTGGAGGTAAAGCAGAGAGGGAGAATACTAATTTATCATGAAAGATGTCATTACGATGCCAATAACTTCTCAAATAGGACAAATAACTCTAATAATAGAAATAGAAAACATCAGCCCAGGGCTTTCAGACAGGAAGGGTGTATTCATGGGAAAACTGTTGTCTGTTTATGGGAACTCAACACTGAAGGCTGGTGCGAGTAAAAACACTGCACGATAAGCGCTAACCAGTTTTTTTTTTTCTTATACGGGGTGTTCTTGCTAATTAAGATGTCTAGACGCATTCAGATGAATCTCGGCGAGATAAAGAAGTAGGCTGAACTATCTTTGTGCAGAATAGCACACACTAATCCACTTATTGAGTCTGCAGGGTTTTCATTCACTTTCCTTGAAAATGCTAAGCTTATCAAAATTTTTCCACATGCACATTTTTGTCACTTTGTCTTTTCAGAACAATAGCATCCTGCAAGTAGCCTTGTGGCCTTCAGCACAAAGCCATTCCAACAGTTTCACTAAATATTCAAATGAGCCGAAAAAGCCTTTTTCTGCATATTTATGCTGCATTCTCCCATTTCTTAGTTATTTATTTGTAATTTTTTTTTTTAAAAACATGAGTTTTAGATTCTTTTCTTGGTACTCTTGTTAAATCTTCAAGTGATAACTAAATTCCTGTTACACTCTTGGACATATTGATAAATAATAATAATAATAGAAATATAGCTCAAACACATCCCAGGAGATGGACGAAGCAGAACACTAATTTGAAAGTGATACACCTGTCTGAACAAGCTTTTAAATGACTAAGTGGTTCAACAAATCACCATCTCATGAGAGAATTCCAGCTATATGATACTGCCTACCCAGCCTTTTCTCTGTACAACTAATTACAAAACTGAAAGCAAGTTACAAAGATGTTTCTATTTCCATGTCAGGCACAAAACACGGGCAGGTAAGCACATCGCTGCTGTCGCTGCAAATTGCGAAATTAACCTTTGAGTCTCTGGCTCCGCTCAGCTGAATTCAGATTTCCGGTCTATTCTTCTGTGACTTTGTTGCTGCTTACATAAAATGGGACAGCAGCAGATCTCAGAAAGAGCGGAGGAATACGGTTTGATGAAGAAATAAGAAAAAACACTGTCCATCATGTCTGGAGATAACACGGGACGAAAGACCTCAAACAAAACAGAAAAGAGAGAATTTGAATATACGACACAGTTTATACATTTGGCTCAAGGATACAATGGCAATGGTGTGAGTCAGTCTGTTTCCATGAGCCCTGAGTGATGTGCTTTAACTGCATTTAAGAGCATAAGAAACGCAGAGTTTAAAGTGGTGATTCATAGAGGGGAGAGCCGGAGGTCTGCAGCAGAAAGATGCAGACTAATTGGTCTCTTACGTATTTATAGGAGCAAGTAACTGACCAGATGCATGTATGTTTTATGCATGGTTTCAATTTCTTTGTAATATTAACTCAGTGAAACACACACTGAATCAAGTGTTAAATCTGGGCCTTTTTTTTAGGTGTACACACAGAGAGACATAAGTGAAGTGGGTGTGAAGATGCAGAAGCATGCCCCCGGACCATTCCCAAAGTTTGATTGTGGGGCTGGGAGGTCAAAGGGTAACTAATTGCCCGTTTCATGGAGGTCAGCATTGGTGTGGCCTTCCGCCAAAGAACTGGAACACCACCCAAAGCTTTGTCAGGAAAGACAAATGAACTCTGACCTCCACGCTCACTCAGCGAGCACATGCCACATCTTAATCTGGGTCACAGAGGAAGGAGCAGGCCGCTGCCGCTGATCCAGAAGCTGCTTCTAAGCGAGCCATGGCTGATGATTACCTGCATGGTCTCATGTTCAGCCTCGCACATGGCTCAGTGGGTTCGTCGCTTTGTGTCCAACATCAAAGTTGGATTCTGTGAACACAAATTGCGGGGAGAGCGACAACAGAAAAGCCAGCTTGGTGCAGTCTGATCAATGTAACAATAGCATTCTTGTGGGAAAAGCTCCTTCATTTTCAGAGAGCCCATAAAGAACTAAACTTAGCTCTGCCTTCAGACTCTTGGAATTCCACAAGAGCAGCTCAGTTTTTACGCAGTGACTGTCGAAGTAAAGCAGAGCCGGAGGTTCACTGGTCAATAATTAGCCGACTGTGAATCAGATGTTTGTGCAGCACCCCATGCCCTCTCATTTGGCCGGATGCTGAAGCTTTTACCTGCAACAGTCATTCCCATCTGAACCACAGCGTTAGCTGACACTACATCCAGGAATGTCCTCCCAGTTGCTCTCCGTAAATGAGCATTTCAACAGCCCGTCGTGCATGAATGTGAGTGGACCATCCTGTTGTAAAGAATTAACAAACACGTGTGATGGATGGGTAAAATCATTCGACAACTCCTGCCTGGCGGAAAAGGTATTGTGATTGAGGTCTGGGGATCATCCAAAGAAAAGGAGTGTCTCACTTTCATGATTGCCAAACCGTCAAAAAGGATTTCCCTTCCTAAACAGAGACCTCAGTCGTGTGAGCCTGCCAGCCAACGGGACACGGCCAGATGGGCTGTCTCCCAGATCTGCTGGCCTGTTTTTGAGACTAAAATGACCCAGACTTGTGTCAACAGCTGGGAAAAGCATCTCTTGCTGTGCTTTGTGAAAGTGATAAAAATAACACCATGAAGCATCCTACTGTGGGCTACGCCCAGAGTGGGTCTGTTTTTCCCAGCTGGGAGGGTCGCTGTCAGGCAGAGCTGGACCTCCAGCCAACACACATCAAGGCAGCACTTTCCTACGCCTCCATTTTCGCCCCTGCTCTTTCCTGTTTTGACAGGAAACAGGAGATGATAACGTAGTTGCACAAACAAGAAGAGATTGCCTCCGACCTGCAGCCAATGCCGTCCTCGTGTGGCAGTGGATGTCTGTTTTCTTTACAGGGCCTCACACTGGCTGCATAATAAAAACATGGACATCAAGCCACTGTGACGCACGGTGCTCCACACAAACACACACCTGACACACAACACTTGCGCACCTTACTTCCTGAGCAAAAGTCTGGCACAGTTTTCTGCGCACTTCCTTAAAGGCTCCCAGCAGCATGCCAGCACAGCGCCACACAAAGAAGATGCAGTAAAACAGACCACCAAAGTCACGGACAAAAGACTGAAAAAAAGGAAAGATGAAAGCTGTAGTGGTCGTCACGGGGAACCAAACATAGACTCCTGAGGTGAGCAGAGGAGTAATGTCAATAACAGGGAGAGGGAGGCGGGGGTAACACGGGGGGGTGGGGGCGTGGGGGGTGCTAGTGGCTCTTGTCCGAGGCTCTTTTTTTGGAATGTTTGCCTTTTATGTTTCAGGAAACACAGCGCAGTGAGACACAACAAGTGGAGTGACGGGGCCATTAGGGGAGGCTTTGTTGATGGTGAGAGAATCTCAAAGGAACAGGACACTTTGATTGCCTCTTGTGATCCCCCCACTAGCCTTTTGTTTATGAGCTAATTAAGCATTGTTCAGCTGCTGCAGGAGCCTCGAGCCCCCAATACCCGACTGTAGGGCTTTTATAGCACACCCTATAACTTAACAACTCAAACAGGAATCACTTCGGGAGTGCAAGAGTGTTGCTTGGGAATCATCATCTGTCGAAAACTTACAGTATGTCACTAAGTTTACGGCACACGTGTGTTTATCAGGGTGATAGAGAAACAAACACACAACAGGTGAAGAGTAACGGGTCAAACGCAGTTTAAATGTGGCCTGACCTGACTCCCTCTGTGAGGAGTTCAAGTGTGCCCTGCTTTCACCCCTCCTTTGTACACTGGAACCAAAACAGCTCCTCCCTCACAAAGAGACATAAACGCACAGCTTGGGACCAGGGCAGGACAAGGGGTCAGTGGATGGACAGAAAGGGGGGGAGTGGGCAAGGTCCTGCTACATGGATGTGGTAATGACCGTGTGACCGAGATGAAGAGACAGACAGAACTGCAAGACATATATCTGCGGGAATTGATTTACCTGTGTGTGGACAAGCGGAGATCCGAACTAGAACAAGAAAAAGGAAATCAGGGCAGCAAGCAACTTTAAAATAAATATAGTGTATAGCTAAGTAAACTATATGAGAAGAGGCTGATGTAAGATGTTGATCAGGATTGAGGATTTTTCTGAACATCATCTCACAAGCCAAACTAAAATCACAGCACTGCTTTGTATAATTAAGGCATGTCATTAAAATGTCAAACTATAAAAATATTGTAAAAAGGCATAACAAAGAAAGAAGCATTTTTCAACATTCATAGAAAGAATGCTGTATTATTTTTGGGCTGTGTCATTATATCATATAAAAAAGGCAACACAAATGCTTGGTGGATTGTATATTGTCAGTTAAAGGACAATTAATGCAAATTTTAGATCTTAACAAATAGTTTCAGTGCTCAAAGCTTGTTCCATTAATCGGGAGCTACGAAAACAAGTTCATTCGGCTCGTTAGGTGGACAAGACTGAAGATTTTCAGAAGTGTTTTCAAGCAGTTGCTTTCTCACTTTGAAAATGTTTGTAATTGTATTAAGAATTAAAAAGAAACAGGAATTGTAGAAGTGAGGTTGACTTTTTCAGAGTTCACATGATAAATAGAAAACAACGTCAAAGTCCTCTGCAACTCTTAAGCACGGGGGTGGAAGGGTCATGGTTTTGGCTTGGCTCGCAGTCAGCGCTGCAGGAAACGGTCCACTTCAGATCAAAGCTGAAGGACTTGTAGAAGCAGTAAAAGGTTTTTACCATTTCATACATTAAAAGTAAAGTGATCACTGATCAAAAAGGGACTTCAATCTTCTAGCTTCTTCACTTTTCTTTTTAATTTAATTTGCAAGTGTAAATTAAAGAGCAGAATCTTTTTCAAATGAGTAATACGGAGTCTCACAGACACATGTGGTCTTTCACTATCAAGACTTCTTCTACTTGCTTGTCTCTTCACAGTAACATCGGTTTTCAACCAAACTTCTGCATATTCATTTGCTACAAGCTGCTGACTTCCTGCTCTTGGAGGACACAAAGGAGAGAGGTAAAGGATTACAGCGCTGTAATAAAGCAACGGACCAGTCCTGTGCTAAACTGTCAAGCTTAAGACAAGGTCATAATCACAGTGTGCTCAAAGAGAGCCTCCATCTCGGTATCTGTGGAGGTTTATGGTCGACGCATAAACTTAGAACAGTAAACAACAGTAACAATCTATCGCCTTGATTTAAATGAGTCTAAAAAAAGCACCAGGCAAGAGCGTTGCCAAACAGCCTGTGGAAAATAGGAGATGAGTGTCTAAGTCACAAAACATGAACCATGACGAGTTTAAAGAAGAAAATACGAATTGGAAGCAGCTCCAAACAAAAGCAATATAGCTGATAGGAGTCAGAGAGCAAAGCTGCTATTAACATCGCATAAAATACATAACAGAGACCGTAGGAGAAAGGAACCTATATATACATACACACTCATACTTTCCAAACAGTATTTTGCCAGTTTGTTCCCACACCCAGCATGGGAGTTGTGCACATAGCTGGACGTTTGTACTGCAAGCTCCAAAAGCAGGCAGGTTGGCTCCTCTTTTCCAGGCGATGCCAAACTGCACGGCAAAGGCACAGGATGAAGAGGCAGTTTGGGACTCGTAAACAGAGAGGTTTAACTTTAAGTGCTCAGCTCACACGGAGGAGATAAACCACCCCAGAGCTCTTCAGCAAAGAGTGACATCATAAAATAGTGCAGCGGTAACAAGAGGGAAGCATAAAGGACAGATCTATTAATGGGAGCCGGTCCATAACGGAGAGAGGCAGAGGAGGGTTTACTCCGCAAGCATCAGCTTTTCCAAGGCAGTAAAGCTCTTTGTCTGAATATAAATCTAATTATTTGAATGTGGCTATTTTCTGAATACTAGTGACACCTGAAGTAGGAGAGTGGGTACATGGGCTGTTTTAATGTACATAGTTGGGGGGGGAGGGGTACAATGGAGTCCTAAAGGGCACACACAACTCATAAAGAAAACTAACTAAAAATTATCCCAGACTTTGTGTGATCATCTCCTTCTAACTGTTGTGTGTGTGTGTGTGTGTGTATGCAGCATGAAATGTAAGAGCCTCGAGGAGGAAAACAGACAATGATTTGTCAGAAAACAAGGAGCAACAGAAAAACAGACACTTGTTTTGAGAAGAGATTTTCCTCTAGAATTGTATGTTATCCAAACCTCAACAAGTGCTGCAGGCCTATTATTTGATTGTGTACAGGAAGCTTTGGCACAAGCAACTCTAAAGATTTTATGAATAGAAACTCGGTGCATCTGCAGAGCTCCAATCTGTTCAAATACAGACCACAAAGCAATGTATCTAGCTTCAAAGAGCTAAGAATCAATAACACTACATCAATTTGGTATTAAACTGTGAATTCAAGCTGCACAAAGAGAACACATTGTATTCCCGTCTTTGCTGTTTTGCAGAGTACTCTGTTTCCAAAAAAAAAAAGAAAAAAGAAAAAAACGCTAAAAGCATGCTGTCTGTATAAAAAGACTGCAGGTGCCAGTCACAGAGAAATAACACACCTACTGTTTCCTTATTGACTTTTTTTTCTGGTGTAAATCCATTATGAAAATCCATACAGCTGCAGCTGACCTATTCAGTGTTCCATCCTGTTGAGAAATTCAGTTCTTTTATTTTTTCAAATGGAAATAAAAGCAAATTGTCTTCCATTTTCTTGAATGCGGGGCAATGTTATTTCCTTTGAAATGTCAGCAGACAAATTGCCATGTCAAGCCATTTAATAATGAAAGAAAAATGCTCAACGTAACCCACAACTCTCCCTTCAAAAGGTAGAATCAAATATGAAGCTTTGGATATTTTTCTGATGCTTTAATAAATGACGTGTGGTCATAATACAAGCACCAAACAGTGGGGCTCTAGAAGCTACAGAAACCACGGCCTTAGACCATATTCACCCTGAAGCTAAGCACAGCAAAGAATAATGATGCTACCCAGTCACCTTCTCGATCACCTTCTCCATTAACCAGACCAGCTCCAGACGCATGTGTGGGAATGAGGATAAAACTGTGACTGCAATAATGCAATCATAAATTGGTAGTAGTTAAGATCAGAAAGATGGATGACTTCTAGAGCAAAGCAGAAAGGATGGGAGCTCTCAGAATATGCTTCTTTTTTTTCTCTCTTTTGTACTTACATGCACAATCGCACATCATCAATACACACACTCATCCTCGCTCACGAGGCCGGACACTCAAGCATGAAATGAACATGAGCAGCGTGAACTTTGACTGGCATTTTCACACCGTGCCGGGATTTATGGGGCACCGTATACTTACAAGAATGGACCAAACGTTCACTGGGAAGTCCACGGAGATAACACAACCTGTTTAACAGTCACAACACAATCCATCCACAAACACAAATAGAATCACAGAGAGAGAGGCATGGATAATGCCGCCCGGACAAATGGAGAAATATGACATGAAAGCACGCCGGCGCACTTGCAGCAGCTGCAAACCAAACCACAAGCTCACAGAGACGCTCCTCTGGGAACGAAAAGAATGATATATTAAACTGCATCCAGTTGTCCAAATAAAAGTACAACTGTTCAGATTTTTCTTGTAGTTGCTGACAAGTCTGAGTTAAAAATCACTTTGGCTACTTCCTTACATCTGATGACCTCTGTCAATCCCAGATACACACACACACAAACAGACACAAACACACACGCACACACGCACACACACACACAGAGGAGCAATTAACAAAAGTG
>JAOWBL010000015.1:8626721-8651574 GCA_028564865.1 Zenarchopterus dispar
TATACACATATATATATATATATATACATGAAACCAAGTAAAATGTGCAACAACCTGAGTTAAAGCAGCTTCTATTATTAGAAATGAATAATGGATCTTGTGGCTGCCACTTAAGCAACGGGATATGTGCTATTTAGCCTGCAGACAGCGCACAGTTTCATTAACATCCTTCTCTAATATTTAGGGCATTTCTGAGGGTAAGTATTGCAAAAAGGCCCAAGACAAGTCTTCTAAACTGATAGCTGAGACGTAAATGCTATCAGCATCAGCCAAAGAAGTAAAGTAAACAAGGCAACGTCAAGTCCAAGTGAGGAACCCCACTCCACAGATCCGCTGTTTGCTGTGAACAAGGGAGCCACGCCCAGGCAGCCAGGAGTTTGCCGTCTGCATATCCATCTTGGCAAGGATACACAGCGCTGGCATTCTCTTTCAGTACAGCGCTATAAGCCAGGCGATTTGTCTGCTACCACAAGGCATGCTGTCAATTGAGTGTGTTTTATGGAGCCAGTAGGAGATTACCTCCAACTCAGTGCTGCTCAGTGTCGGTGTAGCATGCTGAAAATTTATCTCAACAACTATGTCCTTCCAATACTCTGAATCAGACTCAATAATGGACTGCAGTCTGTCTGGATTGTGCACGTCTCATTTCAGCATGACGTATGGTGCTCAGCGCTCTGAGGTACGAGAGCGCGTGAAACAAACACCCAAGTAATCACAGTCACATAAATACACACGTGAGGCTCACCCTGAAGAAAAAAGTCAAACTAATTCATTCTCAGTGGCTACACTTCTTGCTGTGTTTGTGTTCATTGTTCACTGACATTTCAGCATTTGTTGCTCGGTTCTCATGCTCCATAGATCCGTGCCGTGCTGTAACACATTGCCCTGACAGCTTACACTGCAGATCCATTGTTTTATTTCAGTCTGCCTCTTTGTAGCGCATGATCCCTCTCTAAACAGCAGCAAACCCATTCAGACAAGCGCTATTATCTGTGATAAATCATTCCTCAACCACACTACAAGTGAGAAACAGCAAAAGAATCTAGGTGTTGTCCGAATCTCAGCTTTTCAAAGAACTTGAATTTGAAGCGTTACGTAAAAATGGTCATTTATAATCAAAACCAGAAATACAGGTTCGAGCCACATCCTGGTAAAGAACGCCACAATGAACATCCTTCCCCCATTAAAGATGATTGAATAGTTAATATATGGCTGCCCTTGTTAAAAAAAAAGATAATGAAATTAAAAGTATAAAAGCAGTTTTCAAGAAAAACAAGAAAGTGTTGAATATTTTGATTTTATTTGGAGTTTTCAGATGCTGTACCAAAGAATGAAGCGTCATAGTTTTAACTAAGTTGTTTGAAGACTGAATTTCACCAAATAGCTGCTACTTAGTATAAGTCCAAAGGGAATTAAGAATAGACTGGTTTTCCTTCACAATGGATTTGATACTACCTCTTTAAGTAACCAAGTTTGGCAAAGTAAATTCAAAGGTTTAAAGGGATCTAAATAGCTTTGCTCACCTTGACAGGTAACTGTGGGAACATCTGGACCCCTCTCTGTGAACATTATAGTGCCATGCAGCTGCAGCTGAATGGCCCAGATGGCCAAAAGAGGATGCATTCTGTGCATGCACCGGAGAATTTTGTGTTCGTATGTGTGTGTGCGTAGGTGTGTTTGGGAGTATGTGTTGCGGGCATTTACTGAGAAGCCTCTGTCAGCTCTTGTTTCATCTTGTTTGCTGCTCCTCCGAGCAGCGTGGAGTGCGAAGAGAATGGCAGATATTCCAGGTGGAGAATTCCCCCAGCCTCCTCCAACAGATTCCTGTGCTGTCCTTCTGATGAAAGGTGATGAGCATCAGCCTTTCTGAGGCTTTCTTTCCATCCAAACCCATCAGCCCTTGAATCTGTCCACCCTACCCCACAATGACTTAGCAATTTACCCCTGCTATCACAACACTTTTCGGCTCACAGAATTAAAGATACAGGATGAAACTGTGGCAAGCAGGGTGAAGATTTGGCCTTCACTCCAAAGTCGCCTAAAGGTTTGAAAATGAGGTTTGTGACCAGAGAAATTGAGTGAAAGCAGGACCAGCTGTGAAAATCTGGAAGCAGGAAGCCATTGAAAAACTCTTTGCTCTCCTTTACAACTGACAGCATTGTTCTTCTTTCCAAATGTAAAAAGGGCTTTGGCTGCAGAGAAGCTCAAGTTACAGAAGAAGATAAAGTACAGGCTGAAAAATATTGCAGATGAGGGCTTCATTTCCTGCACTCGAATCTTTCTTCGGCACCAAAAAACAGATTGGTATCATTTGGAAATTCTAAGCACCAACACAATAACCCACTGGCGTACAAAATTATGCTTTTTGTTTTTAATACAGAGAAAAAGAGGGCTGATTTGAGTCTCTACAAAAAAAAATTGACTGTGGTTTCCACAATAGGTGCTAAAAATCGTCAGTTTCTTTAGATGGAAATGAATCTCTGGGGACTGTGTTAAAGTAGCAGTAAACAAATGCGAGCTGCTGAGGCTCACACATTCAATACAGCACAGTAGCAACATGACTGATGTCTGTGGTCTCTGCACCACTTGACACCAGATTATTGCTATAGAGTTTAATACAGCCACATGCCATAAAGCAGAATTCCGACTGCATGCAGGGATGAGGTGAGAGTGTGGCTCAGCCACGGGTCTCCTCTCTCCTCCTGTCTCGTTTCTCATCTCCTTGGAGGCTCTCTGCAGTGAAACGCACTGCTGAGCACACAGGCGCTCACACAAATGACAGAGAGAGCCCCGGGGGCTTAGGTGCTGAGAGGTGAATATAATAATATGGTCATGCTCTGTTTTAACTCTGCTTCAGCTCACATTTCACAACCGGAAGGGTAAGTCACATGCTCTTGCATTCCCTCTACTCTACTCGTCCTGTCATCTGCCCTCCTGCAGTGTACTTGGCAGCTTACACCTGTTCCGGCCCAGGTTAGAAACTGACCGGGGCTGATCGGACCAGACATGCTGGGAAAACTGACAGAAAGGTCAGAGGTCACAAAGGAAAGATGAAGTGATCCTTATCCAATACTCAACTGAGAAACATTTATCCCATCTCCTATAAACTACTTGTAAACACATACTTGTGTCCAATGATTTATCTTTCTTCCCCATTTTCTCAGGACCAGAATCTAATTTAGAGACTCACGCTGACAAAGCAACAAGTCTTCATTTTTAGTTCACCCACAGCCAAATGAGGAACAAAGCAGAAGCAAATCCAGCATGAATCCTAATAAGTAATTTGTGCAAATTACTGTTCCAATACTTCATGAAATTCTACATGCAAAAACTGGCAAAAGCCCTCAGTGAATAAATTAATTTGGGCATGCACATTCATTGTCACACTCATGCAGACCATTCATAATAGGCCTGGACACATTGCGCATATATAAGTAGTGAAAGCACGGTAGCCAGGATTAGCTTGAGGTTTGATTCACTGCTCTAGTGTGGGGTCTGTTGTGGCCCAATTAAAGGTCAGTGCCTCTGTTGCCACATAACAAGGATGATCGGAGGGGTGAGATCTGGCTCCAGCTGACCTTGACCTCCAACATCTCAAAAGTAATACAAATCATCAACCCCTTACAGGCCTGCAGGATAAATTCTGTTAATCAGTCAGCACACTAATAAGAGCTCACAAGGTCCACCGCTGCTTTTGTATTCATAGGCGTCAATATTTATGAGGGAGAGTTGCACGGCCTTATCTCTGATCTGCACTTTCTTCAGTGTAACAAACTTCAGTGCAATGAATTAAGTCCTTTCTGTGCTCCAAAGTTTCAGTTCAACAGTACGTACGCATTAAACACTTTGAGGACCTGCCAAGTGTTCACAATGAAATCTTAACGGACGAGTTTTGCGCTTACTCGCTTCCTTTGCCAGCAGTTAGATTAGGATCAATATCAATCTAAAGTCTGTAAGGTAAATATGAAGAAACAGCTCAAGGCAAAGAGACTGGAAACAAGTGAAAACAGCTGCACGAGTCACTGTGCTTGAGCAAGGCTGAAAGAAAAGTTTGTTTTTCTTTCATATTAATATCATGTTATCATTTTACCTTGATATTATTTTGTTTGTTTGGTTGGGATTCAAGCTTGTATTAACACAAGCAAAATTAGCCACAATAAAGATTTTTAATCTGCCACTCAAGATCCTAGTCTGTCTCTGATTTGCTACAGACAAACAATTATAATTCTTAGGGGCAGTGCTCAATTTGCTTTCTTTTTTTTTAACCAAGGTGATAACTTTATGGGGGCTCCAACATCACCAGCCAACACAACCAGGAATAGCAGATCAGCAGGGGATACACATTAAGTGACTTTGCAAACAACAGTGAAGACCCCCCTCAAATCCAACTGCTTACAGGTCACAACAACTGCAAACCACAGCCTTTTTTAAAGACCGAACCACCAAGCGCTGTCACTGATTCTCTTAACTTAATATTGAGTGTCCTTTCATGTCAGAGAATATTGCGAAACATTCATGGGGTGAGGCTGGATCTAGTCCAGTTGCTGTCTGTTTGCAGCGACTGTTGACATATTTTCTGATTATAGTAAGAAGCTAAACTGCTTCTTTGAAGTGGAGATTCAAGCAATAATCTTTCTTTAAATCATACCTCATATAGCCGCTGTGTCCAGCCACAGTAAGCACAGCCTACAATTATTGAACCCAGACTGTCTACCATTTACTCTTGAAGTCGTTTATTATAGCAAGTTTTGATCAAGCAAATTATGTAGGTGAATTCCCCTGATTAAATCAACCCTGGGAGGTGGTGGGGGGAGGGGGGCCTTTCCACTTTCTACCCATCTTTTTACTATAGATTTTATTTAATCACCTGCTGTCTGAACAACATAAGTGGGTCAAGCCAATCAAAAGGGGAGATAGCTCAAGGAGGTAATTACAGTAAAGTTAATTTGAAAGTTGAATGGCTTAGTAATGTCCTATAAAATATATCATTTAAAGTGATTACAATATGAGTATAGAAAGGGGCCAATTTGTTTCCATTTGTTTAGTGAGTGAATATAAACTAAGCAATGCAGCTTTTGCAGTTTAATATTAATAAGTTGTAATATTTTATGAAGCTGTCAGGTGCAACTGTTGCAGCTGAAAGGTGGTGATGTACACAAGGAAAATAGTGCAAATGCAACTTTAGTCCTATGGCTTCTCCATAGAGCTCCACTGCACCACAGACAGGAGGAAACGGGCCTTTTAAACGTCCCAACTTTCTCATGTAGGACATGGTGTAAGCACAAGCCAAACAGTAAAAGTGTAAAAGCTGTCTTGTAGATTCCACAATGTGTGATAAGCCAACCCTCTCTCCAGTCAGATTCATATTTGAAAGCACATTCTATGTACCCAAAACACTTTTCCTTGAGTTTGCACCAGCTCTCTACTACTACTGTATTCAAACAATGAGTCTACATGCAAGGAGAGGGAGTAGAGGGCTGTCTGGGGACTACGCCAACTTCCTCTTTACAGAATCTGGACTGTATGCAGATAGGGAAGGAGGGGAAATGTGACCTCAGGTTAATAGTCTCCGCTCTTGTTTTTTTCCCATGACATCTCAGACTCAACAGTGGATAAGCCAGGGCAGGTAGCAGCATCCAGACACTCCAGCAGGCTACCTGAACAGCCCCTCTGACCCTGCCTCCTTATATAGAGGAAGTAATCTGAAAGCAATCATCCATAACTGCATCTATCCTATGAGACCCAACAGGTGAGCAGCTCAAACTCACAAAGACAATGGCTTTATTATTGTTCAGCCACAGAAGCTCATACCATAACCACGCAACAATGACAGTACCCTGCCATCAACGTTTACCACCCTGAAATTAAGGCCCAATTTAGCCATCAACAAGTGTAAAATAGGGGGTAAAGGGCAGGTTGTCATCACTTTCTACCACAGAGAGCACCTGGTGAGCCACAAAGTGCTGCTGGAAGGTCCTGCACTATACTGAAGAGGTCAGTTCCCATGCTAAGATAATGGCATCTACAGGGTGGACTTACCTGATATCCTGAATATAAATCTGAACCTCCTACAAAGATTAGACCACACACACAGAGCCCAGGTGCTAAAGAAATGCCCCCTTGTCTTTTGTACTGTATACCTGTTCCTGTATGAACAGCAGGTGCCTTGGATAAGGGGTGAACCTGGAAGTGCTGTAATCCAATCTGACTTTGAGACTTTCCCTCTAAAAACGAGACAACAAAAGAAAACGGACCAGAGGGCAAGCCCAGCCCGTCACAACAACAGTGGTCTGGGGTGGGTGATGGGGGGGGGCTATATTTAACAGTGGTGGGAATTGTGGGAGCAGCCCTACAGGAACACTTTCAATGCACAGCAAAGGTCGGCTGGGACTTCACTTCCTCCTCAGTCTCCAACGTGAGCGGCTCACTCATTTCAGCCCCCAAGTACCCCCCCCATCCCTCCTACACCCCACACCCAACAGCAAAATAAAAAGATAAGCATTGTTTAGCCAAACAATGGGCCACTTTCAACATCTCAAAAGCTTCCAGATTCACATCCAAGGCCAGCATTTTGAAGTCAAGTACAGCAATAAATAACTTTACATGCAAATCATGAGAGCTTTCTTGGTGCAGTTAGAAAATATAAGTGGATTTGATTTCAGTGTGCAGTTATAGGAGTAAAGTAAAATGTAAAAAAATATCAGCACATACAGTTATACTAAAAGCATGAGAACTTGGAGTCCCACTACTCTCACTTGTATGAGTTAAATACAGCATGATTGGAGTGTTAAATTAAGACTGGAGTGCTGCTTTTGTGTTTTTAAATGTTTTTCCAAAAAGAAACTAAAAATACTAACCTTTAATGAGTTTTGGTCAGTCAGAGCCAGCGCCTGCTTCTTCAGCTCTGAGACTTTCTTTTGGCATTGCGGGCAAAAACCTCCTTTCTCCTCCGACTCGGAGACAGAAACCGATCCGGCGCCCTCAGGAGGTGGTCGGCTGCTGCATCGCGCTTCCTCCGTGGACTGAAGTCTTTTCCTCGGGGTCACTGGAGACTCTCCCCCCGGACATCCCTCCACCTTCAGCGCAAGAGAAAGTTTTTGGTTAAGTTTTTAGTTGCATGAAAAAGAACAATTCCAACCCATAGTGCGGAAAAGTGAGATTGGGAAACGGATCATTTCTACTTTGACCACAAGTTTGGATACAGAACACCTGTCCAAGTGCGCACAGCAGAGATGGAGGTTGCGCGCAAAATGGACATGATACAATAAGTTAACTTTTTTTGCATACACCAGTGACACACTTACAAACAATGCGCGATTGTGAGCGTCCTCTCCATCAGAAGCTGAATTGGCCCCAAATACGCTCATTCTTCCAGATTGAGGCTGCACCTTCGGAAGAACGTCTCCGTGAAAGTCAAAGGCTTTGCCACTGAAAAACGCGCAGCTGGGCCATAGGCCACGCTGAAGACTTGACTGAAGGTTCCTGGACTTCTGTCACGTCGCATTGGACCTGGAGCTGCACAGTAAAAGCAGCTTGACAGGGTGAGGGAGTGTACAAGTTTCCAAGTTGCGCAGGAGTTTTTGGTCCAGGAGAGCGCTTACTGGTGCGCAAAGAGGCGGTATTACTCCTGAAAAGGGAGGGCTAAAGAAAGTTTCATTCGCAGGGTGGGGGCTCTCTTAGGGGGTTTGGAGCAGTTTTTAAACCAAAGACCTTACTGACTGGTTTGTGGTCAGCAGCTCTGGCATAATTTACTCTCACTTTTCCTTTTTTTTTCATATTGTCATTACTTTAATGCTGCATCCTTACATTTGCCTTCAGCTGAGCTGGAAAATGAGAATCTTCTCTTCAGTTGAAAGAAAAACAAGCGCATCTACTGAAAAACATCCTTTTACAAGAAAATTCGAAATTTTTCTTTCTTTTTTTCTGTTCCCTTTCCAAAGAGTGAGTCTTTCATTTCGCACCTGTTCACTAATTCCAGCCACCACTGAGCAGTGCAGAGCATTTCCATTTTGACTTGAAGATTTTTATTTCAGGTGTGACCAGTTTGGGTAAGCAACAGCAACTGTTGCCGCTCTCTCAACAGGCGCGGAGCTGTGGGTCGATGGGACTCTGGCGCCATCCTCTGTCAAAACCACGGAGCACCATCTCCCTGAGTGGACGGGTGCGGGAGCACTACAGGTTTAATATTTAATTGGTAAACTTTGAATATTTCATGCGGGTGATGTAAGTCAGTGGCCACATGCGCTTCTGCCCCCAACATCTGACGTGCTTCTTTCTTTTTGTCCTTTGAAGGGTATGTTAAGAGACCCTGTTCTGTCCGTATTCCTCATTTTGTAGATGTCACCCAAAATTAAAGTCAGTGAGACGAGCTCAATTTAATCCATTAAAAGAGCCAAACGGGCTTTCTACTACTAGTTTAAAAACGTTAAGGGTGGAGTATTAAAGGTTTTGTAAGTGAAGGGTAGAGAAACAGATCCGCCCTTGCGTTTTCATGCGTTTAAAGAACATATTGTCAGTAAATTTAACTTAAGATTTTTTTGTAATTCAGTCAAGCTTTCAAGTGCTATTTTTTTTTTTTTTTACAAATATGTTACTTAGTATTTTAATTGAATAAAAGTTAAGCACTTTTTGTTGAAAAATGCCAGGGGAAACGTTAAATAAAAGAAATGATCCAAGAGAGAAGTTTTGGACTAACAAGAAGGATAGGGGATGGTGAGCGGTGCTATTGGAGGTCCTGAATCCCGGACAGGAGCGCTCGCACGCACATCATTTGTCTGACTCCTTACTGTTTCTTAACAAATAGTAGTAATCTATTTAGGCATCCACATAAAACATCCATTTATGACCCTCTTACCTTTGTTTTTCTCCTTAGTAGGTGACTCGTAAAGCCAAATATGATGTCAGAGTCAACGAAGATTGTCCCCAGGTCTATGACGCTGGGGTTGGGCTTCTCAGCTTCGGAAGACCCCGGTGACTTTTGTAAAGCCATGCCGGCTGTGGGTATTGCCTACAAAATATTCCACTCCTTGGGAAACCTATTTGATTTCTCGATCCATCAAATTCATAACTCGTGTACCCCCTGAAAAGATCCACAATGGTTTTTAATCCGGACATTCGGTGATGCACGGTGAGTTCTCGCACGTGTGCGTAAAATAAGCTCTCAGGTTTCCAGTACACCGCGAAGAAAGAGAGAAGTACAATCCAGCTGGCATGCAAACATGTTATATATCCACTGAAATACTTTTTAATCCATCCTCAGGCAGCAGGCATGCCTGGTGTCGGTGCGTCGCTGCAGGTCTGATAGCGCGTAAGGAGCACCTTGAGCATCTGCTGCGCACTGATCTCCAGTCTCTCTCCTTGTCGCCCCACTCTCCCCCTCACTCTGTCATCCTCTCTCTCCTAAGCTCCCTTCCCAGGCAGTGATGACCTGCTCTCTCACCCGATTTGCTGGAGCATCGTTGTCATCCTCTGTATGAAGATGTTAAACACACCGGCAATCCTGGCTGCAACCCCTAACAACGGAATCCTTGTAATATTCCTGTATCATTTAGCACAGTACTTCCAATGTGTCTGTGCCACATAGAAATGACTTCTTCATTAGCATTTCATTGTCTTATATAGTATAAATATTACTGAAATACTCTAGCCATTCTTTAATGCTGTTCTAAATAAATAAATAAAAACAACCATATAGTCAGCGAGGCTCTTTATTTCCGTTTATTTAAAATCACCTCTCGGGATGACCAATTTTTATACATACACAATGTGAACGCATCACATTTTCACTCATTTTAGTCTCCATACCTCTTGTTGGCTTCAAAATCAAATCAATTAAATTTGGTTTTGCATTACATCTTTATATACCTCTGCCTGTATAACTTGATTATAGCAGCCACTGCTGCTATAAATATTGCACCTGAGTCTAAAATTCAGTAAGATCCCATGATTGCCAATCAATATTCAGTGAACAGCCTGCAAGCGGGTAGGGGTTGTCTTATAGATTCAGAGAGGGGCCAATTGGTTTCCATTTGATTCAGAACCCTGAGTGAGCAGAGTGGTTTATTCAGTCTATTAAATGGGAACCCCCCCTATAGTTCTTCCACCGGAGGTTATATGGATTTGAGCTTTTTTCTACTGAAACTGAAAATCACAGGGGGGAAAAACTGTAGTGATGATGTCATCCACATGGAGCCTCTCCACGTGGACAGAAAGATAAAACCTTTAAAAAAAACACACACACATTTTATAATACATGGATGGACGCTGATGCACTGCGCAAAAATATGGGCACTCCTTATGGGATTGTTTGGTCAACGTTAAAATCCCCATTGGTATTCATAATCTTTACTATTAAGATTCAAACATTAAACACAATGATAGTATCAAAGGTAGATGTGATTAATCATCTTGATGATCACTGCCCACCAGCATTAGCCAAAGAAAAACACACATCTAATCTCAACATACTTTTGCAAGATCAAACCGTACAATGTTCAGAAAAAAATGACTGTACACACAAAAGTCTGTATTTAGTGTGACCTCCCTCAGAAAATGAATATGATTTTAACTGTTGTAACTAAACCACAGAGGTGTTTGATATTTATTGCAATCTTTTCTGTTTTGGTAACAGTTTCCTGTAGTTTCTGTTAAGAGCCAAGAACATAAATATGCATGCCACTACAACTTTGACATAAGAACAAGACTTTTGCACAGTGAAGTAGGCTTCCCTGTTTCAACACAACTGATTCTAATTAATGGTCAGCTTGTCATCAAGGTCTGTGCAAGCCTATTAATGACAGTCATGTCTATCAGGGCTGTGCTGAAGCAGGAAAACATCTAAAACAAGTAGGGCGGGACTACTCGAGGACCAGGATTGAGAAACACTGGGCCAGGAGGTAAAGGGTGATCCCATGTGTATGCCTTCAAACTGTGCTAAATTTAGTCTTAACATTTAATATTTATGCAGACAAAAGGGAAAAAAGGTAAAGCGTGTTTGGATTCAACTGCTGACTTTCTGAGTTGGGATCTTCATTTATGGGGGTGTATCAGTTGAAACAGATCACTTGGAATGCAAATATTTGGATTTCCAAATACGAAATGGAATCGTATTCCACGGTGAGATCTCTTGAAATATTTGTCTAAGTCATTCAGCCCAGTGGGGTGGGGTGCAAGTTGAGTCTATGGTGATAATTTCATATCAACTTTCATTTCATGAGGTCACTGGGACAGAAAGACAAAGTTTTATTCTTCACCGAGTCTCAGATGATCAAGATTGTGCAACAACATTGTTTTGGCAGCTCAGCAGAAGGAGGTCAATAATGAATATTTTAAGAATGAATAAATTATTATTTAGAAACAAAAGATCATGCATTCAACTCCCACCCTTGTTCCAATTAACACACATTGATGTATACGTTTGGAGGAGGTTGTCAGCAGAGTGATAATTGCAATCCACAGTAAAGATGATTTAGCGCACCAGTCACCCAGCTATCCCCTCTGCAGGAGGTCTGGGACGGGTCTCCCCCTCTGGCCCCTGATGAAATTCCAAGGACGGGATCCCTCGGGACTGCGTGCACTGCTACATCTGCTGCCCTTGCACACGTACAGCTAAATCGCTCTGGGCATCTCATTAATGCCTCTCCCACCTCTTATCCTTCACCCTGCGCCTGAGAGACCTCTGCACCTCCTCCTGGTGCACGGTCGGGCTTTGTGAGAAACGTTTAACAAATATTGATAGTTCTTGGCGCATGCAGGAGATCAAAGGAATAAGGAGAAGGGGGCTGTCTGAAAAGGAGAGGGGCGAATAAATGCCGCGCCGTGCTTTCATGAATGATTTATGCAATATAAAGTAGCCTTTTGCTCCTGAGAAAGCTTTTGGATTTACTTGTGTCAGGTTGTGTGTGTTAACTTTTGGTTTTCCCATAAAACTTCCCAAAAAGCTTTGAATTTAAGTTTATGTGCGCGGAATTTGATCAAGGTATTTAAAAGCTAGCAGAATGGAAAAGCTTTGATTGATCAGGTCCAGAGTTTTAAACTAATAAGTGGCGTTGACATGTTTTAAACCCATTTCAAAGCAGCAATAGATTACCCTGCTTTTGTACTCTGCTTTAAAAACCCTCAGTGATAATGTTTCCCTGATTTTAACAGATTAAAAAGAAAATTACACCATATGTGAGTGAAATTGCATTTTTACAATATCACAGCAGCAATTTTCAGTACTTTGGACAGCGATCATCTCTGCAGATTCAAAGTCTACGATCCCCCAAACACTCATCAGAGACAAATGGTTCTTTATGGACTTGCTTTAATCAGTACCTCTGAATAGTCGTAACAGTAAAGCAATGAAAATGCGAGTGCTACTGCAGCAACAGAGCTGTTAAAAATTTTGCATGTGAGCCAGCAGAAGGAAGTTATTGAACCCTGGTGATTTTACAACTACCCACAGTTCCTAGACTGCAGGTGTGTTTGTAACACAAGGGGGCACAATGACAGAAGGAGACATCAAGGAGGCAGGACAGCATGAATAAATCATAAAGTTGTTCCAAGATTGTCCAAAGTCAGACCTTCTGAGATGTTTGTCATCCAAGGGAGGCAGCTGTCGGCAGATGAAGCGCTTTGATGAGTCAGCAGCATTTGTCTGACTGGTCAAGTGGTCCTAAACATTTCACAATTTTCTCAAAGAACTGTTGAACTGTTGAGAACCACTTAATCAGTATGACTACATACATCTTCACTGCGAAGTCTGTCCTCTTCAGCTTCTTTAACAGTTGATCTCACTAGTAGAAGAAAAACAGCGCTTGGAGTTAGATTCTGAGAAAATCGCTTAGTTATAGCACAAGTAAACGCAGCACTGCAGTAAATATCAGAAGCAGAACTGAAAACAGAACAAATCCACACAAAACTATGTATAGGTTATTTAAGAATGAAAAATACAATTAAGATTTAAAAAAAAAGAGACTTCTGGCAAGAGCTTCTGAGGGTTTACCTGGAGAGGCTTCCTTTCTTCCACTCAGTGGTGTTTCTTGGTGTCATTCCAGCCCAGACTGAGTGCCTACAGAGGTAGCAGTGCTTTATATACCGTTTTAGGGGTAGGTTCACACAAGCCTCTCATTCAGGCAAGAATGAACCCATGCTGGTCCAACCGGATGAGCTGGGTTCCACCAAGCAAGGAGCAGGACGGGGCAGCCACCCTCAAGACAAAGATGGTAAAAACCAGCAAGACTGAAAAGTCACATGAACGTATAGAATTTTATGCCATCCATGCGTTAAAAGTTTAATTAAAATGCAATTTCTCTCACAGTCAATAAGAACTGAGGCTAAATTCAGTTCAACAATCATTATACTTGGATTTGAATTTCTTTTAAAAGTTTATTGCATTCTAGCAGTGTTTGATTTAGTATTCGGATCCCAGTGTTTCAGTTAGTATTCAGAGCACAACTGAAGAAAACTTTAGGGAACTGAACTCACTTGCATAAAATATAACTATGATTCATTTATTCATTTTTTAGAAGTGTCCCAATCTTATTCAGAGTCACAAGGGTCTAGTGGACTATACCATATAGTTGGGTCAAAAGCAGGTTACTTCCTTTAACAGGTCACCAGTCCATCATTAACCATAGATCTGTAACATTTCAGTGCAAATGCACTAATTCATACCACAAAGAAAGAAAAAAAAAAGTCCTTGGCCAGCATCAGTGCACATAGTTTCATGTGAGCTATCCCAAAGTAGCGAACACAGGAGGCACTTGTTTGTGAAACAGTAGGTTTATTTCTGTTGCTTTTTTCACAGAAGAAATACACAACCGAATCACTTTTCATCACACCCTCTCCCTTTTTTTAACATTTTTTTTGGGGGAAAATGAAAGTAATAGCAGCAGCACTGAAAACGTGGTACATTTCAATCAATAAAGATGCAATGACATATTGATTGTCAAATATGGATTCATAAAAGTTGATTATACGAAAAGCAGAGACTTTAACGCCATTTACGTGTTACGAAATCTGTCTCACACAATAGTCTGGACTTCCCCTTTCTGATTCAAAGTGTGAGATATGCGACGCTTCCAGCTCAACAATCACCACCAGAAACAGGCTAGATGAGTCTTAAAGGTAACTTCAGGTTTTGGTGATACCTGTTGAGCAGCGGGAAGTGAAAAACCCAGCTTTAGGAACTGATGTGTTCCTTTACTCAAGTGGACAAGGGTTGCCGTTGGATCACATCCAAGATGATAAAAACACAACCATATTTTTATAAAGTTTCTCAGTACAAAAATAGTCATAAAAATAAAATCTGTCAATATACCCTGTAATTCTATATCTTGGGAATATATTATTTTGGAAACAGAAAACTACTTTATTCAGTCACGTCACAATATTCAATTTATGGAAAAAAAAAAAAAAAAAAAAGCTCAGAGGAAGTTTATCAACACTTCCCTCGATGGGATTTTTGTTTCTGGTACATAAAAATGAGAACATTTGATCAAGAGTTTCAGAATGGTAACACGTTTCCTCAAAAGTATAACAGACAATTGTGTAACAACCAAACATTCACATTCATATAAAGATAAAATGGTTACTTATTGAGATGTTAATACAATTTAAAAGAAAGACTGAAGCAGTTATGGCATTAAAGAGTATATGGAGATACTGTATTTTTAAAAAAGAAGGTACGATAAAACACAACGGTGGACGGTGTGTTGAGGACGGCTTGGCAGGAAATGAACGTACATGGACTCCTGCCGGCTGAGGTGATGTCAGCTCACTGTCCTGATGGGGTGGCCGTGAATTCGATCACTCCGCCGCTCTACCACAGCAAGAAACGGAGAATGGATTATTACGGAGAATGGAGAAGCGTCACGGTTGTTTCAGCACTCACACATTTACACAAACACTATTATACACACACGAATCGGCTGAGTGGGCTGACTTGTTTATTCAGGGTCCACAGGCATCGGAGAGCAAGCATTCAAAACATGATCAGATTTTATCCAATCATGTTTTAATGGAAAACAGCTCTGAGACACGTTCTATTGAAACAGGTTCCTCAAAGCAAATGCACTAAAGTATCAATTCAACAGCTGTTTTCTTTCTTTTCTATCATATTACTTTATAAATCCTGCCTGTCGTAATTTTCCCAAAGTGGGATACACTAACAGGATGAGCTTATAAAATTACAGGAGGGAGGGATGGATGATGATCAATCACTGATGTACCCAGAAAAGACGGGGGGGTAAAGGGAGCCATGCTAAGCGGGATCTCATGCTCGGGATGGGAAAAGTGCAAACTAGGAATCACAAACATATTTTACTATAGCTCATTTACCTCATCATCATCATCATATTCATTATACTCATTAGATTCACCAAAGACTCTCTGAAATTGAACAAGATAAATGTCTTAGAGGTAATTATAGACAGAATGACACTTCCAGTTGTTGGGGTTTGAAGAAGGAATCTACAGATGTAAAAGGCAGAAAGGAAAAATGGGCATTACCCTGGTTTTTTTGCTCATGAGCTGGGTCAAGAAGGTCACCACGCTGGTTTTCCCAGCCCCTCTGACCTGTGACAGACGACAAATGAGAGATTTTATTTGGTGGACTGAACAGCTTTTAAACCCCAAGGTGTCCGCCTGCAACCCACCACTTCCATGGCCGTCCGTCCATCATAGCCTGGTGCATTCAGGTCTGCTCCAGCGAGATCCCAGATTTCCAGGCCTTCCAGGTCACCAGTGGATGCCAGGCTGAGACACACAAAGAGACACGTGTATTTCAGCTAAACCAGTCAAGAAAAAGCTCGTGTAGAGTGATTTATCAGAGATTGAGCCAACACATCAGCAGAACAAATCAAAGCAGCGTTGGGCCTCCTGATTTACAGATGTCTGAGGCACAAGTCATGCTTATCATACTTTACAAAAGGTGTGCTCCTGAAACTCTAAGATAGAACAATTTTGGCAAAACCTGTTGTGTGCTGATAAGTGAGGGGACAGTCAGTGTGTCCTATACCTGTCGGCACAGGAGAAGCAGTTAGGGTTCAAAGCTATGCTGCCGGGGAGCATTCCTACAGTTTGTGTAACAGTGGGGCAACTGGTTGTTCCTGTGTCAGCTATGTAGGATGGGTCAACGTGGACAGCTAAACAAATGAAAAATTTGACTACGTGTCTTGTACAGTTGTTTGAAGACATATTTCCTTTTTTTTTTTAACTTTGTCTGACCTGCAGAGCTCAGTTCCTGCTTCCTCCAGCTGATCTCTGGAGAAGTGGGCTCCGGTCTTTCTCAGCAGCCTCACAACTTCCTTGTGCCTAAATTTAGAGGACATGCATCAAAAGACTGTGATTAATAATATATATTTAACAGAACCATTGTAGAACTCAGTTCAAATCAACTAAAATAATGATTGTGTTTCACTGTTCAGAGCAGACCCAACAGACAGTATTGAATTCAAAGGAAAATTCTGGGGCAACGATGGAGAAGAAACGCGATGAAAACTGAACAAAATGAAAACTGTTTATATTTGGTATCGCAGAAAACTGAAAGCGTATAAATCGAAGACATCGGATGGCAGAGAGCTTTTATCTGCAACTGATCTAAAAAGTCTTTAAATATTCTCATGCAGCTTTATTCATGAGGAGACAATCAGGCCGGAAGTTCTAAACTTTGTTGGTGTAAAGTGATGCCAGAAAATAAGAATTCTCTCCAAACCTTTGTCTTCTTCTGAAACTAAATCAATAAGGTTCTCCTACCACACCACTGTTACTTCTAGCACCCAAAATTATCCATGCACTCATTAATTTCTGTCGATACCAGCTTCAACCTGCTCGGGCATGAGGTGGGGTACACTTCACCTGGCCACCACAGAGTCAGAGACAAACAATCATACGTACTAATATTCCTTCTTATGTACAATTTAGACTTCGTTTTTGGACTTGAGCTCAATTTAGTCACCAATTTTTAAATCTCTAAGAACATTTGCATGTTTGGTCTGAAGAATGTATGCGGTGCGTATGTTTTTATTGTATTATAAATGCCAGCTTGACTTGTTCATAAAAAGAAAATACTTTGAAATAACACAATTGTAAGGCGATTGCAAATGTCTATCATTTAAATGGTACTGGGCAGGGATGGACTCCCTTTCATTCATATTTGTTGTTATTTTTTTAAAATCTTATAGTCAGTGACAGATTTAATAAGAAACAACCTGTTGTCGAGCAAGTCAAGACAAGTTTTAGCCCCCGCAGTGAGCCGCAGTGACAATCAGTGTGACAGGATGCAACAAGTTTCAAAAGGAAAAAAATGCTCAGAACTGAGCAGCACAATTGGTAGATTTAAAAGATGGGTATTATAGGGTAAGTTGCAAAGGAGATGTTACATTTGATGCTTAATTGTTTTCGAGAGGTATGCAAATCTGCAACAGGACAAACTACAGCGAGGACACAGAAGACTTCCTAAAGACTAAGGAGCGAGTATCTGACATCTGTGAAACTGGGAGCTGGCCGGTAGGACTGGTTCTGATGACACTCCCCGTGTCTGTTTTCTTTATCCTCTTTGCCTTTCCTTATATGGGCATCAGGCTGTGTCAAACCTTCGACTCAAGAATCACCAGTTCTCCTGTGCTGCGAGGCTACTAAGTGTCATTTCGATGAATCAGTGAAGAAAGGGCGGAGCCAATCAGGCAGCGTAACGCGCTGTAAGAAGCGCGCCGTAACGGCAGGTGAATGTGTCCCAGTGCATCCCTCTGCCATCACAAAAGAAACAAGTCCACACTTGCAGTGCCAACCGTTAAAGTGAAACAACAGCCATTTGGTATTGATCTGACACATACGTTTTCGCCCCGAGGCCCGATATAGCGCCAGCACAGAAACATTACGTGACTATTTCCAGTCACATATTTAGAGCAATGTCAGTAAATGACAAAAACTGTTTTGGTAGAGAATAAACATGCTCTAAACTATCAGACGATAATTAACCTAATTAGCTGGTAATTATTCCCTGTCCTTCAAACTCCAACGTGAGCTGTTCCCTAGGTTTCTGCTCCTCTATAACAGCCGCCGCTCTCTTCTCATCATTTAAGCAGAGCCAGATTTCTTGCCTCGCAGCAGCTCACTTAATGAAATCTGCTCCATAGCAGCTATTAAATTATTTTCAGAATACACTCAGATGTCTTCGAGGGATAAAAACTCTTGCTAATAGCCAAAATGGGGATTTCAAATGCCTGCAACTTCATAAACGACAACATTACCATAATGGCCTGACACAAACAAACACAGCGGCCCACATTTCTTCTTACCTGAAGCGCACAGCGTTGGACAGGGGAGTCTCTCTGTAGCGATCTTTAGCATAGACCGAGGCTCCGTGACTGAGCAGGTACTGCACGACTTTCAGGTGTCCCTCACAAGCAGCAACATGCAGAGGTGTACGTCCATCGTAGTCTCCCAGACACAAGTTGCTACCCTGTCACATTCAAAAGTGGCCACTTGTTTGTCAAATCTAATAAAAAAATACCATGATTAAAAATGCTTTAAAACTATATTCGGTACCACCAGTATGCTAATATGATAAACAGCTCTGCTGTTGGGACAAGAACTGAAGATAAAAATAGAGGAGTCATCCAAGTGTCACATGAATGTAAAGAAAAACATTCAGGTAAAGTCGGCGCTCAAGGAAACGGCTGCCGTCAAGGCAGTGAAGAGTCTGCAGACACCGCGAGTGGAGGAGAAAAAAAGCTGAAAAAACAAACAAACAGCAAAATCCGCAGATTCTGATTGTGATTCAGAGTGTCTGTCATTAGGGATGGAAGGATGCGTTTGTTATTCTAATCTTACACCAGCTTCCAGAGGCATAAAAGAGAATAACTTTCAGAAATTTGTATTATGTTTAACCTTTCGGGTAAATTTTAAGAGTTTGCCTTGAATTAAGCTTACATTAGACTGTATCTTCAGATTTCATTTAAGAAAAATAAACAATCTCATCTGAAAAAATAAATGAGACTGTTTTAAGCTTTTATTTCAAAGCTACATGATGCCGGTAAAAGTGGCTGGCTAAAAGCCACTTTTAACCAGCTGGCAGATTTTGAGCTCTACCTGGCTACCTGGGATAGTAAAAAAACTGATTTCCAGCCCTGACAGGAAGAAAGACAATAAATATTGCAGAGATAGACTTCTGGTAGATATTTAAGGCCAGAGATCCCAATTTGTCCTCAGAAACTGGTGATTAATTTACGCAGCGGCTTCACCCAAGCCGAGGCACAAAAAAATATTTACATGTGACAGCTGGGACTTCTTTATGCTGCCTTAAGCTTGATTATGTGTTTGCTATAGTGCTGCAACACAGAAAGAACGACCCTGAAAATTTTGCGCAACTAATTTGAGAGCGTTGAACTGTGTGCATTGATCCTACAGTCAAACATGATAAGACAGGTCAAATACTTCCCTGCTGGAGTAAAAACTCTCCCAACTAAATCACAACAGGTCTAGAAGACTTTGTGTATTACAGGGGTTTTGAATTTATGACACAATCAACTTTACAGATGCATGAAGGTGACAGGGTTTGTTTGTTGTTTTTTTTTTTTTACCATTTCTTTCAGGGCTTCTAAGGCCTCGACGTCTCCAATCTTAGCAGCAGCACATGCCAGGGGAGGAGTCAAAGCATTACGGATGGCTTCCAGTTCCTTTGGACACATAAAAATTAAAAAATAATTCACATGAAAATATTTTTGAACATAAAAACAACACCTTCAACACTGTTACAGCTCAACTTAACTTTAACTCTATTTCTTTTTTTCATCTGAGAGACTCTTAGGTACAAATGTGACAAATTTCATAAGTGGGAGCGGGGTCAAGGGGAGCTGTACAGTAACTGAGGAAAAGGCCTGACTTTACTAAGTGATTTTGTCCCAGGGACACTTGGTGTGTATTCACAGAGACAAACTCCCCGTGGAGCTGCTGCTGGGCTCACCTCCTTACAGCTGATGTTCAGCGACTTGGCGATGAGCTGGATGAAACGATTGTTGCTCAGACAAAGAATGTCTCCTTCCAGATACTCAGTCAATTCCCCTCGCAGGTTTTGAGCCATCATCTAGGCAGGGAGACAAATAAAATCTTTGCACGGCTCCTCTAACTATTGCATCATTTCTCACAAAGCTGTCTGAATTTAAAAAGCTCAGCTCCACAGGAAAAAAAGAAAGTCTTGAAATTGATTTCAAGAATGAATAAAAGCGCTGACCTTTTTCTTTGCATCCAGACTGAGATCTTTCTTGGCCAATACGTAAGACAGCTTTGACAGGCCGGCCTCTGGAGTCATGTCACCTCCAGCTATGAGGCCTGCCTCCATCAGAACCTGCAAAAAAAAACCAAAACATAGAGATGAGTAACTTGATTCTTTCTCTGTAAGCTGAACTGTAATTAACATGCTGCAAGATAAAAGGTCAGGACCGACCAAATGAATTGCCTACCTTGCCGGTGGCGTAGGATGCCGACACGGTTCCTCTCAGACACTGCGTGCAGTTGATAATGATGACGCCAGAATCGGTAGCCTTCTTCAGCTCATCCAGCAGGTCCGGACGGTTGTCGGGGGCATTTCCACTTCCGTACGTCTCCATGACGACACCCTTCATGGGCGGCTGCAGGAAAGCCTTCACCTGGACACAGATGTGACCTGTTTCAGATTATGAACACTCCAAATTTATTCCTGGCTAAAATGTGCTGAGTTAAATTGAAAAATTAGTATTCCATGTTATTTTTCCTGCAGTGCATTTCACTCCAGTGCACGAGACCGATCACTCTCCTAAAGCCCCATCTGGTGTCATCTCTGCAACCAGTATCTCTGTCACTGGTTGGCTGGCTGGCACTGGGAGGCCCTGTACCACACCATTAGCCATTGCATATGACCAGAACAGCAGATGAGTTAAACGGCAGAAAGGAGAGCGATTAGAAAGGAGAGGCAAAAAGTCATTTGGTAAGTCCCTAGCAGTTACACTGTGAGAAGATGCCGACATTAAAAGTGATGAGTTCGGTCACTACTTTCTGTTGTAATAACCATTTTGACAAAATAGCTCTGACGCAGGTTTCCCATCAAACTTCAAATATCAGAGGAGCCCGGTGTCTAAACGAAAACAGTTCCTCGTAAATGCTGTAAGAAAGCCTTCATAGCGGGGCTGGGCAGCGAGAGCAGATTGTGACCGTAAAATAACTCTCTCAGCAGCCTCGGCGGGGGGAGGTGCAGCTAAATGGTACAGTTCCCGTGCCAATTCTCCATTTTTACAGGGTGATTGGACATGGCCCATAACATCATCTCATCTTTCTCTGGCCTGAGTTTTAAATGGCAGTTTACATGAATAGAAAAAGCAACAAAAGATGGGTAATTAAATCAAACTTTTCTTTATTCTGTTGCAGCTCTGCAAAAACAACGGCCTAAATCATCCAGACTTTCTCGGCTCTAAAACAACTGCAGCATGCTTTTATAATTTCACACTTGAAAGAATGAAAACGAAGATCTGCTTCACTGGGAAGCATCCCGTTTTCAGCCAATCAGGCTGTTGCACTGCGGACAGTGGAGGTTAAAGTCAGGTTCATCTTTACTGTATCATGACTGGAAAGCATCCCAGTGGAAAGTGAGCATTTGGTGATGAACATCTATCAGGTTTATTTACTTAGGGGGCATCGCTGTGGTGTAGACAACGCTTGTGCATTCAACGTGGAAGGAAGGATGAAAAAGCTTACTGATCAGAAGCTACTTTAAGGAAGCATTTTCGAGGTAGCAGCCAAGCAGTGACAGATGCTGACCACTGAAACTTCATTTCTAAGGGAGACTTACAGAAGCGGCAGTGATTCCCGGAAACAGTCTGAGCAGACCAACGTCGCGGTTCAGCTCGGTACTGACTTGAAACCTTGCAGTGGTCCTTGGCCTCCAAACTGTGTCCCAGTTAACTAAAGCAAAGATGACGAAGACAAAAATATCACACACACACACATATGTTATTTTCATCATCCAGACGAGCGTTTTATCTGCGGCTCACTTGTAATGTCCACTTCGGCGGTGGCCAGAGGAGCCAGGTTAGGGGAGGAGAACGCGTTGAAACTCCCAGCATCCACCTTTGTCACACGGTTCCCTCGGTACAGTTTGTTGTAGAAATACAAGCACACCTGAAAGAAGACAAAGTTGCAGCACAAGATTCAGAAGACGGTCTCTATTTATCAAAACCTGTTTGAAAAAGCTTCACAGCAAATTAGTTTGTTCCAAGAGTTTTCCTTCGAAGACATTTTTGTTCACTTATTTCCATGTGAGACGTGTGTGATGGAGAAATACCAAATATATTAAGGATGTAGTCTTCTAGTTAAATCTTCTTTTACAGAGGGTTGAGCCAGTTTTACAGATCTCACTAACGCCCCTAATAAGTGTTATAGTTACAAAAAAAAAAAGCTTATAACTTTCTTGTTTTTTCTTCCTATACTTTTGTTTATTGGGACAGAGTTTAGAACTTTAGTCTGGATTTTTATTCAGTAAAAAAACCTAAACCTCTGCTCAGTGCTAGTAGCAACAACTGTCAACATTTATATATATTCTTATTTACATACTATTTTATATGTCACTCACAAGATGAATAAATACACAAATAAGTATAAAAATGATTGAATAAATGCACTTTCCACCACTGAATAGTAAAAGTACAATTTTTGATCTTGCAAGTCCACATCAATGTTATGTTTAAACGGCCAAAATAACTCATCTAAGATGGAATGAGCTTCAAAAGACACCATTTTAACTGCTGTTTTGTGCAGCACATACTGTACAGGAAGAGTTCATTGTTCTTCCTGTTCTGTGACTTTTGTTCAGAGTTGCGAAACAACTCGCGGGCATTGGAAAACATTCTCATCCGACAAGACGCAAAAGTGACCATTTGTTACTTTTTACGTGCCATCGATTGCTCTTGAAAAAGACAGCACCTTTTAAAAGCATGAACTGGTATATTGCATATGTTTTGTTATTGTTGTTTTATAAAATTCTGTGAAATCTTCCACTTTATTTAGGGCTCCATCCACTAAAACTGAAGTAATAATATGAAGAGAACTTTCATGGATGCTGACTTAGGGCTGATAAACAAAACAGCCATCAAATAACTCCTTTTCACATGTATTTTTTTCCTCACCTCAGGAATGACAAACTGGCCAGCAATCAGCAATGCCCCCAGCATGTTGTCTCTGCCATCATTCCTCAACTCATAGATGGGCACCTGAATGCACAAAGCACGCTGTTAAAGTTCTGCAGGCGCATTTCTCGAATCTGGAGGTTAAGAAGCCAGGTGGTCTCACCTGGGAACCGGTTAGAACAACTGGTTTGCCCAAATTCTCCAACATGAAGGACAAGGCAGAGCAGGTGTAGGCCATCGTGTCGGTGCCGTGAAGGACCACAAACCCATCGTAGTTTTCATAGTTTTTCTGGAGTCAGACAAGAAAACAGAGGGCGTGATGGGGATCGTCTTGCATGGCGACATTCATGCAGCGTTGTTCTTTTGTTCTGCATTTTAGGGGATGTGTGAGTTTTGTGGGATTAATTAAGGTCTTGTTTTGGAAAAGGGACGTTCCGTGTTTATTGAGAAATTAAAGTCAAACTATGAAATGAATCCAGCAGAAGTACCTCAATGTCCTTTCCAATTGTGCCCCAGTCATCTGTGGTCATATTGGAGGAGTCCAGCAAAGGGCTGTACTCCACGATAGTGTAAACTATCCTCTTCTTTAACTTACTCAGTCTGAAAGAGAAAACATTGAAAAAGAAGACTTAGATTCACCCCACTTGTGGGAAGTTTGCAGGAAATGTCCCTGTTAGAGCAGCAGGGACAAATGATCAAAAGTAGAACAAAAGACACAAAAATAGACATAAAAATAAACAAACTACACATCTCTTTATCCATGAGTTCCAGTCGGTGTGCGCCCTCATTCAAATGCCTCAAAAAGTGACACTTGGACGGAACAACAACACAGACTGGAACTCGTGGATTTAGTCTTTCCGAGCGCATTCACTCCAAAGTGCATAAAGTGCACACAGTTAAACAAATTATTCTGTCCATTAAGCTCATTTAAAAGGGTTGGATCAAGTTCGGATCAAAGAGGGGTAGTGAGTTTAATGTTGACTTTATGAAGTGAAACAAAGTCTATTTAGCAGGCCTTCTGTCTCAGCCGCAGGCTGCCAAAACCTGTTTCACACACACTCACAAAGAATCTTGCCGGTGGAAAAACGAGAGGTCTCGTCATGCGGGCACGGTGATCAAGAATTTAAAATAAGACCAACTGTTTACCACTGTAAAGTGCTGCTGGTCTGAGAAACTAAACTACTATGCTCTGTAAATTACTACATAACTTAAGAAGTATGTCAAATCAGCCGGCTGATTTGACATACTTCTTAAGTTATGTAGTAACTCATTTTACTCAAAAGCCTTTGTGTCTTTTTAAGCTGAAAATTCAAGGGAGGTAAGTCCTGCAAGTGTACACATTCACGTTGTCTTTAAGTGGAGTTAAACTCCGACATCCCCACAGCCCCACCTGCGACACTGCATGGAAGCCAGCACGACTGGTCCAACAGCCATTTCTTTCTAATCTCTCTTTTAAAGAAACACCCCCCGCGTTACCATGGGGCATCCTTGTAACACGGAGATAGAAGCTGAATGGAACAGCAGGGGGAGAGCAGGCGAGCCCCAACCCACCCGACCAGGGGTCCTACAGACACCCCTCTAATTAGCCTCAAGTCCACGCAGGGCTCTACAACATATGCTGTTGATAATCTTGAGGCCAGAGTGCTTTAAGAAAACACTATTCAAATCACCAATTATTCATCTATCTGGCTGCGTGCCCTGCAGTGTAACAAAGC
>JAOWBL010000015.1:8664403-8689369 GCA_028564865.1 Zenarchopterus dispar
CAGTGCATGCAGACGCAGATATTTTTGTCCACATAGCCAAACACCATTATTACTGCAGTTTGTTTATCTGCCAAACAGTTGAAGGGAACACCTCCTCTAAACCACAGTTCTTACAGCTTGATTCAGTTGCTGCTTATCCTCATAGAGGCTAAAATCATCTCATTGGTTGCAAAACTACTCCTTCTTGTCCCCTCTGGTTAATTCCTGCACACCCTCTCTGTAGCCTCTTTGCACATGTTGTTAATAATGAACTCGCACAGTTCAAAACAGGTGCGGAAGTGACTGAAACTTGTGTTTGGTTTCCTGCTGAGGGTAAAGTTCTTGAATTGCATGGTAAATGTTGTCATTAGGTCTTCTTTCTATAGAATATGCGGGGTTTGTTTTGGCTTCAGAGCAGGTTTTTAGCACTTGTAAAGGTTTTAACACAGACTGGTGTGTGGTATATGCAAGTCAATCATGGCTAAAAAGTTCAGGCTCTGAAGTCCAAGGAACTCTGGGCACTGGTCCAAAACACATTCCACTCATATCTGCAACTAAAGGTTACTTGATGTGGTCAAATTAAAAATCCAGGGAACCAGAAGATTATTATGAAGGGCTCCAGGTCCACCTGACATTTTCAATTTGAAAGTGATTAAACATACAAAGTGTTCATGCAAGCATTAACTATAAGATTTAAGCCACAAACACTGCTGTCTCTCTCTGTCCTTTAATTATGGTGTTTTTTTTCTGCACTATCCTACTCATGTATTGGATATCTTTAGACCTCCAGGTTCTTAGTTATATTCCATTACGTGAAAGCTTTGCCTCAGTACTTAACACTGTGTTTATGTAGCTGTAACACGCTGAGCGTAAAGAGGATCATTCCAGGATTGGTACAGTTTAGGTAAATGAACAGAAATCGTAATCTACATTAAATAAGACTGACATTTTTGAGATAATTTGTTGAGTGCATTTGTCCAAAGCTTAGTCGTGCGCTACACAGAGCAATGACCTTTGTCGCTGAACATCTGCTATCACAGAGACATTAAAGGCTGATGTGTTATCACAGTGTACAGTAACCCAGCAGGAGTGATTCATCCAGCTGCAGCCCACTCCAGCCTCCACACACTGACTTGCAGGAGGTTGAAGATCCATGTAAAGCAACCTAAAGAGCTTCCCTTAGTGGTTTTTCCACAGTGGCTGCATCTGTTATCCGACACTTATTAGAGCACAGTCCGTGTTTTGAGTGACGGGGCATCTGGATTTAGCAACAGTTTGCGCTTGGAAGGACTCGGATCTGCGGCTTTTCGGGCGCTGTCGCTCAGACACAATTCACAGTCGGCCCACTGAGAAGTAATGACTCAGAGAAAGGCTTCACGTACACACTTCTCTCCCCACTGGGCTGGGCCACCACACATCTTAATCAGGACAAATGCATCACTGCGCTAGAATGCTGTGGGGACAGCAGTTGCAGGAGGTGAAGGCTTCTCACACCCTGGCCTGTGGTTTTACAAACAAATCATTAATAAAACCATTACCAATAACATGGAGGATAGCAGTTCAAATCTAATACTGCCCTCAAAGACTAATGGGAACTGTTTGTTTGTGTTGCCGGCCTGTCAAATCCTGTTGCTCAAAACAGTTGCAGGGAAGCCTTGACTTGATTGCACTAATAAGGGCAGAAAAAAGGAACGATCTCCTCACAATGTTGAGATTTGTGTCCCCTCTCAACTGCAGCACAGCTGTCTTAACAGTACCCCCCCTCCCTCCTCCTGTTCCCCTGCGGGGAGGGAAGGGGGAGTCAGCATCGTATTTCTATCAGCTAGTTGTCCTAAAGTGGTACAGTGCCAGTTCACCCTCTCAAATCCACGGAACAAGAGCGGCACACATTATTTCCACATGGAGTCAGAAAGCATGCTAAAGGATAACACCAATCACATGCTCTGTTCTGACAGTCCAGTCTGTTGTCCCTTTGTGCAGCATGAAGTTCAGTGGGCTATTTGCCATGTAAGAGAGAGAAGAGGAGTCTGCATGTGAGTGGAGGGGAGATGAAGGGGCGGGGGGCCACTTTTGCAGGATTAGAGGAGTCATGCATTTTAGGCAGTCCTTCCTCTATTTTTAATCAGCCTAGTTTGATGTCTATTCTTGAGCCACTCCCTAATAGTGACTGAGAAAATGAGTCTTCCTTTCTGGAGCAGTGTCTCTTGGCTCCAGGCAGCGTGATGATGGTGACACAAAGGATCCTCTGTGTCACTTGGCTGTGATGCAGCACAGAAGAGGCTGCTGGAGTCAGGCTGTCCTCCACCAATCTGGTCTGGAGGGGCGCGGCACTGCTATCTCATCTTATCTCATTTTCAAAGAATATTTAGGCTGCATGTGGATGAGGAAGTCTTTGGATTTTATACACGGTAGTAAAATTAACTCCATACATGAGACTGACTTTTTCAATATTAAATAATAAACACACAGAGACCTGATGCATGTTAGTAACATATTCATGCACTCCTTAGAACTTATAACTGTTCTTTGCAGGTATTTAAACAGGTAAGAAAGAATCCTTTTAATAGCACCATCTCTCAACAGAGGATGCCCCCATTCTGTTTTGTTGGAGGTAATCGTATACATGCATAATCATGTTCTGGTCACCAGAATCAACTTTTTAAAAAATGCATATGACATCAGAGTACAGACATGCCTCTGCTTCTCTGTGGGCTGCCCTCATTTACAGTGCGCCTCTTGTGGCTAGCCTAATTAGCTAACCACAAGAAGACTCCATCGCTACTGCTTTCATTAATTTGGATAAAATTTAAGGCAGAGAGAACACCATAGAAACAGGAATATCTGTTCTAAGTCAGTTGAAAGGGAGAGCTGTGAGTGGATTAGACAAGGGAATGTACACTGAGAGCAGTGGAGCTCCCCTCTAACCCTATAATCTCCCTTGTAACCCCCCCTGGGTCCTGTCCTGACCACAATGGTGGACATGGACTTAATACCGGCTGCGAGTCAAATTAATTAATTGGTCAAAGCTAAAGGAGACCTCAGTAGAAGGTTAATTTTGACTTGAACAGTTCAGTTGCCCCAAGGAAAAAGTAAAAGGCCAGCAAAAGGCCACAGGGAGCAATTATCTTCAATGATACTGCACTTAACTGTACAAAATATCTGCTCTCTTCTGTTCTTCATGCTGCAAGCATTTCTGTTGATCAAGACCCACAGTTTCTGTTCAGCTCTGATCCGATCCAAGCACACCCCCATCATTTTCCATTATATTCTCAAATTTGAGATATTTCACAATCAGAGCTGTTCGACATATAATTACTGTGGACCAACTTTTGGGTTTGAGTCATCTCATGTGTTGGCTTCAGAAGAACTTTTTTGATAAGGTGTTTTCAGCTTGCCAATTTCACATTAAAGCTTTATAGAAAAATAAAACATTTTCAGATAAATTATGAGTCGTCCATGCCTGACTGAATGAATATATACTTAGTTACCTTTTTGGGATATTAATTTTCTGAGATGTTGCATCTTTACTGTCAGTAAGACTAATGAATTTCAAGTGAACATGTAAGAAAAACTAAGCGCATGAGAAACATTTACTTGCACGAAGTGGTTTTATTATTTTAATGGGAGCCTCCAACCCCTCCATGTCAACTTCAGGTTTTAATATTTTTATATGATCACAGCGCTGGAGGCAAACCTGCTCATTACACCACAGTCCTACTGTGTAAACAGAGCAGGATGAAAAACTGTGAGGGGCCCCTGCATGCCTTTGGGAGTACGGAGAGTACTTCATGGTTTTATGCCTGAAAAAGAGCCATAATCTTCCACTTAATCTGGGGCTTTGATTGGAATTCCCCACACGCGGGAGTGGGGGGCTGGGGAGGGGGCAGGTTTACAGTGTATTGTCTTTGGTTTTTATAACCTGCTAATTTACCAAAACATTTCAACTGTTTTTTGTTTTCTTTTTCTAGCCTTATTTGATGAAATAAACAAGCATGACTTTTATTATTTTAATGTGTATTCATTTGTGGGATAAGCAGGTTTGCCCTCAAACTAATTTATGTTCACTTCCAACATTTGTTTTAGTATGAAGTATGGTGGGATAACTCATATGTTTCAGAGTAGTGGGGCTTGTTTCTTACAAAGTATTTGTAGACTTTCCAAATCCCTGGATTTTATAACTTATTTTATTGAATCTTTCCTTTTAAAGTAACTGTTGCCCCCTAGTGTTCAAAATGGGTAATGTCCGGAATTCACAAAAACTCAAACCAAAAGAGCAAATGAAGCCGCTTTTGCAGTTCATCCCTGTCAGACATCACATTAACGCTTTTCAGTGAACACGATCCATCCATGCACATCAAGAACAATGGAAATGCTCAAAAAAAGAGAGAGATCAAAAGATTTTGCGGTAATCTTTACAGCTTTTTGTAAATCACTGGTGAAAACAGGATATTTTTTTCATTAAGCAAAGCAGCAAAAAGGGACTTTTGTCATTTTTAGCTCCACGGGCCTGCTTCTAGATATGAAGTTTAAGACACTATCTAGATTTATTCATCTGGTATCTTGCTCAGCAACACACTTGTTTTCCGTTCCATCACAACTGAGTACCTCAGTTTCCTAAGCCGCAATGTCATCATTGTTAATATGCAACATAGTGCTGCAAAGTGACATGTATTTATTGCAACAGATAGCTAGAATATAAATTACTCCAAAAGCTAGATGCATCTGCAATATGAAAAGCAGGAGGGAAAAAAATAAATTGTGCAATGAACATGACAAAGGTGCATGCCTAATATTCAACTTAAACATCCAAATGAACACCAACAGACAGTATTAAAATATATACATATTTAGTATGAAATATTTTCCAGAGAAATTATAAAAACAAAAACAATGAAGTCTTCTTACCCTGTGACAAAGTCAATGTTTATTCTTTTCTTTTCAATGTTCAATCTTCTATTATGATTATAAGTCAGAAAACAAATTTAATCACAAAATATTAGTCTTTTTTCGAATATGGAGGATGTGAATATCAGGACTGGTGAAGTCTGGGTCTTGTTTGTTAGAAGGAATCTTCTCACAGCTGAAGTTTAGTTGCAGCAACTGAAAGATAGTAAAAAGGAATCAGACAAAAATCCAAACTTAAGTAGGTGGGGAGGGAGAAAAAAAACCCTCAGTGGTTTGGTTCCTACCTCAAAAAACTGCCTCTCCACTTCTGGATTGACACCCTCAGTGCGTTGCTCATAGCAGCAAATGATACAGGTCTCTGGTCCTGAAAGCAGCTTCAAACTCTCCACCAATGGAACGATGGACTGTGTGGACATTTAAAAATGACTTGATGACAATAACCATAAACACACTTTTTTGTTTCAAAAATGATGCTGATAATGTAAAATCTTATAGGGCAACATTAGCTTGAATAACAGAAATCTGTTACACAATACCTGCTCATAATAGATGCAATCTGCCATAAGGACAAAATGTGGCGGAGGCAAGAACTCAGACACATCTTCACCCCTTTGAAGTGAGTAGAAATCAGTGTTATCCTTCAGCAAATATGCAGCAAGTAGATAACAGTATTTCAAACCCTAATTTATGATAATTATTTTTAAAAAAAGACACAAAAACATAAGTACAAACCATTTAAGTACCTTGGCAGTTATGGAGCCAGTACTGATGAGAGCCTCGTTTTCATGGATATTCACCCTCAGAAGGGTCTGCAAATCTTCCAGGTCTGTTACTACAACTTGAGCTCTGCAGGTATTGATTAAAAGAACAAAGTGTTCAGATTACCTTCTGATGTCCAACAACAGCTGTGCGAGACGAGGTAAATCCATTAAAGGAGTAACATAGCTCACCCCAGGGTCGCTGCCATGAGACCTACGACTCCTGTCCCCGCTCCTAACTCCACCACAGTCCGACCAGACCACACGTTGACTCCGGAGGACGGCTCATAAAACTGGCTCGTTTCTAAATATTTGGCAAGAACAATCGCTGCATCCCAGACCACACAACCAACGTCTCCCATGTAGCACTGCTTTACCTTCAAGGCGCGACCGTCATTTGTTTCAATTTCTCTGACAAAATATTTACTTTCATCTGTATCAGCCGCCATCTTGGCTGCGTAAAGGAAGACGACTTCCGTGTTTTTTGGAAATAAAAGCGTTAATTGGACAAAAATCTGATGGGTTGGGTTTAATAATTAGTAATGGAAGAGCTTATTTTGCTTATTTTTATATATATATATATTGAACTTTTATATTTGTTGCATTTATTGCATGCATAAAATGAATTAGTCAACCAGTGAATATTAATGTATTGTGGAAAAATCGAGATCTTGTTATTAAGGTATGCCCAGACGTTCCTTGACAAATATCGATTTTATTTATTTTAAACTATTTTATTTATTTTAAACTATTTTGAACCGTATGATAGATTCTTCGACTTAATATAGCTTTTTAAAATGTCTTTTTGAGATAAAACGCTACGTTTTATCTCAAAGAGAATGAAAACAGTGTGTAATGGCTTTTCTGCAAATGAGATGTATTTTTTTCTAATCATCATCATTATTATTATTTTTATTGTACAAGTCTAAATTTTGGAAGCCTCTTATTTCTATTGCTCATATTTGTTATTAACCTGACATGCGCAGATGTTTACAACGCAGGGAGTTGCTAACAGTTTTTGCTAACTGTCAAGAAGATTCTTACGGTTTACAAAGCTTCATTTTGTTTTTTGTTTGAGTTTCACATAAAATTTAGATAAAACAAATATACAAATTAATATGAAAATGTTTCTCTGTTAACGTGTTTTTGCGAGATTTTAAAATGTATCACAGTAGCACGGATGTAACCGGCGGTGAGACCTCGGACTGCGGTCAGACCGGAAGTTTACCTTCGGCGAACAGACGAGCAGCTACCACTTCACATGATCCAGCATCAACTTCTTCAGCTTTATCCCGACAAAGTTTACATCAAAGAGGTGCGAGTTTCAGCCATCACTCAACTTTACCAGGTAATTTTTTTGATAGCCAAAGGAGCTGAAACTGACAATTGTGATTTTATTTTGTAGAAAATGGATGGATACCATAAAATATCAAAGAAATTAGATGTCTTTTCTCACAGTTATACTTTAATAACATTGTTTTGATAGTGATATAACAGGTATTAGGGCCAGATAATTTAATTCTGTCTTTGGGCAATGGTTTACAGTGAAAACATAAGACACCTGTCTTCATATATTCAGCAGGTCAGACCTACAACAGTTTCAGGATAGGGAGGACAGGTTCATCGCACCTTCAGCCTACCTCGGATAGCTCCTCCTTCCGCAGCCATGGAGGAACACCTGGACTCAGAAGGACACCAGGGTCTACAGGCCCCACAGGTTCACACCCTACACATACATTCATGTTAAAAGGAAAGTACACCCTCTTTTAATTACTCAATTTTATGTCAGGACAAAATAATAATCTGGTCCTCACCAAGTCTTACAATTCGTTAAATAAATCTCAGATGAACAACCCTTGATATATTACAGTGACATCATTTGTTCATGCAAAACTCTGCAGAAATCTGGAGTCAACATGTGAAAAACTAATTACTGCACATTTAAAGTTCATAGAACCACCTTTAAGAGCAATAATCTTGAGTAATAATTTGCTTTTTTTTGTATGACATTATGAGTCTCTTCCATTACTATAGAGGAATTTTGGCCTAGCTTACCTTACAACATCACTTCATTTCATCAAGGATTTTAGGTATTTGTTTACACAATGACTGCAAGGTGTAAACAAATATCTTGCACTCCTTTCCCTATGTGCTTGGCAGCAGATACGAAGACTTTCCACTAATCGTAGCACTGTGTATGATGCACCTCCAGTTTTGTCTGTCCAAAGGTCAGAGGTCTTGTGGGTTTTTTAGATGTAGCTTTCCAAACCCACCCCATGCTATCATATACTTTTAGAGACAAAAACTTTCGTCATGACAGCCCTTCCAAACCAGCTATAGTCATGCAATCAATTTCTTGCTGTCCTGTCAATAACTTTAACATTTATCATCCTAACAGAAGGGTATAGAATCTGAGATGAAGGTTTTCGGGGGGGGGGGGGGGCCTTTTTTTCTTGGGAATTTTATGCTATCAGCTTCAGGTTAACTTGCTGGGAATTCCACTCCTGATGAGCTAAAATGCTTTTTACTTGTGAGAAACTTTTCTCTTTGAGTAATGATAGACTCTAGATTGTTTGGATGATACTGTACAGTCCTTCAATGACTGATGGGCAGCAGCTATTACTTCTCTAAAATAATCAAAAAAAACAATTGCTTATCTTTTTCCCTCTTTGTCTTATGTTAACAGATTCCTGAATGCTCCAGACCTACAAACTGCCAAAAAAAAAAAAAAAGAATTAAGTCTATTTCAAAACTGAAAGAGGGTGTTCACTTTTGTCTTCACACCACTGACTGGCACTTTTACGGCAATTAAATATTGTTCAAAATTAGTCTTTTCTCATTCAGATTTACTTTTCTTTTTTTTTTTTTTTGTAGGAACAAGTTGCTCCTCTGCATCCACAACCTCTGGTGCCTCTGTGATTGTAGCAGTGGTTGAAGGGCGGGGTTTGGCCAGGGGGGAGATTGGCATGGCTAGTTTCAATTTGAAATATCCGGAGCTCGTACTTTCTCAGTTTGCAGACACAGGGACATATGCCAAGGTAACTGAACCTTTTCTTACCACCTAACAAGATTTGAGAAGAAAATGTGAAATACAGCGAGTACATCTCACACATTTATTATTCTTCTGAAGGTCATAACTAAGATTCACATCTTAGTGCCTGTGGAAATACTGATGCCAGACACAGCTAGTGAGAAAGGGAAGGGGACAAAACTCTTCAAGCTCATCACTGAGAATTTCGCGGTACAAAATACAGTTTGTTTGTTTTTTTCATTTTCAGTCACTCCCTTTTAGTTGCACTTCAGTGAATTATGCCAGAATGGATCACTTATTAACATATGTTACTGGAAGATAATATTTTAATTGCTCTTTTTCACATTTTTGTGCAAGGGTGTAACTTTCACTGCAATTCAAAGGAAGTATTTTAATGAGAGGAAAGGACTGGAGTACATTCAGCAACTATGTGCTCCAGAATTTGGCACTGTCCTCATGGAAGTACAAGCAAAGTAAGCAACTCAAGACATTAATGCACAGAGATACACTTACTCTAGCCATTTTCATTAACAATCATTATTTATTTAGGTATTATTGCCTGGCAGCTGCAGCTGCTTTGCTGAAATACTTAGAGTTTCTCCAGAATTCTGTTTATGCTGCCAAGTCTCTTAAAGTGAGCTTTAAAGGAAGCGAGCAGACAGCCATGATTGACTCAGCGTCTGCCACTAACTTGGAGCTGGTGGTCAACAACAGAGACCACAGGTATGAGAGAAGACAACAGCAAGATTATGATTTTTTTTCTATGAAGGAAGTATCTAATCACATAAATCTACAGTCTGCTTCTGTCCTTAATTATCTTTGTATAGGAGTGAGCATACACTTTTAGGGGTACTCAACCACACAAAAACACCTGGTGGCATTAGAAGGCTGCGATCCAATATTCTGGAGCCCCTGGTGGATTTGGAAACCATCAACATGCGCTTGGATACCATACAAGAGCTGCTCCAAGACGAGGAGCTCTTCTTCGGTCTCAGGGATGGTCAGGAACTATTTTAATCTCACACAACATACTGTTTGGCATTGACAAGGTCGTGACAGAGTTGGTCCTTTTTCTCTGTTCAGCTATAGGTCATTTCCTCGACATCGACCGGCTGCTTTCTGTCCTTGTCCAAATCCCAAAGCAGGAAACGGTGTGTGCAGGACTTTTATTTCTCTTGACTGGATCAGTTAAACTTCCAGCAGTTCCACCTTTTCAAAACATTCTTTGTCGTTCTGTATTTGTGTATTCTTCAGTGGTGGCAACTTGTTCTTACAGGTTCAAGCGGCTGAATCTAAGATTACACATGTTATTCAGCTGAAACACACGCTAGATCTGGTGCCGCGGCTCAGGGTCTGTGACTATTGACAAGAATGAAATAATGAATGAATGACTCATCCAAGAGCCACAGATTCAGTAATAGAAAACATAACACACAGTACTCATCTTTATATTATACTTTATTAACAGATGGTGTTAAAGAACTGCAACACAGCTCTGCTGAAGGCATACAGTACCACGCTGGAGGATAACAGGTTCAGAAACTTTTATCCTGGTCCCGATGAAGTGAGCTTACTAGCTGTTTGGCACAGGGTTTGACCCCCGTGTACACTTTTTTTTTTGGTTCAGGTTTGACGTGATCCTAGAACAGGTCAAGACGGTTATAAATGATGACACAACGTACCTTAAAGGGAGTCTAAACCTGCGCACCCAGAAGTGTTATGCGGTGCGCCCAAACATCAACGAGTTTCTCGACATTGCACGTAGAGCTTACACTGAGATTGTGGATGACATCGCAGGTGCCACAGCTTTATTGAATGTCACCACTGCAGTGTTTGTGTATAGTTTATTGAAAACCTTAAGGATATTGTGTGTGATTGTTTTGCACAGGACTTGTGAACCAGATGGGGGAGAAATATGGCCTGCCATTGCGCACCAGCTTCAGCACAGCTCGAGGCTTCTTTATCCAAATGAAACTTGAAGGAGTGAACTTAGCTGAGGGGAAACTCCCCTCAGAGTTCATCAAGGTAAAATCCACTAAAGAGGTAAATGAAACACTGAAAACCAGTGGACTAAGTAGTACGGAGGAAAATGGAGATTCAAATGGTAATGAAGGAGACTAAGTTGATTCCAGTGGGGCAGGTAATAGAAAACCATTGTTTTCCACCATATTTTTTATTATCTTCTGCCTTAGGTAACCAGGTACAAAAACAACTATTGCTTCACTACCACAGACCTGATGAAGATGAACGGACGCTGCGATGAGGCCCTGAGGGAGATCTTTCACATGTCTTATGTGTGAGGGGACAGTGATCTTGTGACTTACAAACTTGCACAGTGACGCATTGTTTGTTCAAAAACTGAAATACTGATTTGTTCTCGAAAAAGAATCTCAAATTTCAAAACTTCTTTGAGAAATTGATAAGTTGATTTATTATAATTTCACAAAGGTGAAATAATAAATGTGGATAAAAGGGGGAATAGTTGAAAGACATCTTAAAATGAGAACCTGTGATTTTTGTTGAAGCATATTTATTATTTAAAACATACACAAATATTTTTTTCTAGTTAATAAAAGCAATTACTGAATTTGTTAAGATTTTCGCACTTTCTTGGTCTGCTCAACTTCATTTTTAATCATACAAATAACTTGTTATTTAATACACTCTGTGTCCACTAGAGGGTACTGTTTGGGTGTATTTTTGTATTTTTCTTTCCAGGAATTTTCTCTTTCCTTCTACTTATCTCTTTGCAGGGTAATATGTCAACTGCTTAGCACCATCCATGAGCACATTCACTGCCTTTATAAACTCTCTGACGCTGTATCCATGTTGGACATGTTGCTCTCTCTGGCCAATGCATGCACAATCTCAGACTATGGTAAGAATAAAATCAGTTTGATTCCTTGGACCGTCAACTGAACCTTGATTAAGTTTGATCTATTGGCTTGGAGTGAAGGGGGCCTTGCAGTACGTATGTATATGACCCACCATCTCAAATGAAAGCCAGTAGGTGCTTTACTAAGGAACTTTTCTGGGCTCTGTTCTTTCTTGTGAGCAGCAGCCCCCCCATCAGCCATGTGGGTGGTGAGTGCTGGCCCTCAGCTGTCTGAAACTGTCTCTCTATAGATGTGTGCTGACTGCGTGCCCCCTTCTATCCCTGGCAGCTTGTACTCAGATTACCCTTCTTACATAAGTGAACCAGACAAGTAGAGGAACTAAATGACAGAAATTATTGTTTTATAATATTATGGCTTTTCTGTCAATAAAGATACAATTAATTATGTATACATTTAATATGTTGTGTGACTCTTACAATGTAGTTCTATTTTTATTCTTTTTAAAATATCTTAAAAATGTGTATTAAGGCTAACATCTGAGCTAAACATGAAACAAAAAAATTTCTGTCTTTCTTGTGTGTGCGTGTCTATTAGTGCGTCCAGAGTTCACAGACACTCTGGCCATCAAGCAAGGCCGTCACCCCATTCTGGAGCGAATTGGACGACAGCAGCCCGTATCTAACAACAGCTACATCTCAGAGGGCAGCAACTTTGTCGTCATAACTGGACCCAACATGAGCGGCAAATCCACTTACCTCAAACAAGTGGCTCTGTGTCAGATCATGGCCCAGATTGGTTGGCAGCAGATATTCTAACCTCATGGAAAATTGTGATTTGAACTGATTTGACTTTATTTTTCAGTCATCAACCCTATTGCTCACGTTATTCTTCCAGGCTCTTTTGTTCCAGCTGAGTACGCCTCTTTTCGAGTAGCTGATCAGATTTTCACCAGAATTGGTGTGGATGATGATTTTGAAACTAACTCTTCTAGCTTTATGTTGGAAATGAAGGAGGTTTGTTTTATTCCCCTTCACATTGCTGACATTCTATTATTACACTTTGGGGGGGAAAATAATCTCTTTTACTGTATATTTCTTGCTCTAAAGATCTCTTACATTATCCACAATGCAAGTGACAGATCCTTGATCATCATAGATGAGTTGGGGCGTGGTACCAGTGCCGAGGAAGGCATTGGCATCTGTCACTCAGTTTGTGAGTTCCTCCTTAGCCTAAAGGTAGAGTATTGAGTGAGTTCAGTTCTTCTCTCCCGCTCCTCCCTCTCATTTCAAAAAACCTGATGATTCAGATTCCTGTCTTCTGTTTTAAACACTCAGCTTTTCTTACTTTTGTTGTGATACACCTCTTGGATCAACAATAAAGCAGCAGAACAAATAGAAATTGAGCATACTCCCCTTTGTTTAATTCATAAAGGTGCGTCACTGTTCCCTTGTGTTTGCAGGCGTTCACTTTGTTTGCCACACACTTCCTTGAGCTGTGTCAGCTGGAGTCTCTCTATCCAAACGTGGAGAATCAACACATGGAGGTTCAGCACACACGCAGTCGTGAAACTGGTGAAGAACGAGTGGTGTATACTTATTTGCTGAATCGAGGATGCTCAGAAGAAAGACATTATGGTATAGAGTCATAAAAATCCAAGAACAGCCCTGTTCATTTTTTAGTTGTGAAAATGTTTATCAAGCTCAGTTTTACTTCTCTAGGTCTGAGAGCAGCAGAAATGACCGCACTTCCTCTGAACGTAGTCCAAGAGGCTAAAATAGTTGCCTCTAAAGTCAGCCAACAGCTTTTGGTATGTCCGATAAGACTTTGACACTTTTTTTTCTACTATTTTTAATAGTCAAATATTTGCTCAAGGCCTCTTAAGACAAAAAGCTAAAATATTCCTGTGTTCTACTTACAAGATTAGGATATATAAGAGGCATAAGGAGTTAAAAGACATTAAAAATGACTAAATCTAATCTATTTTCTTCTTCCAGGCCAAACGTCACACTGATCCAGAAACTCAGAGGCAGAGAGCTGTGTACCACCTGGCCACTCGCCTCTTGCAGACTGCCAGAAACTCAAGATTAGACCCAGAAAGCCTACGTATGTACCTGAAAGGACTGAAAAGGCAATATGAGGCTGAGCTGCAGGCTGCAGAGCCACCAAGGGTTATTGACACAGAAGAGGAATGACTGACTTCACCACTCAGTGGGGAGATGCAAATGAGAAAAAAAAGGAAATGACTATTGATTACTACTGAGCATACTTATTTAATATTAATAAGATTTTTTTTTTTGGTAGCACTATTTGGCTGTCATATATACACAATGTGTAGTCATTTAATTTCTGTAATAAATGTTGTGTGTTTTTTATAAATAAATAAATAAATAAATAAATGATCATTTGACAAAAGCAGTCCATGAAAAACAAATAAATGAATTTTAAAAATTGTAATGATTACAGTAATGCATGTATACTACTGATAAAGCATGTGCAAAATTGTCACAGTCATTTTTTTCGATTTCTTTTTAGTTGTTTTACTCTTGGAGGTGGACTGTGGGAAGTGCAATGACCACTATTTCGTTTTACGTAATTAATATACGATTTTCTGACCAGCAAAATGCGGAAAACACCGACTTTGCCTTGTGTGACGATTTCTGTGGTCGGTGTGTCACAATTCTTAAAACAAGCATCCCCTATCAGTCTGACTATGACCCGCCCCCGCGAACCAGAAGCAGCAGTGTGACGGGCAGGGCGAGAGAAAGCCAGGCTGGAGCTGCGCCGGGAAGTAGGGAGTCTGCCAGAGTCAACGCAGAACAACCCATCTTCACTACTAACCAAGGGAACAGATAACTGAAGCTACAGGTATTCCGCTGACAGCTGTCTCCGCCGGTGTTATATCAATTTCTTGTCCGTACAGAGCCCCCCACCCGGTTGTTAGCATAGCTTAGCTTTGCACGCAGGCCTGGGGAGGGCCTGTAGCTGAAGAGTGGAGCGACGCCGGGTCAGAGATTTCAGGAGAGACCGAGGCTGCTGCGCTAGCATTAGCAAAGGAGGCCCGTGAGACAGATGTCCACGCCTCCAGATAGGCTGGGTGTTTGGGGAAAGAGCCGAAGAGTGAACTATTTCTTTTACGAACTGTGTTGGTCTTTAAAGTTATATTGTTCAACATTCTTGTTGTACTAATTGGATTGACCGGCTAACATTAGTGTCAAGCTCACGTTAGTTGGCTAGTTAGCGCTTGTGTTAGCTAGCTCATTCATAGTGCTGACTGAGTTGTAGTTACTCATAGACGAACTTAAAAAGTGGTGACGAACCTTTTTCCGGTTGGGGTTTTAACTGGTATGACAACTGCTTGTGGTCGTGTTCTGGTTGCCGTTCAGGAACCACATTTAAATGTTAGAAGTTAGCCATTACAGTGGAATGACACGGTCAACACGCTTGCCTCATCTTTCGCTTTCATCCTTAATATTCTTATAACGTGTGACTCAGGGCAAACCTGGAAAGGGTTTTTCTCCAAACTTCTCTTCTTTTTCTCCGATTATGGACGGATACCACGCGATTTGGAGTAAATCCAGCTTCAATTACGCCTCATTTACGTTCAGCATGACCAAGCAAGCTGGGACATTTAGTACTCCACTTTGTAAACCTCTTGCTGAGGTGGCGTCAGGGATATCAGTCTATCTCAGACAAGTTGAGCTGCTGTGACTTATTTCTGGTATTTACTCCGAGTGACACTTGTGCTGGCACACCCACCACATCTGCTTTTATATGGTGGCCTAATATAGTGTTATGTGTCATTGCTTATTACTGCTTTTCTGGAGGTTATTGAAAACTCTTCCCGGAACCTTCTAGTTTGAGAAAAGCAAAGTATACACAAAGATAACCCTGAGCTTATCTTTGCCTCTTATTTCAATTGTTGGTATTTTGTCTAGTGTACTACCTATGAGTAGTAGATCATATGTGTTAATGTTTTCCTCTTTATCCTTGTGTAATTACTGTGTACTTTGATACTTTATGTTGATAGCAATGCATAAGTTATCACCTTATTATCTCTACAGCAGGATTGATCCAGCTTCCTATTGCCTTAGTTCTAAACTAGATTTGCTTGTAATGACTGTCGCTAGATAAAAGATGTCAAGGTTTTTGTAGAGTAAAAGTTAAACTTTTACAATGTTCATGCATTGCTATAAAACTGAATCCAGTACTATAGCTGTTTATAAGTGAAGCGGGAGTGCTTTTTTTTGTGATTAAAGTTCTTCAGATTTTGTGTAAAATTTTGTTTTCAAAAGCATTTTGAGTGGTCCATCATTCTCATTTTTGGGTATAAGCAAAGGGGAAAAGTTAAATTTTGATTTTTATCCTGTATGATGCGTTGATTGGTTTATGTTCTGGACTGTTAGAAATTATATGTTTTGAAATACCCACACACAAGCTTATAGTGTAGAACATTGCATGGCCTTGTTTTCAAGTACTGCTCGTGCTGCCTTTTCGGCCTGATGGTTGTTATGAGTTGCCAGCCAAGTGGGTAGATTCCGGGGAGCCAACAGCCCGAGAGGGCTTTGTCCTCCAGGCTCATTTTGATGCTGGAACAAGGCTAAGGCTGGATAAGGAAGCTCATACACCTTCCACTCTGAAGCCTGGGGCTGAAAAGGAGAAAGCAAGCCTAGAACTTTTACACCCTCAATTCCAGTCTTATGCTATATGCCGCTAAGCAATGTTGTTCTATGGGTACTTAAAACTTAATCTGTTCTGACATGGGAGTTCCTAGGAATATACCAAACAAGGAGTGTGGGAAAAGTGTTTTGTTTTGGTAGCTATTGCAGGATACTTTTTTTAATATACATCACTGTATTTGAATTATTCATTTATATCTTACTGTACTTACTTGCATTTTGGCATAGCTAGTTCAAGGCCTACTTATCAGGAATCATATCATCTAGGGCATTTAAGTGTCTCCATACTACGTGCTAGCCTTAATTTAGTCTTTCTGTACTGATATGTTTGATCCAATTATGAATGACACATCTTCTAAGGAAGTCGTGAATGAAACTATATAACAGGCAAGCAGATGGTAAGAAATAAAGGATTGTTCTTTCAGCAGCACTCTGTAATAACACACTTTCAAGAGTTGCACCCCCCTAAAAAAAAAAAAAAAAATGTTGTAGTGGACTGTATATGAAGGAATGAATCCTCCCCCATATGACATGCAAAAGTATCTAGGGAACCAGAGTGGACAGGTTGAATGTAAAAGTTGAACATTATCAAGCAACTATTAAACTCAGACAATCTGATATGCTTGCTTCACTCAAAACTCTTCAAAAATGTATTGTATAATAAAAACTGTGGGGGGGGGGTGTTACATAAGTTTGTGCTTAGTAGAAAGGCTTAGTTTTTTCAGAATTGGAAAAGTTGAATATTAAACATGTAATAGACCTTTCATGCTTTTTTTCTGTGTTATGGAAGTGCAATAAGGAGGTTTTTGAGGAGTGAGGAAGAATCAGCACTATACTACAGGACTAAACCTGTCAGTCTTCTGGAAGGCCTGCTGTGGAAAGTTATTCTTAAATGTATTATCATGGGTAATCTCCTTAATCCAAGTCACTAAAGAGGTCTGCTCTACAACACTGACTCTTAGGCTGTGTGGCTGCCAGTTCCTGGGTGTAGGTTGGGATATCACAGCACTTTAGGTAACTTACTGTCAAAGTCATTGTATTGTAGACAACTTAATGCTGCCTCTGTTATACAGGGGATTTTTTCTTGTTACAGTTGTCAAATAACCTGGGTTTTATTTATTTTTGCAAGTATGCAATATTGTATGGGACTGTTGTTAATTTGCAAGAGAGAGATTCTGATTCAACAGGTTTGAAAAGGATGATTATTGCTGGCCCAGATATTCACTCTCCATCTTTTTTGATTACATCACAACCTCACAAATGATTATTATGATTATTTCAAGAGAGATGTTGTGTAGTTTAAATAAATAAATAAATGTAAATGTGGAAACACTTGGAAGTACTCCAGGCTCCATTCCAATTTATTCTTATTATTTCATATATCTACTGAAAGCTTATTCATAGCTTTCAGTAGATATAATGCATAGGTCCTAATAATGTGTTGTCAGATGTGCTGATGAAGTCTCAGGGCATCTTGACTGCAAACTTTTCTATAATGGGGGGAAAAAAATCTTTCTTCCTTGGCTTTAAGTATGAGTGAGCTGATCTGTAACTGCAGCTGAGCTTAACCCCCAACACTTGCATGTGGGTATATTTTTGCCTCCTGTGTATCCATCCTAATATGAGTTCAGAACACCACCATGTTGTCCTTGTAGGGGCTGACGGAGGGAAGTGACTAAATGAGACTGTGAGCTATCTTCTTTTTAGCCTACTTGCCCTTGGGATGTTATTGACCTATTTTGTCCACATTTAATCCAATCTCAGTGAAGTTGACTTTTTTTAAAACTCTGGGCCTACAAGTATAATATATATTTATTTTACTTTTACTTTTTAATGGGCTTGTGTGGTTCATGTTTTGGGTGGCACCCCTCTATGAATAAATGAAAATGGACAAAAGATGTTAAGCTGTCTACCAGAAGTGATCTTGTCTAATTAAATCACTTAGAAGAGCGTTGATAGGCTGAGTTCTCACTTGCAGCACTGTTATACTGTACTTGGACATGTTTTGTAAAGCGGTGTTTGTCCTGCAAATTAATGTTCGTTTAGAGGAGCCTAGCTGAGTGTGGCAAGACTTTAAGTGGATAGAAATGTTCCACAAGCCAAGTGCACAGGTTTATTTAAACCTCCTACTTCAGCTGTTACAGGATAAGGATCACAAGAATGTAGCAGTTGTTGTTGTTGGCAGAAAACTGTAAGAGAAATAAATGTACAGTGTAAAATGTTAGTTGATGAACACTGCAGTTTGATCTTCTTAAAGGCTAATTGGTACTTTTCTTTCTTTCCTCAGAATGGCAGTGGATATCTATGACACTCAGTACCTTCTCATCCTGGCCCCCTCCCTGGTCATCGCCCTCATGTTCCTCTTCTTCTGGCTCTTTATGAAAGAAACCTCTTACGATGAGGTTCTGGCTAGGCAGAAGCGGGACCTCAAACTGCCAACAGCCAAACCAGAGCTCCGTAAGAAGAGCAAAAAGAAGAAGACCAAAAAGAAGGACCTTTCCAGTGGAGATGGTGGAGAATCGGAAGAAGATCTGAAAGATTTTGATGTGACTGATGGTGCCAACAGTTCCAGCATGGAAGCAGAAGAGGAACCTGCACCAGTGGTTACACCAGATCCTGCTCCACCAGCTCCTGATGTGTATGTGCCAGCTTCAGAATCGCCAGAGGCTCCCACTAGCCTAAGAGAGAGAAAGAAGAAGGAGAAGAAAGCTGCCAAAGCTGCTGCTGCAGCTGCTGCCTCTGCTGCTGCAGCAGCTTCACTCTCAGACGAGTCTGAAGTAAACGACTCTAAGCCAGCAAGCCCCAAGACAGAGCCGCCTCTGACTGCAAGCAAGCAATTAAGTCTGCCCTCTCCACAACCTGAGGTCCCAGCTCAAGCTGCTCCAGCTCCTGTTCAGGCTCAGACACCTCCCCAAAACTCTGGGAAGAAGAAGAAGAAACAGAAAACGGAGCCCGGTCAGTATATTGCCGTGCGTTTTCTTTGGGGAAACGTGTGACTTGCCTGTAAGCCGTTTTATTTGGTCAGTGCTTTTAACAAAATAACACAAATTATTTCCAGTAAAAATGTTACAGGGAAAAAAAAGGAGCCTTTTCAAGTTTATTGATTTATTCCAGTAATGAAATGGCAATTTGATATTCTATGCGACTGCCAAAGCAGACGTTCTGAACGTGAGTTCTTGATTGTTTCTTTTTCAGTGAATGTCCAGCAGTCAGAGGTAAAAACAGAGTCACCAGCAACAAACAAGAAGGAACCTCCCACTGCAGCTGAAACCAAAGTTTTGGATGGTTCAACCCCAACTGCTTCTAGCGGAGAAAAAAAGAACTCCACCAGGAAGCAGAAGAATGAACCTGGTAATGATGATCAAGTAACCTCAGAAGATAAATCATATCACTCCTCTAGATTAAAGCTTAAATTGAGGTCTGTGTTTCCAATTTCCAAAATATTTTCTCCTTTAATTACAGTAGATGAAACCCACATTTTGGCAAGTTCAGCAGCTTCTGTCAACCACCAGGCAGTCCATAATGATAACATGCCATCCAAAGGCTCAGGCAAGAAACAGAAAAATGAGACTGATAAAGGTAGGAGGTTATTTTTGCTTTCTCTCTTTTTTATGTTTAATTTTCCCTTTACTGTTCAACTATTTATTACATTGATAAACTATATGACTTGTGTAACTTGACAGAGAAGACAGAGATGAAGCTGAAGGAGCTGCTATCTGGTTTGTCCAGCCTAACTCTGTCAGAAGCAGAAACTGTCAGTGTCTTGACTCTCCTCCGAGAGAAAAGCCCTAATGCCTTGGATGCCTGGCACAAAGTGAGAGCTTAATAAGTAGCCACATTGAATTGTGATAAATGGCATGATGCATCATCTTTAGTTGCACATCTAGCGCCTGCTCTTAAAAACTTCTGTCTCTCATCACAAGTCTACAGCAAGGCCCGACCCAGCTGCACAGGAACGAGAGAAACTTCTTACAACCCTCCAGGAGGAAGCCTCCATTGCCAAAGACAAAGTGAAACAGCTTAGTCAGGTCTGAATTCCTGTGTTTTACTATATGAATTGTAACATAATGGATTTATTGCCTAAAGAGCCACGGGATTTCTGGAACAATTACTTCTCATTCCACTGATAAATGTGGCACGTCTGCTTGCTATTGTGCCGTAGGAGCTTCAGGTTGAGAAACAAAAGACTGGCCGGGTGGAGACTATGATGAGAGAGCAACGCGCAGCCATGGAGAAGGAGCTAGGGAACATGCAGGTTAAAGCTCAGGGCAGCTACCAGGAGCTCCAGACCATGCAAATAAAGGTGAACACTTGATGTCTGATGTTACAGTTTATGATTGCTATACAGTGCTGTCTTATTTGATATAACACAGATCGTAATTAGTAACGTGGGGAAAATTCAGCACTGTTAAATGTTAAGAAACTGAACTTTCAACGAGCTTCATTGTGAAGTGACTGTGACTTTGTGTGTGTAGTTTCAACAGGCGAGGGAGCAGCTGGAAAGCCAAATCACTCGGTTGCAGCAGGAGAACGGTATCCTGAGGGATGCAGTCAGCTCAGCCACCAATCAGATGGAGAGCAAGTAAGCGTTGTTCTACTCTGTTGTGGTCTTTAAGGCTCCTTGCATGTATTTCACATGTAGCTTTAGCAAGGTTGTACATCACGACATATATGTTGCACATGTCCCTAATAAAAATTAATATATTCTACAAATATTATTATCACAATAAAACAATGTGTTCTCTGAGAAGGGCGTGTGCCATCACTGAACAGCACAACACTAAAGTACGTGATGGTTGTAGTCGGCCATTTAATCCTCCACCCACTAAGAGTCCACAGATTCAGTACAAATTCCTACATTTCCTTCACTGTTTTCTGTTTTCATAGTGAGTTAAAAATGCAGTTGCTGCCAAAAACTGAAATGGTATCCTTAGGTGCTTGATGAAACAGATCAAAGCAAGATTGTGCAAAGTAAAAACACTCGACTTTATGTAACATTCAACCCCAGACTAGAAGCAGAGCAATAACTATTCTCTGAAGACGTTAAGATGATCTAATAACTGGGAACAAACAACTTCTACTTCATTTGATTTAGGGATGAGAAATACAGACAAATGTTCTCATGAAAAACAGAAATTTTATTATTTGATAAAGTTTGCCAAATTGTAAAGTTTGGTATTAAAGTTAATAAAGTTCTTACCATTCACAGAAGTAATTTATGCTGTGCATCATCATTTGTGCATTATGTGATGGAATTTGGTTGGTCAGCTGCATACTTGAAATTAGTCCAGAAGCAGTGCGATTTTATTTATGTTATTTTATGTTATTATATATTATATTCCTCCTTTTGGAAAAGACTGTGTACACTTCCAGGATAGTTTGAAATCAGCTACACACACACTTTCACATGTGTTGCTTGTGTTCGTATGTGACTAAAATATTCATAATGAGAATTACTGTGACAACATTACTAAATGCTTACATATTGATTGTAAACTTCGTCAAATTACCGTTTTAATTTTGTCCTTATGAATCAACGGTATTGAGAAATGTCAAGATTTTTTCATTGTTTTCTGAGTAGTGTTGATTTTTTTTTTTTTTTTTAACACTTGTATGCATGTGCAGTGCTTTTTGTTTTTATATGCAACATTAAAGTAAACCTATCTTGTTTTTACAGAATGTAAAATGTTCTCCACAGGTTAACAATAATTTGTTTGATCAACAAGTTTTTGTGTGAATGCTCCGTTAACCATTTTCATACCATCTGCTTGATAGGAATTCAGCAGAACTGAACAAACTGCGCTCTGAATTCGCTGGTCTAATGAAAGAATTGGCAGACAACAACAATAAGCTGCAGCAGGAGGAGCACCAGAGGAAATCATTGGAGGTCAGCTACAAGCAAAACGTGTCCCAGCTGGAGGTATGATAATCTAAATGCACATTATGTGTCTTTAGCATGAGTATCCTCAGCCAAAATACTAATGAACTGAGTTGGACTTGACACAGGCATGCTGTAAAGCTTCAGATATGGCCAGTAGGTGTGGCAGCATTACTGGGGAAATGGGGGGGTGGAGGGGGATTTTAGTGGAAGTCCTAGGGAGGGGTGTGGGAAACTGAACCTGAGATGAGAGGGTTTGTTGGCTTTTGAAGCTGGAATGTTTGAGACTTTGTGCTGTGTATAAACAACACTTTTCCTGCAAGGCATTCACATCAGCCCTCTCTGTATTTTCATGCTCTGCAGTTTAAAGGTGGAAGTTCCTGGTTTGACAGGGGCAAGTCTTTGCAAATAACCTAAGCATTAAAAAGAACTGAGTTACACAATGTAAAAATGTTAACAAAAGAGACCACCACAGTTCATTTCATCTAGACTTTCTAATAAGAAGGGAGGAAAAGCAGACATCATTTGTATCTATAAAATTGTATTTTTCAACAACTGCACCTGCCTATAGCTGTGATCCTAAAACAACATAAGCTCTAGGTGCATGTGGAGTATGTGGAAAAGTTGATGTTGTTTCTTCATTCCCAGGCCCAGCTACAGGATGCAAAACGACGCTGGGAAGAGCTGCAAAATTTCCTCCACAATGTCAATGCTGAAAGAGAGAAGCTTCAGGCTTCTAAGCAAGGTGATAAAGCAAAAACATTACACACGAAATCTTTGTAAGTTATTCCAAATCTGGTAACATTCAGCAACTGAGTGTTTATGTGGACTTGCAGAGCTCCACAGCCAGCTGCTGGCAGTTGAGACAGAAATGAACAACAAGAACAAGGAGATCCAGACACTACACAGCAGCCTAACTGAAGCCATGGTGTCCAAGGAACAGCTGGAGCAGAGAGTGATGGAGCTCATGGAGATGTCCCAGCACAGTATGCAAGATGAATCACTGCAGGAGCAGGCGCAAGTCCAGGTGAAGCATTGCAGCATCTCACACATGTAAAATAAATCAATTTATCTTGGATTCGGTAAGAATGAGAAGATGATGGCAGAGAAAAGGGTAAAAAGGTGTTGGCTACCATAATGACTGGCATCACATTAAATAAAATTTAAGTTCTGTTATTGCTGACCTAAATTCAGTCAAGTGAAGGCTGCACTTAGGTTCAGAACAGATAGAAGAACCAAATGAAACTCTTCCTAATGTTAATACTGTTTGTTTAAACAGGAACTTATGAATGAAAACAAAGGTCTTCAGGTCCAGATCGAGAAATTGCAGGTTGAAAAAGAGAGTTTTCAGACTCAGATATCTTCCCAGGTATGAGCCAACTTTTTTTTTTTTTTTTTTTTTTTTTTTAATAATCTGTGATTTAGAAAAAAGGCCCTGTTAGATTCATACCTATGCGTGTATATTTTTCTGTTTCACATACAGGCCACACATGTCTCCCACATTGAGGAGTTACAAAAGCTGTAAGCAAGACAGGATATTTTCAGACTTTGATTGCATTAAACACAATACTATTTAGGTTTTTTTTTTTTCATATTTCACCCCCCACCCACCCCTCATTTCTTCCTTTGTTCTGCCTAGGTTGGCTGAAAAAGAGTTGCAGCGGAAGAGTCTAGCAGATTCTCTCAATGCTGAGAGGAGCAGTGGGGCTACTAGGGAAACTAATATGCAGGTGTGGTTAAAAGGGAGTGTCATCTGCAGTTCTTGTACAAGCGTGTCATAGATTCATTTGTCTGCAGGAATTTACTATTCTGAGTGAGCATTTGAACTTATGAGCATATGCATTAACACGTCAGGAACATCCAACATATACGTTCACAGAGGCATCTGAATGCAGTACAGTGCCTGCAGTCTGCACTGTTAGCACTGTAAATGTTAACTGTGTTTTCATCTGCAGGCTTTGCACAATGACAATATGTCACTGAAGACAGAAATTCAGAATCTGCAGGCACAGATTTCTGACCAGGTCAGCTTTGTATCCTGACTGTTTTTACAGATCTAAAAAGTCCCCAAACATCTTTGTTTTCTTTGTGTTTGACACTCTCTTTAATCGATTCTGTCCATGCAGGCTGCATCCCAGCTAGCTTTGGACCAGTTTCAGAAGAGGTGGGTGTGTAATCTGGAATGTGTTCTGAATAAACCACCTGGTTGGGCTTGTTACTCCAGACATGAAACTAATAAATCATAACTTAAACTACATGACCTTGAAAAAAAAAACCCACTGCTTTCTTGCTTCTTTTTTTTCTTAGTGTGCTGGAGAAGGAGGAAAACATGAAAACTGTAGAAGGGCTTTTGGAGAAGGGACTGATTGAGGTGGCCAACAAGGAGGAGGAACTCAAGGTGAGTGTGTTTTAAAACAGGACAGGGAAGTTTAACACATACTCAACATGCTCTCTCACACACACAATGAACTGGTGACAGCATCCTTTTTATTACTTGTCTTATAATCATTATATTACCTAATAGAGAGAGGTTTTTAATAGCTGTCACCTCTCATCCAGGCTGTTAGAGAAGAGAACGAGTCACTAAGACAAGAAATCGAGGAGCTTAAGAGAAAGATGGATGAAAAGGTAAAAAATCTAAAATTCCTGTTTAAAAATGACTTCTTAGTTTCTGGTTTCTATTCTGTATTTACTTGGTTTATTTCTTTTTTCTTTATCAAAGGCATCATCAGAGTTGATAATGGAGCAACTCCAGAGCAAGTAAGATCAATCAAGTTGATTCTAATGTCAATGGATTGTCAAGCAAAGGGTTGTTTCTGCCCACCACATGTTTATGATACATAAAGGCCCCTTTGCAAATATGAACCCTTTCCATTCATTTGAAAAAAAATTGGATGTGCTG
>JAOWBL010000015.1:8709159-8738564 GCA_028564865.1 Zenarchopterus dispar
CTTTGATCAGTAGGCAAGGTCAGGATGGACTATAGGTTTTTATTAAAGCGAAACTTATTCTGTTGACTTTTTTTTTTAACTGACTGCAGTTTGTGTATCAGTAGTCTTCCTAAAGGTTAGTCTCTCACCCATTTTGTGTGTGAATGTCCTTGAGTAACTCTGGAAACAAGGAAAGGGGAAATGCTTATGTTTTCCTCTGTTCCACTTGAGGATTTTTTTCCCTGAGTTTTGGAGCCTGCTTAAAAGTAACCTATAAATACACAATATAGGGAAGTATGCTGGTGTGGGGATTAGCGCTGTTGCCTCATCCTAAGAAGGTTTCCTCTTCAAAACTTGGTTGGAAGCTTCCTCTGTGGGGTTTGAGTTTTCTTAGAGGGCTTTCTTAATTTTTTTTTTAACTTAAAAAAAAAAAATCTCTCTATTTATGTGACATGGTAAAATTGAGACAGTGCTATCAACCCTGAATGATATTTGCAGATCTTATTGCATTATTTGCTGCAGTTAAAGTCTTGTTCAGGCAAAGTGGCTGGTGTTAATTTATTCCTGTACTTTTTTTGCAGATTGGACGCTCCACCGAGTGTCCCATAGACTTCGTAGTTACTGACACAATAGCAGGAGGCCAGGAGGGAGAAGATACCCCGATCACGCAGAGCACCATCTCCCGTTTTGCCTGCCGGGTGGTCTGTGAACGCAACCCACCGTACACTGCTCGCATCTATGCAGCCGGCTTCGACTCTTCCAGAAACATCTTCCTTGGGGTAATTACTACTTAGGGGGACATAATGGCTCTACAGTATCTCTATTAGTGCTGATTTTAAAAAAGTTACATGTCTGATTTTTGGAATAGTTGGACATCAAATAAAGAAATGCAGTTTTGTGTTGTGTTTGTGTTTAAAAAGAGTAAAATGGAGACATCAGTTTGCATCATCATCTATTGCTTTGTATTGCCTACAGGAAAAAGCTGCAAAATGGAAAAATCCTGATGGTCACATGGACGGCTTAACAACCAATGGGGTGCTTGTAATGCACCCTAAGGGGGGGTTCACAGAAGAGTCCAAGCCTGGCGTTTGGAGAGAGATCTCAGTTTGTGGAGATGTCTACACTCTGAGAGAGACCCGCTCGGCACAGACTCCAGGAAAACTGGTCCGTGGCTCAAGTGTTCAGTGTGCAATTACAGTAGATTGATGGTTGACGCACTGTGGGCAAATGTTTCTCAAACCAAACACATTTTTCTGCTGTGTCATATCTTTGCAGGTGGAAAACGAGAGTAATATCCTACAGGACGGCTCCCTGGTGGATCTGTGCGGAGCCACTCTGCTGTGGCGCACTGCAGAGGGTCTCTTTCACACTCCCACCCAGAAGCACCTGGAGGCCCTCAGGCAGGAGATCAACGCAGCGAGACCCCAGTGCCCTGTAGGTCTCAACACCCTCGCCTTTCCCAGCATGCAGCGCAGTCGCGCCTTCTCATCCCTGGAGGACAAACAGCCTTGGGTCTACTTGGCATGTGGCCACGTGCACGGTTATCATAACTGGGGCCACCGTTCGGAGCATGAGCCCAACACTCAGCGCGAGTGCCCCATGTGCCGAGTGGTGGGACCCTACGTCCCACTGTGGCTGGGCTGCGAGCCAGCCTTCTACGTGGATACAGGGGCGCCCACGCACGCCTTTGTGCCTTGCGGACACGTCTGCTCTGAGAAGTCGGTCAAGTACTGGTCGGAGATCCCTCTGCCCCATGGCACCCACGCCTTCCACGCCGCCTGTCCGTTCTGTGCCACCCAGCTCAGCCTCACTCAGGGCTACTCTAAGCTAATCTTCCAGGGCCCTGTGGACTGAGCTGAGGGCCGCCACCGCCGCTTCAGCAGAAGAAACAGGAATACCAACATGCTGTGAAACTTCCGATTTATTTTTCACTGTCTTCTGTTTGTGCGAGCCAGCATCGGAATGGAATAAATCTGTCGAAATTGTGGTCACTTAGCCTGGAGCCATTACAGATTATTCTTGAATTATTTTTTTATTTTTTTGGCTGTTTGCATGGCTGCTGTGATACACAGAAATGTGGAGCTCGCTGGACAACAAAGGCCAGACTCCTTCAGAGTGAGATAAAGTTTCGACTGTCCTGCCAACCAACTGCTTTAAACAAGAATCCAGCTTTGGGCTGTTTAAACTACAATACCTGCTGGTTTTCTATCAGATTGCTGCAAAAGTCCATTCAAAGAAGAAATGAAGAGATTTTAGTTATGAATTAAAGTGGCGGAAGCAACATTGAGCGGGTATAGCTGGACCTGTTGGGAAATGAAAAGGTGACAGGAAATATGTTTCAGTTCCTGTTGGGCCTTGGATAGGATTTCCACAGAGCCACACAGCTGGACTGTTGGCTAGGAAAGAAGCCAGGGGAAACCTGGGATTTTATGGCTCAATTTTTAAATGCTCATCAGCCCTTTGGCCATCAGCTCTTAATGACATCCAAATCATGTAGCTCTCTAGAGGAGGCTTCCACTAGCAAACAAACTTTGACAGAGTGGGTGTAGAATTTAATGCGTATTGCTATATAATCCAGTGCCTCAAATCCCAATAAACTATAAGGATATTTTTCATAAATGGGAAAAAAAAAAGATATTTTGTCGACGGTAGGGACAGAGATAGTTTTGCATACAGAAGATATAAGGAACTGAGATCAGATTAATTCTGAAATATGTTGTATTTTAGTACACTGAGGCCCCTTGTACTGTTTTGTAATCCAAATGTTAATATATTTTCTCCTTCATATGTAGAGTGTGTGCATGTGTGCGTGTGTGTGTGCGCTCTTAGGCTGTTTAAATCACCCTACTCCATTTCGCCTCGGCCCTGTTCTTACATCGCCCACCACCCAAAAACACTACCAGACAACACAGCAAGTGGAGGAAGATGGCATGGCTTCACAATGAATGTACCGAAATACACCAACTCTCCTCACTCGTGGTGCTGAAATACGACTCACACTCTCATAGAGGGAAGGCCCGATTGCTGTAAAATGCAATATTGGGGCTCTACAACCTTTCAACAGCGCCTGCTTGCAAGCAAGCGACTTCCCTGCTGCACACGTGTACTGTATTCATTCTGCACTGCTGTTAGCTTTATCCCATGCCGGGGCTGATCCAATGATTTGTTCGCTGTCAAACCTGGGCACATTCTCAACAGCATCTAGAGATTATACCAAATATGAGAAGGAGCTGTTTCTTTCTTTCTTTTCTTTTTTTGTCCACCTCCCCCCCATCGTGCAAGATGTAATAGTTGCTCTTTCTCCAGTCCAAAGTGTTCCCTGCAAGCAATCCTAAACCCAAACTGCTGCTGTGATGGAATGTTGACAGCTCTGAATTACAGCAAAAGCTCTTTTGCAGCTCAGTGGGAACAATGATATTGTTGCACTCCATGCCAAATTTAGTAAGTTCTATTGTGCATAGAAGTTGTCCAGAACAAAGTAGCAGATGAGTTGAAACAGAAGAATGTGGGTTTACTAAACTGTGCACAAATGTGGAGGTATTGTGGGTTCTTCCACGAGTTATTAAAGGCAATAGAAAGCATTGATTTTTATCTTATTTATTTTCTTTCATGAGGCTGCATTATGATGAATGAATAAATAAATTACTCATTGCTGAAGGGCAATGATTTTAAATCTTGATTTTTAAATATTTTTTTTTTTATTTTTAAAGGTCAATGGCAGTGTCACAATAGTGGACTGCTGGTTTTGGTTCCTTCTTCAGAAGCATTCTTAGCAAATTCTTTCAAATGTCATCAGCATTAGACGTCTCTCATACCACTAATACATTGCTTGATTTCTTCAGATTTTATGTAACTGCCATGCCAGGTCATGAACTAAGCCTCATACTGTACAGGAACATTCCCTTCTAACATTTTAAGCTCAAACACTGTGCCCATTGCTTAAGAGCGTGTTCTGTAACAGCTGCAGAGTAGCTGCCTCAAACATTCCTTCTTGGTAAACATGGGTGGGGTTCACAGTTCAGCCAAGGGCTTGTTCTATGAATTTGTCTTCTACAGGAACTCTGTACACAAGCCATAGAACACACTGATGCTCCCATTGCCTCCTCTGCAAAGAATAAAATATTTTTTAAAAATACACTGCATCCAGTTGATTTTTTTTTTTTTCTCCCCTTCCTAGTTTGTATTTTGCGTTCTGGTAATTCTCAGTGACTCAAGGGCATTTGATCCACTGATTCAACATGTGTACATTTGAAGAGGATTTGTTGATTTTTTTTTTTTTTTTTTGCAGCTTTTGCCTTTGAGCTCCAGATGCCTGCACTGCCTTCACACAACCAACACAGCAGAAATGTTTAATCATAGTTACACATGTGTTTCATCATGCCTCTTTGTGAGCATTTCTCTGCTATCTTGGGTGCCAAAGTGGCTCCAAAATTTTGATAGCTCCATCAGAACCATTTTCTTTTTCATTAGATAAGGCAAAAGAAAATTTCTGAAAAGGCTGTTTTATTCTCATTTCACGATCTGGTTTTATCAACCTAATCTTCATATTAGATTGTATTGGTATCATCCCTCGTCTTTGAGTTTATACTTATTTGGGTACTTTCCCTCAGCGGCCACAGGAGGGCACTATTTCCTCAACAATAGAGCTGCTGGCACTGTGCCCTGCCCATCAAACCACTGAGCTTTAGGCATCCAATAGCTACAGAGCAATAATATGAAAGTTTGATGTGTGTGTAAATTCATTACACAAATACATGTGAAACAAGAGAAACAGAATTATCTAAATTGGCACGCTTATAGATGACTGCAAATCATCTGTATGTGCAATTAGGCAGCAAGGGGAAACGCATGCACTGCGAGATATTTAAAGGTCTAACCGATGAATCTTGCATTCCATATGTCTGCTAATGCAGTCAAATTAATTATAATTTGCTTTTACTTCCTTTTTAAGTCTTGGCATGGTGCCTGAAACATGCGTACAGTTGTTGCAATTTTTAGGTTTTATTTTTATATGACATTTTCCATCGTTCACATGCGAGTTCATCCCCTCTATAATAAAAGCACATGAAAGGGATTTAAATACATAACATGTCAGTTAGGCACAGGGAGAGGACTGAAGCTGCAGGATGCCGTGCTTCCTAATTAACATTTCTGCAGTGGATGTGAAATGGGTTCATATGTCTGCACACTTTCCTGTTTTTCTGAATGACAGAAGAGACAGTGAAGGTGACAGCATGCTAATTTTGGGATCACTTGGTGGCTCCCCTGCTTTAAGCAGGGCAGGGTTATGCAAATAATGTAGAATGATACTTTTTAAAATACGTATATATGATTGAACCAGTTTCAAGGATGAGAAACCAAGGTTCAGGTACACAGATCTGTTGCTGCTATTTATAAAGCTACACAAACTTATTGTGCCTGTACTATCAATTTTCACTTGGAGCAGAACTCATAGTATGTTTTTTTTTCTTCTTTTCTTTCTCAGAAAAAAGAAAAAAAATGGGATTTTATGAGTTAACAATGTGGCTGTTACTCAAACTCAACGGAACAATACTAAAAGAGAACAACATTATTTCATAACTATTTGCATGAAGATAGTAGACAAAAAAATAAGTTAAAATCCCGAAGTTGTTCATGAAAAAAGAGCTTATAGCTCAGCGATTCACATAAAACTGCATAAGAACCATCGTTTAATTCAGCTCATCAAATATCTTGCAGTTCCACTTAGAAAAACGTCACTCTAAAGTTATAGAAATGTTTTTATTTTAAACATTGTTAGTTTAGCACTGTTGCCTGACAGCAAGAAGTTCAAATCCCAGCAGGGGCCTTTTCTTGAGTTTCCGTTCTCATGTGTCTGGACATATGTCTGCTTTTATCTGTCAGGCATGTTGCATCCGTATTTTGAAGACGTGCTAAATAGCTGACTCTTTTTACATAGCTAGTAGCTTATACGTAAAGCAGAAGATTCAAATTCTCAAATACGTATGGTTTTCTCAGAGGCTGAGAAAAAAAGTGTATTGCTTGAAGTTTAAAAGAAAACCCTCAGGTTTCAGAAGACTTTTTTTTTTTTTAACAACACCCTAGCTCATAATACGAGCAACTGAAGTGTCTTTCTGAAACCATAAAAATATCAAGTTTTTTGTCCAGTCTTAGGGAGCAGAATTTAGATTGGGATACGATGAATAGCAAAAAATAAAGGTTGTAGTCTTTTAGTGTGTTTCTTTGCAGGCTGCTTGCCCTGAGACGTAAAACGAGAAATGCCACAGGTGGCTGCAGGCTGTGTACCAAGATATCAGTAGGACAAGTTCACTGGCAAGTTGAAGGCTGTGATATTTACCTCAATTAACCAGCGTGCAGCTGAGGCAAATTCTACGCAGATCATCATCTGTAAATAGCAGATAGTGCTCCTCTCCTGTAAAATTAGGTAGGAGCACACGCAACCTTGTGCAGCACATCTCCTTGGTTCATTAATCACAATCTTGGCAGTTGTGTGTTTTTTTGTTTTTCATCTTCCGGCAAATTAGACTGCCACAGCATGGCTGTCGATTCCTCACTGTTTCTGTGTCATGTGGCTTTTAACAATTTATTTGATTATTTTTCGTCACAATGGCACTGATGCTTTATATGAAGTTCAGTCCATTCTTCTTTACTCCATTTCAAGGTAAAATATCTCGGTTTTACCTCAAAATCATGACAGGTTTTGACATTTTCCTGCCTTCACTTGCAGACGGCTCCGTGGCACAACTCAAAGCTGGATGCAGTGCAGTTTGAAGAGGATTATGATTCTATCAGGCCTGTTTACTATTTCACGTTGCTCGTGATGATACTTTTTACTCAGCTTAATACTTTCTCAATGAATAACAAATGAGGTGTCAAATAAAAGGAAAACAAACAGGCTAAAGAGGAAGTTGTACAAATGTTTTCTTTGAAAAATGTTAGGAAAATAGTTTTGGAATATCAAACATTAAAGTGGGGTAGAGTTGGGCTCTTCACGTCCTTTTTCTCCTCTCCTTCACAGAAGCACATGCGGCGCCTTGCCTGTATCCAAACAAGAGCACAAATGACTTTAATTATGGAGTAATTGCAGAGTCTTGTGTTAATTAAATCTTTATCAGTTCAAGTAAGTGGATTGCTCCCACATGGAAACCATGCGGTGATGAGCTGAGCCCTCCTCCCCCCTTCTCTGGCGAAATTTTCATGTCTGAGACCATCATCTTTTATTCACAGTTTCACCCAACTCCACGTCTCTTCCACCCGTGGGTCTCACGCTGAAATGTCTGGGATTAGCGTGATTTTGGGGAAGGGGTTTGTTTCACTGACTCTGTCAGTAGCCAGCTGTGTCTTAAAAACACCAGAACAAACATGACAGCACCAACACAAGGGAGTGTCCTCTGCTGTAAAATGAGATACAAGATTTATCTCAGGTTCCTGGTGTTTGACAAAATTGAATCCTCTCATTTTAATTGCTCTCGACTAGGTGCGCTGCTCCAGGCGATGCGAACGTGAGCTCTGTGTGTTGTCCCTTGTTCTCCGCAGACTATTATGTTCCATTGTGCAAAATACCGATTATGATTTACCATATCCTTGTCATCTATCTTATTTAGGATCATTTAGGTAGCCACATGTTACAAAGGAACAGCAGTCAGCCCTGTTATTATGGGTGTTTGAGTCCCCTGCTTCTCGTAACGAGAACAGGATCACAGGAAAATTAATCTGTCTGAAGACTTATTCATTGGTTCAAGGCCTCACTACATGTACATTTTACGGAATGATAGTGGAATAATAAGTTATTTGTATAGTATGTTTCAAAACACAAAGGGCTATACAACAAAACCTTACAAAATCTACAAAGTCATAAATGTGTGCACCTAAATAGACATTTCAACTATCAAAGGATAACCTGTAGAAATGGGCTTTTAGCAAACAAGAAATACAAACCCCAGATTGAGCAGATGTTTGTAACTATATGATTCAAAACTCACACAATTTCAACACTTTTGCTTTTGGAGACACTCATCTTAGTTTGCTTATTTAACAGTTATTTATTAGTGGTGCCTATAAAGAAAAAATATGAAAATGCAAATAATTATCTTCACTGTTGACAGACCAAAAATAAATATCAATATTTATTTAACATTTAGTTATTCTATAAAAAAGTTCAATAGGTTTTTTTCTTGAAAAATTGTGATGAGCTGTAGATTGTACAGCAAAGGATTGTTTTCTTAAGGGAACAAAAAGTGAGAGTGTTTCAGCTTGAGCTTTGACAAAGCATAATTGTTCATTTGTATTTCTGGTCACCATTCATTCTTCAGTGCTCTTTGACTAGACAGAAGGAATGGATTGTTCTTATAATCTATATATTCCCATGGTTTGTCCTTTTATGAAGCCAGTGGAGAACATTGTTTAAGAGTTCAATATCTCACACAGATTATATCTGAGGCCCATGATTTTTGTGAGTCACGTCATTTTCATGCATGCAACTATTTCCTGACCTCTCCTAACAGAACAGTTCCAAGAAAGGATGGAATAAATGCGATCATTCAGAAAAACTTTGTATTGATATTCTGTGACCTTCTAAGGGATAAAATGGAGCCAAACAAAATAAAGATATTACTGTATCCTACGGGAATCTGAAGTGTGTGTTTCTCTTGAGTGACTTAAATGGTCTGTAACTCAGGGAGAGTCAGGTAGGTTTTCTCCAGACACTCCGGCTCTCTCCTACAGCTCGGACACATGCGTGTTTGGTTGATCTGTGATTCTAAATCATCTGTAGAAGCGAGCAGGACTGTGTGTGGCTGATTGTCTGGTTTGTCTCTGTGAAGAAGCAGGGACCTGTCCAGGGTGTACCTCGTTTCTCAGCTGATGAGAACTCAGCCATGTTTTCTCTGAAGAGGGTAGGGTGAACATGGAAAACGGGTGTATATGGATGAGTTTATAGATAGAAAGTCAGTTAAACATTGTTACTCTTTAGCAGGAGCTAATACTGCATGCTTAATATTTTTGTGACTGACTGCAGCCTGAACAGTTTGGCTTGTGGACCATGTCATTGTGCAGCTGTTAAGCAGAGAATGTTTATGGGGTGATGAATGGGGTGTAATATGGCTGTGAAGCAGATTCAAAAGGGCTTAAATGGATTACACCTCATTTCAAGGATGCTTAAGGTAAGATTAAAACAGATACGCAGCAAGTGAAGAAAATACAAAATCAAATAGAAGGAATTTCAGTCAGTGGTCTTGTAAGCCAGTTGCTCATGCATGACTCTGCTGTTTCTGTTTACAAGGCACCAGGTTTAACAAAAAACAAACAATCAGAAAAAGATCTGCAACAAAATACAAGGCAGTATGTCGACTGTTAGCGTAAAGAAAAAAAATCTCAGCAGAGGAGGCATATGTGCATTTCAGTAACAGTTTTGCTCCACTGGACCGTCACAATTCACCATTAATGCTCTTTCTTATCTTATGGTACAAATCCCCAGAGCAGGAACATTAGGACTCTCTAATCACACACACTGGCACACAAACACACATACGAATAATCACGCACCTCACACGCAATTTGAAAAGATAATGAATTTAATACCACTGCAATAACAGTCAACTGATGTTTGTAAATAGATTGGCATGCCATATGGAAAAAAGGGCCTCAGCCATGTGGGTAATTCCTCTCTTTGGACAAGATGTCAATAAAAAAAGGTCTTGCATTTTGTGGATCCGTGAGGTGGGGAGGGGGGCTTGGTAAAATGCATGTTGATTGGCTGGATGTGTTTAATCCAGCGGGCTCTCTAATGACTCTTCTGTGCCTCAAATAAGAGCTACGGGCCTCGGTGTCTGTGGTTTAACTTTCCTACCACAACTCCACTATGTGTTTTCACTCATACTCTACTGAGCACTTATGCATATACTGTACAGTATTGTACGCAGCAGGGGGTAAGGAAAACAGTGGCTTGGGAGGGGAGACTTTATGATCTGCTTGATTACCCTCCCTCCACCTCCCACATCTACCTCCCCAATTTCACTCCATCTCTGCCACACATCCCTCTGCCAGCACCACAGCCCAACGGATAACTGAGCTTGGATTAGCAGTGACATCATACTGAAGAGATGGCTGAGCCCCAGCATGAGGAAGGGTGAGTACTTTGGTTTGTGTGTGTCAGATGGGTGTGAGTGTTATGTGTGTGTTCAAGACTGATTAGGCTGTGAGGGTGGTGGTGAGAGGGAGGGGAGGATTATAGAGCCATCTGAGAGTTGGTTAGGTGCTGACACCACTCCACCTCACCAAGGGCTCAATTTACTGAGGGATCAGACTCATTTATGACGAGCTGGGATTATTATCAGTTCAATAGGCCAATTTCTTTATTACAGTCACCCCTCAACCTGTGAAATATAGACACTTGTGAGACATTTAAGAGTTCATGTATGTTTCTACAACCATAATCTCATATCTTTCTGTACACTTCATTTTGTAGCAGCCTCATATATGATGTTTGTGAAATAAAGAATTTTCAAAAGGTAGATATAAGAAGACCCTTTAAAGGCAGTAATTAGAATAAAACAGACTGCAGTTAAGTTTTGATCTATTTGGCACTCAGCAGGCCCTGTGTGTTGAACTAAAGCTATGGTTATTGTTCACCTGATTCTTTTTGAGAGCACAGTCCAATGAGGAAACGATTATACAGAGCAACAGTTAAAACCCTGAAGCGCACATGTCAGTGCAAACCTAGAATCAACTGTGAAGGATGATGCCGTGCTGCGTCTGGTTTTTAGGGATAACAGAAATTTCTTGCCACTTTTCAGGCTGTGTCTGGTATATGTATACAATTAAGTATCAATACACTACCTTCACAGTGTATTTTTTGAAAATAGGATTAAGATGAGGGCTTATTGAGTGCTATTTAAGTATCCCCTCTCGAACAATCACCACTTTCATGATTGCTTTTAACTGGCTGTACTGGTCCCTTTGGAGAGCCCATAACCTGAAACTGAGATTGAGTTTCCTGACTGGGCATTTCGTATCAGGGTGATTTGATAGTCTTGAGACTTACTGTGTCTTGTATGTGAACATAGAGATGACGTGACCTGCCAAAAAGCTCTACTTTTATCAGTAGAAAAGACTTTGTACAGAAACTTTGTGGCTCTTCCCATGCATTTTACCAAATGTCAGTCTGGATTGTTTAAAATCTTCGAGCAGTGAAGTCCTCTTCCATGTGGCCCCTTGTTGTTGAAGAGATAACAGTAGAATCATACAAAGATGTATGTTGAATGTCTTTGGATATTTCTCTTGAGAACATGTCCTAGGAGCTTGGCTAAAGGCTCATGAACCTTACACATATCAACTGTAAGAGCAACTCTTTTTTTTTGTGTGTGTAAAATTCAAAACATAGTTTGTTGTTTAATAAATATTCATAAATATTTCAATGCACAATATGAAAATATATGTTTCAATATGCAGATGAGACATTATCCAATGAAATTTAAATTGAACCCCATAAATAAAATAGAAAAATAAAACAGGCAATTATTTTGCCTCTAATGTCTTGCCACAAAAAACAAACAAAAAACGAATGACTAGTAATAAGTAACTGTAAAGTGAACCTGAAACTTGTTGCTAGTAACATGTCCAAGGTAGATATACGCACCATTTAAATTTATATTAATTGATATATTTTAGCTACAGTATATAGTGAAGCAATTTGTTCCACTTGTGTATCTATTCGTGAGACGCCGCCGTCTGGAAATATCGCGAGTTTAGGTCTCCGGCTTCTATCTAGTCGCTACTTCCGGGACACGGGAATAAAGAGTTTTTCAACCCACCTAGGTCTCATGCTTGCAAAAATAAATCCGTAAAGTTATTATTTGATGCCATATTAACACCACTTCATCATAGCCTAACTTATACTCGCAGATAACTGGCAGTTTTCATTTTTATTTATCAATGTCGGCGTCAGTTATGTATGGGTGCTAACGTTAGCTCGCTAGTCAAGCGGCATTTCAATTAGGTTTATCGGGTATTTTCGCGTATATACCAATGTTTACGGAACACGGAACAAGCTGGATACTGACCGGTACAACGGTCGCCTGTGTCGCTGCCCTGTATATGCCCTGTGTTCAGAGGACTGTTCCTGGTGGAGACTCAGGTTGGTGCTAGCAGCCTGGCTAATGCTTACTTTGTCACGTGACTTTGTTGTGGCGCTGGTCGGCCAATTGTGTGGGGCTTTGTCAGTAGTGGCGCTGTCCGTGGTGCTGCAGCTGGAGGTACTTCAGTTTGACGTTGAAAAAAAATATATGTGTGTGTATGTGTATATATATATATATATATAAATATATATATATGTGTGTGTGTGTGGGTGGGTGTGTATATGATAAATGACATGATAAACTTAAAACTTTCTTGAAAACCCCAGGTCATGTCTAAAGATTTGACTGACGCTGTTAGGTTATGCTGTTTTAAAGCTCTAGCAGCACAACTTTAAATTAAAACACAGCACTCCTTTCCAGAGCCTGCTTCATGCCTGTGAATAAATGTTACAAACACAAGTATATCTAAGATAAATGCATTTTTGAAAAACATAAAAATCCAATTATAAAAAGGTTTTTTTTCCCATACTCAATTAAAATACACAATGTTAAAACTCCACAGAATTCATCAAAAATTCACACAGATGTTATATAGTATTTATAACTTTGTTTCCAGAGCATTTTTTTTTAGTTCTTTAGTGTTTCCTGTTTGTTTGTTTTATTGCCTTTGCTTGTGAGACCAAATTAGTCATGTTATATTTTTTTTGTCTCTACCTATTTGTAAGTAACTCCTTTTTTTCTTCTTTCCCTCTTCCTTTTCAGACTGGCATGGAGACAGAACAAAACATTGTTGACAGCCACTGACTGACAAAATATTAAGGCTTCTTTTTTTAATGCATTATTTAGTCTGTAGGCATCAATGTACTATTCACTTCTCTTTAACAGAACAGCAGTGAATTCCAAATACATTTGCCCTTCTGCTTTTCTGTGTGGCCAGTGGTTTTTGCCAACATGCTTGTGATGAAGTTTGTGAGGGGATATTTACACAATTACAGTGTTTGGAGGCAAAATCAAAGTGACAAACTTGCAAATGAGGACTTGAGAGCATAAAGACTCTGCTTGTTGGGTTTGCACTTCTCAGGCGTGCAAGCTGCAAAAGGGAATGTATTTTGCTGAATGAAAGCATAAGAAAAGCTCTGCCAGATAGAAGCAAGCTGAGGAGGGAGCAGGCAATTGGAGTGCCGACTAGCCCTGCTGGTTGTTCTGCCGTCTAGCAGGGTCTTTGAAAAAATGGCCAGCCCTTTCTTCACAGTGTTTAGGGATGGTGCAGGATGCCCGCTCTGATAGTGCCAGCTGAACACCCTTCTGAATTCTCCAGGTCTCCGTCTCTGTGTCCTAATCTCTTTAGGTGTGATGTGCCCTGGAGAGGCTTGAGCGCAGCCCCGCGGGTACGCTGTTGTCTAGGAATGTGAAGTGTGGAAATGATGGGGATTATGGGAAGACTGATGTGGGTGCCCATGCTCTACAATCACAAAGACTCTTGGCACCCGTGCGGCTACCCCGTTGAGTCAATATTTTCCCATTTTAGTATTGGGGCAGCAGAACTGCATCTCAGTGGCACTAAGATGAATGTTTTGGCTTAATACTAGTTTCTGTGATGAATGGGGTAAAAGTGTGCCACTACTGAGGGAAAATGAGTGAAACCGATGAAGGATGAGAAAGTGTGATGTAAAATGATGGCAGGTAGCTGGCGGCTCATGCTAGGTGAAATGGAGTTGTGAAAACATTTAAGATTTGCAGGTGGAGGAGTTCTGACTTCATGGTCCATTAGACTGATAAGCGTTGGGACTCCTCATGTGGCAGAATTTTAGGCATCATAACTCCCTGTATCAGCATCACTGCAAAACATGTGAGGCAGCAACAGCCATGTGAAATTCAGCCATTATATTCTGTAATAGTTGATAGTTGTGGCCTGTGCTACTGCTGTTCAAATGTATATTTTTAAAATATTAAAACATTTATAAATACTTGAATTTAAAATGGGCAAATCGGTTTATGATGTTGCAGTTTTTAATGTCTAATTTATTAGGAACCTCTGTGATATGTAACACCCAAGAACAATTGATTTGAACATGCATGTTTTTTAATAAAATATTATTGTTTTATAAGTCACGTAAACTATCCTCATCACTTGATAGCTTATATGCTTTGCAAATAGAAGATCGAAATGTATAATATCCAGTCTGCACAGATGCAGGAAACAAGACCACCATTTCATTGTACTGTATGTATTTGAAGAGGGCAGGGCTACCCATCCGGCACCAGTAGAGGGAGCTGTGTTGATCCACTTGCAATTATCAATGTCATTTAATCTGAACCAAATTTCAATTTTCATGAGTGGGAGATGCAAACATTGGGTGAGAAATCAGTATAATTTGAAACGCTCTGGGTGTATACTGGCATAAATGGGTTTGTGCCCAGATACATTAAAGCTTCCTCAAATAGCTTTTAGGGGTTTTCTTTTCACTTTGTGCTGCGCCTCACACAGAGCTTGTCAAAAAATTGTGCAGCTGGCTCTTATTTTTGCAGCTTACCTCATTCTGTGACTGTCACCGACGTAGCTTTTCTGTTTGTGCCCAACGGACTAAAGGAGACACTGAGACACTGGGAGTGTGGGAGCAGCAGAGAGGCATGTAGAGCACAGAAGAAAGAGGAAGGGAAAGGACCCTGATGCATGGGGAGGATGGGACTGGAAGTATTATTCTCAGATCACCATATGTGTGTCTTTGTGTGACAGAGCATTGGAGAGGGTGTCTAATGGTTTGTGTGTGTGTGTGTGTATATTTATATCTGTGTGTATATACTGGAGATGGGAGGGAGGCATCAGGGGAGAAGCGAAAGATGAAGAGAATGAGCGTGCCGCTTAGGAAATGTCACACTGGGAAGATTTGCAGGTTTTGATCCTGGCAAATTAATGCAAAACCCCAGTGCAAGTATTTGATTTGGGAAAACTTTGGGAGCAGACTTGCCTCTTAATAATAATTATTGGGTTTACATTAATTTCCTCCCCTATTCTTTTCCACAGGAGAGCTGATCACCACTGCATGTGAGCTAGGGGTAAGTATTAGCTGTATTGTTTAATCAATTCACTCATTAACTCTTATAAGCATTAAGGAAGTTTAATTAAGCACGGGCAGAAAGCAGATTAATTTACTTTCAGTCCACAGGTTTTTTCGCTTCTTTTCTGTACACTTATTTTACTAAGTTGCAAGTAGAGAATGCTATAATTTGCAACCCGTTTTTCAAATCCAATTAAAGTCAATGGTAAGGCGATGGCTTTTGTAGGCTTTGCCTTATGTACGGTATAAGGCTTATTATATCCAACCCTCTTTTTTTTGTGTGTGTGTGTAAGCCGCAAAGAATGAACTAAATCGGGTTAACAGTTATAATAAGTTTTATTATTTAATAAAGTTTATTACGCCGCTGTGATCCTTTTAGGGAGGCTGTGTCGGTGTCACTATGCCAGTAATCCTGCCGTTAGTGCTGCAGTCCGTGTGGCCTGCCTGTCTGCTTTGCAGGCCTCCCCAGGGCCTTGCAGGCCATCCCTTGGCCCCAGGCAGCTGCCCCCTCCCCTTCTGATCCCCAGAGCGTCAGAGTTCTGCTCCACTTTGTTCCCTGTGGCCTGTATCCCTCAGCTGTCCTTCAGCTGCAGATCTTTCCACTTGTCTTAACTGGAGTGTTCTCTCAACATGCATCAAACCATTGTTTTTTTTTTTAATTTTTATTTTCTCTGTAAGTCCCATTACCCACCTGTTTGATGCTTCAGTTTACTTCACCAGACATTCCTATTTGGTTTCTCATTCTCTTGTTCTTCTTTTTGTTTAGTTCCTTTGACATTTTCCATCTCCCAACTTGGACATGAATTTCTTTGCATTCCCGAGTTTAACAATTGCGACCTTGTTGTGTTTGAGGTGACTGGTGAACTAGTCACTTTTTCACCTTTCTGCTTGGTGTTCGTTTGAAGAGCTGCCCCTTCTCCCTGCCTGAATAGCTCATGTTATCACTGCCAGAGAATGAGCCTGTGTTTAATGACTGAGCCCTTATCTGGGTGGAGGAGACTTAGCAGCTAATTGCTGTGATTGCCGAGATCCCCCAGGCGAGAATGACTGCTGCTCTGAGGTGGTTTTAGGCCTGAAGCTGGCGGGCACCACGTGCTTTACCATAGGCTCTAGGGAGCTGTGTTGTCCTTGGGAAGAGGCCAGAGGAAAAGAAGTGAGAAGAGAGAGGAAGAGGAAGAGAAGGAGAGGAAGGATGTTGTGTCATAACAAAATTAGCTTGCAGACAGCCTAGGCAGGATGGGTCTGACTCTTTAAGATATGTGCACTGTGAAGACACTATGTATAATATACTACTGTTGGATTCTACATAATATATAGAAAAACAATGTATAAAATGTATCTATGATTATATTTAATCCATCATCTTTGGAGTTGGGTTTCTGAGTTTGTCATTGCTTTCTTAGGTGGCTCATCCTCCAGGATATCCAGTCTTCACCCTTCTGGCTCGCTTTGCGATGTATCTACTGCCCTCATTTTCTCCAGCCCACAGTGTCAACCTGATGAGTAGCCTTCTGGGTGCTGCAGCTTGTGGATGCCTCTGCTTAACTGTCTGCAAGTATGGAAACTATTTGCCTACTTTGTTCTGTATACAGTATGTTTCCATATTTTCTTGATTTATTTGTGCTCTTTGGTTCTGGTATAACTGTGTTGTGATTTTATGAGTAAAAACCTCAATTTAGAGCATTTTCATCTCATTTCTTTTTCATACTTTGCTTTTGTAAAATATGTGATCTGAGATTTTTAGGGAGTAGAACCAAGCTTCGTCTTCGGATGGAGCGGTATGGTAATTAATACACATCGAAGTAACTTTCAAAAGCAAGAAATGGTTTTTAAATAGGGGGGATATTTAAAAAAAAAAAAAAAAAAAAAAAAAAAAAAATAGGGGGGATATTTAAACATTTCCTTTCTTATTGCATCTTGATGCTATCTGCAACAGAGACTGGTATCTTCAGGCCCTGACTGACAGTAGTGGTTTTCCTGATCCTCTGTTCAGTATTCAGGAGGAGAGCCCAGTCCCCCTCCTCCCTTCCACCACCCTACCCTGCCTGTTTACCCATCAGCCACCTGCTGAGAGCGTGCGTGTATGTGTATGTATATCACAATTATCGTTCCTGCAAACCCCCCATCCTCTCATCGCCGTTCCCCTATACCTTTCACCCCCTGCCACCTCCCAGCATGCTCCCAATCCTGACATGGCACGATTTTTGATCTCCCCCTTCTTTCCTCCTGGGTCTGAGAGGAACAGGATCAGTAACTCTGCTCCTCCCTCTCATTCCTCTTCCACCAGCTCCCCCCTTGGCTCAGTCATGAACAGAGTTTACGGTTTCTGCATCACCACCCTACATCCTACAGTTTCTCTTGGTGCTGACCCCTTCATAAATGGAGTATTTTACACTCTACTGCTTGGTCTTTGCATTCATCTGGAACGGTTGACCGGAACTTGCATTGTTGGTGACTGCCTAGTGTCAACATTTTACCTTTTTGTACCAGTTTGTGCTTACTCACGTATTTCCAAACATGACTTATACTTCAGATTTTTTACATACAGAATAGACACTGTTGACAAAATCTTCTGGCTGCATGCAGGCTCGCTGTGAGGGGCCAGTGATGTTGCAAGGAAATCAAATGAAAATGATTTTGCATGTGTTCCTAGATATTCTGGTGCTTGACTTGGTGTGTACTTGCCCAGAAGATCAGGACGTGTAGGGCAGGAGTAGAGGAGGGAGTGCTTCCTAGGGGTCTGGTTCAAAGTCCAGGAAGCATACTGGACTCTGTCATAACTTACCATAGCTTAGAGGTGAATTCAAGCCTTGGAGCTTCAGCCACCCAGGACAGGACAACATAGCAGAAAGAATAATAATAAGGAGCTCCGCAAATCTTTCAGAAAAGTTTGAGTGTTCAGTGCTGCCAATATAGTCTTTTATTGAATGAGTAACCAGTCAGTTGCAGGATTGGACTCAGCTCTCAGTCAGACCTGTCATTTATTAATTCCAAGCCGAGGAACTATTCTTGTAATCTGTGTTATATTTACTATATAGTAATATCAAGGGATTTGGATTACAGTCAAACTGGTCATTATAAAGAGTTACCACAATGTCCAGCCCTTAACAGAGTTTGACGGAAAGTGAGAACTTGAGCTCTAGGAAAAAATACCTTGAAGTGTTTATACATAATCTATGCTTTCAGTATGGAAAAATTAGCACAAAAAACTTTAGCTATATCAGTTTTGTATCTACGGTTTGAGCTCTGAGGATGTGAATTAGCTGGAGAATTTGCTGAAGAGGGAGAAAAGGCTGGGAAGAATATTTTTGGATGGTCAAGACTTCCTTCTCAAAAGGGCATATTAGGAACATTGGCATCGGTATCTCACCACAGCTCTACAGGGAAACTCTGGCCTGGCCTTTTCCTCAAAGGAAAAACCAAAACTGGCCATCTGATAACTGTTTATTTCTGATCTTCCCCTGCAGTGACACTACTCTGCCGTTTGTTTACAGAACATAATTAAGTTATGAAATGTCTTTTGTTATTTTTCCCCCTTCGTAGCTCCTGTAAACTTTTTCAGAACTTCGTCTTATTTCTTATTTGGTTTGCATCAGTTCAGATGTCCCCACCCAATGAAAATGCTGCTTTGTGTTATTATTTTTGTATGGCAAAATATCATGAAGTTAATACTGGTAGGCAGTATTTCTTAAATGATAAATTGTAAGACCTTGAAATTCATCTGGAATATAGCCAATATGGGGAAGCCTTTGATGTATCAGTTTAAATTAGTCAGCCAGATTGCTGTGTTTAATGTGGGGGGAATGTAAGTTGATAAGCTTGGAAGCCACTTCTCTCTCTTGCATAAGTTTAAATGTAGCACTTTAGCCTCCCTTTGATTTGTCAATTACAGTTCTCTTGGTTTGATCGTATGGTTTGATGGCCAAATTGCATGTCTTTTTATGTTTGCACACCAAGGCCTGACAAGCCTTTGAGGATGGTGGATGTAGTGATAATTACTATCAGTTGCACACGGAAGTTCACAGAAAGCAACATTTGGCTGGTGAAGTGCTGCAAACCTCAGCCATGAGACTCCGTAGGAATGCACCCTTCATAACGGGATAATCCAGACAGCTCGATATTCTGTGCTCTCTCGTTTCACAGTTTATCTGCTAAAGCTGTTCTGAATCTCTGCTACCTGAGAGGAATCTCGCTCTCCGTTCCCGAGCTTATCCTGAGAAACCCGGAGCAGACACGTTAGCGTGATGACAGCCATCACACCAGAAAAAAAAAAGGAAGAAAAACACCCTGCAACAGCCCATCATCAGCACTTTTGGTTTGATCACATGATTACATAACGAGCCCGCTGAAGCAATCGTGTCTGGCCACCGGTTTCCCTGGCGGCCCTTGAGAGAAAATGCACACCTGTGAGAGGCTCTTCCGCTAAGTACTGGCCCATGTGGCACAGCTGATGGCTCAGTGGACAGGATGGTGGGCACGTTGCCATCTCCTGCCTCGTACTGCATCCCCAGCTCCTTATAAGGGCCTCCACCATATGGTCATGATCGCACACACTCTTCTCTCAGGTGGGTTGTTTTTCCATAGGGGTGGGGTTGTGTGCGTTCTGATGGGGTCATTTCAGGAGCAGTGTGTGTGTATGCCGGGGGTGGTGTTGTTTTTGCAACCATTTGTCTAAAGGAAACAGCTGAATAGAAGTGTTGTTGGAAATTTCTCCTCACCTCTCCCTGTTGGATGCAAGGCTGCCCCTCCCTCTCACATCTGCTGCGCTCAGACAGAATCTTCATCCCAGGTGGAAATAAGAAACATACCTATTACTGTTTTCTTGTGAATTTACAGAGGATAATTTGAAATTTGTCTGTTGAAAAACCCTCAATCTTTGGGGCTTTTTGTTTCCTTTTTGCTCTCTCTCATTTGTCACATTGTAGTCCAACAGACCTCCTTTACTCTCCCCATCCTCAGCATGACCAATGTTTCCCCCAGGACTCATCCTCTAATACAGTTAAACAGATGTCTAATGAAGATGTTATTTCCTCATTACTGGCTACGGGATGTGGATAGAGAGGAGGCGGGCGAGATAGACAGCAGAATACAGTACTAGTTTAATATTCCTTTCGCCCGTGGGCCTGAGATTGTGTCTGCTCCGGACGTCAATATTACATTCCTCACCCACCACAGGCAGTCTTAATAAGGCAGCAGGCACAGAGACGGATCAGACTCGGCAATTACAATTCACCCGGAATTAGTTAATGGAATCTATACAGCAACATTTATGTATCACTGGTGTATGCCTAATGACTTTGTTGGAAAAAGCAGCAATAAAAATGGCATTCAGTGAATTGCATAAACACATCGTTTTTGTAAATTGCTTTTTTTTTTTTTTTTTTTTTACCCCCTCTTCCTGTAATTTTTGTGTGGGGTGGAGATTAAGATGGCATTCTGGGAGAAATTGTCATGTCAGTGGATGCATTGTTTGAGCAGAATTGTGGTGATTAATTTTACACGCACTTGTGGCACTAGAGCATTTTCCTGAAGGAGCAGCGTCTTTTTTTTTTTTTTTTTTTAAATATCCTCCTTTACGTCTCAACGGACAGCCTCCGTCTTGCTCACTGGATGGGACAGGCGAGTGCCTGGTTTGATGACTCACTGAAAATTTGTCTAGTACCTCAAATATGAACGATATATATATATAAGAAATTAATTTGAATGTCAGTTTAAAAAAAATAATAAAAGGGCTGAGAAATTGTGAAAAAAATCTCCCCACTTCCTGTGGAGGCATCTCATAGTTGAAATTGGTTATTTCAACTCAAGATAATTTTCAACACTTAAAGATGTGATCAAAGAAGCATGACAGGAGCAACTAAAAAGTTCACTGTTATATTGCATCATTAATATCTCCATAGAAGAATAAATCGCACGGAAAACATCAGTGCATCATAACTGGCAAGAATGCATTCCTAAAATCACCAGGTAACATGAACATTTTTGTGATCGCTTTTTGCAGTCGCTTATGAAAAAAAATGAATGGAAACAGACCTTGCAGTTGCAACATAATGACAGAAAATATTGTAGTTTAATATTAGAACAGTATCACATTGGTATAATCTTCAGTTCGAATTCCCCTTTTGTGCTTCTCTGAAAAAAAGTGTCATTGTGATCATTATAATTATTTTTTAATGTTGTGAGTCTGGCACAAGTTGAATAATGACTGGTCACCAAGTAGGGAAGGGGATGAGATGTATGAAAAAATGTTTCATAATCTAAGAAACGGTTAACAGCTATTTTGTTAGGTTCTACAGCCAAATCAGTTTTTTTTGTCTTTCTAGAGATTTGTCTTATTTAATTCAGCACAGTATTTGATTTCAAGACACATGTTATCATTCACATGTTTGCATATCAATTGCTGCTTGGCTTGGAAACTTCAAAGCAGTGCATCAGACACTTCCCCATCATATAACAGCTACTAAGTACCCTGGCTGGCGTGCCGGCCAGAGGGGAGCCCTGGGGTGTGAGCGAGGGCCAGCTGGAAACCTCAGCCTGAGCAGGCCACCTCCTCTCTCAGGCTTTCCATCCTGTTCAGGAATGTGTGATTTGTTTCCAGCGCTGCCTCCCAAACCACCACTCAGTTAGAGAGCAGAGCATCCCTGATCCACGATGGCACAACTGTGGTATTGTCTGCTCCCCAGGGTGGTGTGTGACAGTGTCGGTCCTGGCCAGCTCCATTGTAAAGGCTCATTCAGTGAAGAGTGTTGGTGTAGGCTTTTTTGTGTGCTGTTATTTTAGGGCAAACCACTGATGCTGGCCACGGCCCGAGCCATGTTGTAGCATCGAGTGGCTAAATGAGCCAGGTCTCATTTTCCTTCTTCATTGTGATTGTAATGAACTTTTGTTGTGACCTTGAAGAAGATATTGCTTTTGTGATGGTCTTATTTGATTTCTTTTTCATTTAACTTTGATCTTGTTCTTTTTTTTCTCTGTCATAAGTATTTTTGTTTCGTACGTCCGCTAGATAAGCCTTTAATTTAGGATATTTTTTCTTTTCTAATCACACATTATCTTCAAGTTTGTGATTTATTTCTGGCATTGTGCATAATATTTGCCATTCAGTTAATTACCCGAGAGATGACACAGGCGTTTTGGCAGGACGGATCAGTTCAGGGTAGAATAGTCTCGTTGTCAGCCGTGTTATTCTCCTGCTACTTCTCAAGCAAGCCATTGTCACTGAGCCACACAGCGGCATCCTTCACAGCATTGAGTTGTGATAACAGGGAACATGGCCACACTGGTGTCAGAATGTGTCCTGCTTTATCTGTGCGCCTTGGGAGCAGCCAGCCTGGAGAATGAGCTGTGGAGTGGCTGAGAGGCTGACTGGGACCCAGGTGGTCCCGCGCAGAGAGACAGGTCATTTACAGGCTGCACTGTACACACATCACTGGGCTCTTAATGACTGACAAGCTCCAACAGAGAGATTTGTCAGGCACTCAGAGAGAATAAAGAAGTTGAGGAGCAGGAGTGTGTGCGTGCCTTTGAAAATGTGGCTGTCACGAGAGCTTCAAAAGCGGTGGCAGACTTTGTGTAATAACCGCGTCCGAGGACCCCCCATGATTATTCTGCACCCTGTGCTACCCCCAAACCAGCCCCCCTGCTTAGTGTGTGAGCTGTGGGTTAATTGTCATGCAGCGAGGTAAAATTATGGGTGTGGGAGGTCTGTGCACCTCAACAAAAATCCTCATCCCCCCCCCATTCCCTCACACCACCACCCCTCTTCATCCTTCCTTCAAGTTACAACTAATTCCTGGAGCGGTGGAGCGAAAAAAATACTGCTATCTCTTATTAAGACCCACTCCTAGATGCCCCCCCCTTTAAGTGCACAGACACTCACATATACTGTACATCCTCATTCACAGTGCTTGCCTTACAGAGAACGCAGGAGAAAAATGGTGAAGACCGGGAGAGAGAAAACCCAATAAAAAAGGGGAAGTAGTCAGCAAGCACGAGCTTTTTTTCCTCTACCCTTCTCCCGCTCTCCCTTTCCTTTTTTTTTTCCTGATTTACCGCGCTTTCCTCAGAAAGCTCCATTGTTCCCCTAGCCTAAGTCTCATCAGGCCTTTTGTGGCTGACTATCACAGCGGCAGGCAGAGAGCTGGAAATGTATAAATGGTATCATGCCTTGTGATTAATGGCGGTGCTTATGAGTCAGGTCTGATAACAGGCCTGCTCTCTACTCAATTTCAGATACCGTTAATGGAATCTGTCTTCTGCGATTGTAATGTGAGAGCGCCTAATTTGCTATGGAGCTTGAAGCTGTCACCGGCAAGGGATTGTGGGGTCATAAGGGACCTGGCAGCCGTTTGGCCTGCAGCTTGTATCTGCGGTGCTGAATAGAGCAGCTCTCTGCCTGTCAGTTAGCTGATAGGCTGATGAGGACTCTAAGCCACTCCACACAATGGGGGAAAGGGCCATACTGCCTGACTTCCCTAATTGTCGAGCCTGCTCATATTTCAGAGCCAGCATGCTGGGGACTGGGCTGCATTTTCCCCCCCTTTTCTCTTCTTTTCCGTCTCTCTTCTTGAACTTTTTTTCTTCCTCATTCTATATTTCATCCTCACTCTGTCTCACCCCTTTAACACACACATTTCTCTGCACAATTTGTTCTTTTCTTTTACTTCTCCCCTTCATTTCTCTCCCCCTCTGTCTCTCCTTTTAGTAAGTAGTGGGTCTTAGCGTATGACAGATTATCCCAAGTTTGCTTCAATTACTGCAAAGGAGATGGAGCCACTACAGGAGAGAAGGAAGGGGGAAACTTTTGTGCACACATTATATTTAAGAAGCTGAGGATAAAGTGCTAACTCTACCACAGTGGTTTCTGTGCCAGTCTCCTGGGGAGGGAGTTGTCATGGTATGTGAAAGTCTCCAAATCAATGAGAGTTTTTTTTTTTTTTTTTTATTGCAAGAAACAAACTTGGGTAGAGAAGGTATTGTAGTGGGCTCCTAAATTGATGGACAGAAAATAGTTGTGTTTTTGACTGGAAAATTTGAATGTGATCTGAAACAGCTAACTTTGTTGTTTTGATATTTTGCTCTGGTCCACTGTTAAAAATATTGAAAAACAAACAGCTTGCTTGCTAAAATGATAGGTGTTTTGGATTGTTGTCTTGAGGGATGATCCATTTTCAGCTGAGCTTTTGCAGTCAACATCTTATTGGATCAACATCATTTTGGCATCAAGGGCCACTAATATGAGAGCAGAGTAGCATCTAAAACATGCAGGACAGTGGGGTCCTGAGGACCAGGGTTGAAGACCACTGCTCTTGAATATTTTAGAGCACAGTTCCTCTGGCAGAAAACTAAACCCAAAAAACATGATCATGATCCTTCCATCACTGTGCTTTACAGAGTTTAGGTGTTATGCTTTTTAAATTTTACATTTTTTTTAACCAAACCAAGTGATATGCATTATTACCAAACATTTTCATTTTTGTTTCTCCTGACCAAAGAGACCAGCACTGCAACCATGTTCACGTGAACATGCTAAGTCACCACTTCTTTAAAGTGTCTTTAATGTTTTTGACCTGTAAATAGTCTTTCTCTTATACTGAAGGTATCCAGATTGTTTAGAGGTTGGCTTTTTAACCTTTCCCAGATTGATTAGCAGCAACAACTGCTACTGTAAGGCCATAGCTGATATCTTTCCTCCGTGGTTTTAACATTGTTGCATATCTTTTCTAAGTCTGTGGTGGATTGTTGAGTTTTATCTACAGTCATTTGTTGGGGCATCAGAGCCAATAACTCAAAGAAACTGATCAAATTGTCTCTATGTTGTGGACCACAGTGAAATCCTCTGGACCTGGTTGTACAAAGAAGAATATTCCATAAGTTGCTAAACATAATGGCGAGCACTGAACATCCTCTACGTTACACAAGATAAAGCATCAGATGTCTTAAATTAGAAGCCTTTTTCAGCCTTGTGAACACAAATATCCTGCCCACAACTATAGTCTTCTCGAGTGGCTCTTTATGGTGATTTTATCGCAGTTTTACTTCTGCTGTTATAGAGCTCATCACACTTTCTTATTATCAGTTTATCAAGTGCTTTGATGAACAACACCCCGTTGCTATTTAACTTCCTATTTCCTATGGAAGTACTCTATCTTTCCTTTTTTTAAAAAAAAAGTTTCATTTACTTCTTTCATGTACTGCTTCTGTAGTCTTGGTTTATTCTTTGTCAGACAAATAATGAAATGGTGTATGAAGATAATCGTTCATTTGAGGCTATAATTGCCTAACTATAAGATCTAGTTGTAACCCATTTATTGTTATTATTGGTTTAATATTATTAATGTACATCATAATACATGAAACTGTAGAATTTTATGGTAGATGCTCTTTTCTTTTTCACATGACTGTATGCTTAGTTTAAGGATATTATTTTGGATTCAAATAATCAAATGGATACATTTTTACATTTCTGGGCACTTTTTTTCCATCAACATTGACTGTTCCCTTTTATGTGATAGTAAAGGTGCAGATCTTTCCGAAGTCATGTTTTCTAATCAAATCCTCTTCGCGCTCTCTCAGGCTGACGGGTCCAAGTCCTGGCGCAGTGCTAGCTGGAGGCCTGTTCGCCGTGTCACGGCTGAGCTGGCAGTGGTCCATGGTGGCAGAGGTTTTCACCCTCAACAACCTTTTTGTTGGGCTTCTCTTCTTCTTGATATCCATCTTCCACTGTGCTGAAAACTCGGAGCAGAGGAAGAAGGTGGCTCAGCTCGACACATCCTCACCTGCACTTGAGCCTTGTGTCTTTCCTGATTTAATGATCAGATGTTAAATTCATTATGACCCGCTGCTGTGACTGTCTCTATCAGATCGCACATTGGGGCGCATTATGCTGTGGGTTGGGACTCTGTAACCAGCACACCCTGGTGCTGTACGTGCTGGTCATCATTCCCTGGGTCCTTTACCGACTCTTTTCTCTAAAGGTAAGTCCTTAAGCCTCGTGAAAAGAAGAACACATGGGACTTAACGAAGCTTAAGTAGAAATATGTCTGAATACTTGCGTAAATGGAAATGTTTCATCCACACTGAAGAGCCCGAGAGCCTTTTTTTTTTGACAGAGATAAAAAGGGATGACTATAAAAAGACACAGTAAGCTCTTTGTCAACCTCAGTGGGTGTAGAAAAATCACTGACTTTTCTCGAGAAAGAACAGTTTGATGTTAGTTTAAGTGGTAAAAGTGGACTGTTGAGGAAAAGTACGATCACAACGTCAAATCATGTACAAAAGAAAGTCAACTCTTTTACAGTTGAAAGGGTTTTTACATATCACAACGTAATAAAATATCCTCTGGTAATAACCAGGTCTTACAGTAAGGCAAAACACAACCTCAGATGAACAACAGCTCATGACATGTCACATGTTTTTTTTATTTATTGAATGAAAGTGAACCTAAAACTAAATGCAAACCCTTAGTAGATTATAAAATCATGTCTAGCAGCGTAAATTGAAATAACTGTGTTCTGTATGACGTTATCGCCCTCTCGCATTTTGGTGAAGGAATTTACAGTGTTTCTGCATTTCATTGAGGTTTGTTTGTTTTTATTTATGGACATCTCCCTTAAGCTCCTTTCACTGCATTTCATTCACGGTGTTTGAGCTTTAACTGGGCCATTGAAATGTCTTGATTCTTGTCTTTTTCAGCCATTGTGCTGAAGATTGTCTTCTCTGATTGGAGTCATTTTTACTATTTCATGACTGACTTCTGGCCAGACTTGAGCTGTTGGACAGATGGCCTCATATTTGACTATAATTTACTACACAGAGGAGCAGACGGCTGACTTCATATCTGCAAGCTATCAAGGTTTTGTGTCTGCAAAACAAGACCAAATCATCACGCCTCCACTCCCATGCTTGTTAGTTGTCTGTTGTAGAAGTCTTGTCATTTTTTCAGTTGTGCTGTCATGTTCTTTTCAGAAAGAAATAAACTTTGTTTTGGAAGTTCTTATGAACCAGCCATACTTGTACCATACTTGGGCAGAAACAATTGTTCCTATGACATCATTATTGATGTCCTTCTTCTTTTGCACTATGTGAAGTCACACCACAAGGATACAAGGATGCAGTGAAAGGAACTTGTCTATCATCTCCTCTGTGTTTAATGCGTTTGGTTTTCTGCCACACATAATGATCATTTAACCTAGTACACAAGGCTGTATTTAGGTTTTTACAAACTACTTCTACATTTTGATTTAGTTTTTTTTTTTAGATAGATTATAAAACGGTGTGTTACGTCTTGTGCTGTATTCCATCTGAGTTTTAATTAACCTAATTTTAAGAGAGACAAATTATGACATTCGTACAACCTTACAACTGAGAGGGCACCTGACTTTAGATTTCTATTACTGTCAAATCTGAAGGAGTCATGTGGCTCCTTCAGAGGCGTCTTGCCATGTTGCTTTGCATGTTGTTTGGTGGAACATCAGTTTTGTAGAAACAGTGCATCCTCTGCAGGAACTGTCTTTGCGTGGCGTTGTATCGATGGGATTGTGTTTCCTCGCTGGCTTCCTGCCGTACATCTACCTGCCCATCTCATCCTACCTCAACACTGCCCGCTGGACCTGGGGGGATCAAACCACTCTGTCAGGTCTGCTGACCCACCTGCTCAGGACTGAGTATGGCACGTTCAGTCTAGTATGTACCGTTTTCCCCTCTCCGTCTGAAATTAGACGCTGTATTAAGACACACCGTGTGTGTCATCATGATTCATTGCAAATACACACTACAGATGCCTTTGATTGTCTTATCTTGCATACTACTTATTGTAGTTGTACTTTTTTTGTTTTCCAGGCAAAGACGGAGAGCTCTGTGAGCCCGATTGCAATGCTGAAGTGAGTTTATTTACCTTTTCTGTTTCTGATGTTTGAAACAAAAACACTGCTGTGTTCTAAATATATACTTAAATCTAATTTTATGTAGTATTATTCAAAACTTTTTGAAGATATTTGCATGATTTTGATCAAGTTTATTGCATTTGTAATAAAAACTATATCAGATTTAACTATAAAAAGGAGGATATTCTAATAAATGAGTATCGAATAACCAATTTTGTAATATTAGAAAACTTTAATATTTTAATTTTCAGTGCTATTGAATAATAAAACGCCATCTGCAGGTAGTAAGATAAAATTTCAGGTGTAAAATGTATGTGGGATACAATTATTGGCACTGTTTTGATGCACTTTGGCTAAATTTGGTTTACATGAAAAAGAAAAAAAAAACACTCAATAAGTGCTCGATTTTTCAGTGTTCACATGAACCCAAATCATTAGTGAACATTGGCTTGACTTCAGAAGAAAGGATGATTGTTTTTTTACAATTATGAAAATATTTGAAGATGAAGTTGTTTTACTGGCTCTGAAATTCCTTTGTTGCGAGACTTTACATCGCCAAAGACTAAAAGGGAAATATCAAACATCTTAAAATCCCCTTTTCAGAAGTTCAGGGTATTAGAGTGTTTCGCAGTCATGAAGATGTTTAGACATTGTCAGGATGTGGCCTTCTTAAGAAAGACAGTCAAAAAAGTCTGGAAAAGTCTGTGTAGATTGTGGAAAGTAGACTAAACAAGTAAATGCAGAAGTTTCAGGCTGACCTGGAGGTATCAAGAGGGGTGATGTAAGGTCACAGGCTGCACACTGAACCAAGTCGGTTTTTTTTATAGAGGAAGACAGAGTAAGGCCAAAGTGTTAAAAGAAAGGCAACAAAATGCAAAATTAACTGAACAAGATCTTAGGATCCCAGAATTACCCCCCACCCCTCACCCTAAAAAAAAAAACAAAACAAAAAAATTTCTCATATTTATGGTGCTTGAAAAAAATGGTTAAGCATCTTTCCTTGTTATATATGTTGTACCATTATGCATCTGGTGCATTTTTAGCTGCTGATTCATGTGCTTTTGTTTGTTTTTGTTGTGCTCTGACATCACAGTTGTTCTTTCATCCTCTGAACACATGTTCTTGGCATGTTTGACTTCAGTGTGAATGATAAGGTCTGTAGAGTGAAAGCAGGAATCAGGTCTGAATCACAATGATGACATTTTTGGATGTAGAGATGGAGGAACCAGACCCAGCTTCACACTTTGTGATGATTTGTTGTTTACAAAGGTTTAACTGAAGATTCTCCAAACCACTGTGAGGGCCGAGAGTCATTTCTCGTCATTTCTGCATCCTCTCCTCTCCTCTCCTCTCAGCGGGGAAGTGGCGGGCGGAAGTCCAGTGCCGGCTAGATGAAGATCAAGTGACTG
>JAOWBL010000015.1:8738664-8772880 GCA_028564865.1 Zenarchopterus dispar
CCTCTCCTCTCCTCTCCTCTCCTCTCCTCTCCTCGCCTCTCCTCTCCCCTCCTCTCCTCTCCTCTCCTCTCCTCTCCTCTCCTCTCCTCTCCTCTCCTCTCCTTTCCTCTCTAGCTTTTGTTCTTCCTATTCCACTCTCTCCCATCAAAGCAGAAGTGAACCTGCTTAGAGGGCCAAATCGCTGTGTTCTGTTTCTCCAGCAGTTTTAAATGATCACTCAGCTCTGGTGTTTAAGCGTGACAAGCTGTGATGACAGACACTGCAATAGACACTGCAATAGAGCTGGAGAAATTGTATTTTTCCACTCTAGCAGCCCCCACTGCTGAATTCCCTCCCTTGCTCCCTGCTACCACTACCATCACCACAACAGTCATCCCTCTCATGGTATCTTTTTCCAAATGATGGGATGGGGTGCATGTTCATCTTAAGACCCCCCACCGCCAGACCTCCCTCTGCCAAGGCACCCACCCTTTCCCATCACTCCTGCTGCTTGATGGACAAGCACACCTTCCAGATGGGGAAGAGAGGCGAACATGACAGGCATGTCGCACTGGAGACGTAAACCCACTGGAGAACCTGACACACACACACACACCCATCCTCGTGAGCACTTTCACACACAGTGTACATTGGGAGATACAGAGACTCAATAAGCTGTCAAATGGAGATGGGTATTAAGCAAGAGGCAGGGAACTATCTCGCTGCTCTGAGCAAGTGCTTTGTGACTGACAGGCGCTGTGAGGAGAGGACAGGGCTGCAGAGGGCGGCTGACACAGTCATTCGCATGTGTCAATCCCACTGAAAAGAGGGTCGCACTGTCCAAGGAGTTTGTTTTGATAGGGGGTGGCGAGCATGTGATAATTACCGTCCTTGAGTCCAGTAACAGGAAGGGTAATTGAGTTTGTCTTTGATGTCCGTAATGTGTGTGTTACACGTGTGTTTGTGTGTGCAGAGCCCAGATGGATCACTACCTGGCAGAACTTTCCCCTCCTGTTTTAGCACTGGCAGGAATAGGCCTTCTCCTCTCCTCACGGGACAGGTGGGATGAGTAAGACTCGAGCACGCTATGCACAGAACACTGTCACGTATATTTCAGCAGCCACTTCAACCAAAAATCTAATCCCCTGGAGTGAAAGCCGGGGAACAAAACCACTGACAAAATGCTGATCCGAGAGAAAGAGAATACAAAACAACACTGAGGCATCTAGCTGTCAAGCTGTCACGATGCTCCATATTCAGATCAAGAGGAGTTGTTGTGCATTTTGGATTTTCAAAAACATGTTTGTGTGCAAGTTAATCACTACTTGTATGTAGCTGTGTGAATCAGTATTTCGTTACAGTAGAGCCTTTGCTCGGGTCTGTGGGGTGGAGCTGATAAAGCCTTGTGATGCCCTGAAGCTCTGCAGGGCACCAGCCCCCCCTGAGGTGCACTTTGATAAAGCACATACACATAGATGAAAAAGAGCAAGGTCATTCAGTAAAGTGCAAAGGGAAGCTGTGCAAATGCTGATTTACGTAATATTAAAGTGCTTGTGTACAAATAAGATATCTCTGAACATTTCATTGTATAAAACTGAGCTTTTACTTTATAAATATTGTATTATGTAAGTGAAAACAAGCTTAATTCTTGTGGTCAGCTCATGGAAATAATTAAAATCTGTTTGGAGTACAATGCATTCAGACTTCATTCATGATCAAATGATGGTGATTTGTTTTTGCCAAAAGGGCAACATATTTTCCTTCTAGCCTTTAAGTACATTTTACAGCTGTACTGTAATGAGTTTGTGATTCACTGGTTGGCATCAGCTCATTATGACTCACTCTGTATTAGAAATTCAATCATGCACCTTTTAGCTAGCAGGCAGATACATTTTCTCACAGGCTTGCGATCTCAAGCTTTGCGTTAATATTTTTAACAGATTTCTAAAAAAAAAAGGTATTTTATGGTATAAATGAATATATGAAAATAAATTAAGGGATACATAGCAGAACATGCATTAAATAGGAAATAGAATGATATTTGTACACTGAATAATTAGCAGTTTTACCTTTTACAGGATGTGTCATTCAGTGTCCTGGTTGTTGACCGGCATGTGGACGGTTTATTCGCTGTTTTTTGCTTGGAGAGCCAACCTGGACATTAACAGACCTTTACTGCTTGGAGTGGTGAGCACTTAAACTCCATTTTCATGCATTTTCTGGAATAAAACTACTTTAACAGTAGTATATACATAACAGTGCTAACCCTGAAATGGCTCCACTGGTTAAAAAACAGACACAAAAAACTAAACCACTGTCGCGCACGCATTTGGGTGCGCTTGCACTTTCTGCAGGTGGAGCGTTTTTGGCTGCAGGGTGATGCTGCAGTGTGTGTGCTGGCTGGCCTCGGCTTGAGCCGGACTCACGCGGAGCTGGAGAGGAGGATTGGATATGGGGGGCTGTGGAAGACCACAAGCTGGGTCTTCACGATGGCTTTGCTGACACATATGTTGCACCGAAATCACAGGTGAGCATTTCACGTAGAAGAACATGCTGTTGCATGACGCCATGAAAACATACAATGTGCTCCACTGATGATAGATCTGTATTGTTGTATTGTATTCTTTCACTGAGCCTAAAACAACACATGCTAACTTTAAGTCTTAAAATCTGCTGTGGTGGTGTTCTTGTTAGACCTTTTGGTCTTTGCTGAGAATTTTACTGCATGTAAATGGAAACAGCATCAAAGCGAAGCACAGTCAGCATTCAGAACTTCTCATTGTCTCGTTTCAAATGCAGGGCTTTGGAGCATAAAGTAAAAATCCTTGCAGTTGCATTTCCGCTATTGTAGATTTGTAGTCGAATGCCCCTATTTGTTAAGGCTGAGATGCAAATTCAGCCTCGTAACATTCAAATTTGCAGACAATTACAGAACTAATTCTGCAACAGAAAAGATTTTGATCACAGTAGACGTAATTATTGCAGCAGCATTGTATCACACGTCCACAGGCTATTAGTGATTCCAGGCTCTAATAGTGTTTTTGTGTCAGGCTTTTTCGTTTTCTGCACAATCTCAGAGCATTTATGTGTGGTTTTAACAATACTCCTATTACGGAGACCCAAATGTGTGTGAAGAAAGAAGTTAAATGTCTCTGCTATTTAAAGTTTCAGTGAAATGAAAACTCCCTACTTCTCAAGTTTTTCCTGAGTCAACCTGATTTATTTCTCATGTGCTTCACACCTCAGGTCTGAATTCCACATGTCAGGTTTTTCTCCGCTCACCCCATGGTAGGGGGCTAAAGAGAGGCACGGTTAGCACATAGATTCAAGTCGCAGAGCTCAGTCTGAGATGTTAGCTGTCCGAGTAGGCAGATTACACTAGCGTAGCACAGGGAGTGCCAGACAGCCATCACTGAGCAGCTTTGATCAAGGGGAGAGCATGGCCTGTGCTGTCAGAGCCATCACACCTGTCTCCTCACGATTAGATAGGCAGCCGGAGAGCTCTGCGGAGGGGAAGGGGCGGGGGCACTGACAACTCCCCCCCCGAGCACCTTAAAAGAGCACAAGCAAATATGCACTTTTACGCAGTACACATCACACTCCAGATTCTGTGCAGGGGCAAGGCTGCACTTAAGCATTTCTACTGTACATAGCCGTCAACTCAACCTGGATTTTCATGACACAACCTGGTTGAATGTTTGCTGGTGTTTTTCAGAGTGTGTGATCAAAGCACAAACAGTGTGGTGGAGAGGTTTGGCAGAGAGCTTCTGGCCTCTGTCCCAAAAGACTCGATCATCCTGACCAGAGGAGACCTGCCAGGGAACTCTCTGCGTTACCTACACTACTGCCAGGACGTACGACCTGACATCCGCCTGGTTGACCAAGAGGTCGGAGCCTTGATTTCTGATTGATTCTACATTAAGTTGTGATATTTTGTTGAAAGCCAAATACTTTAGATAAAATATATAAAACAAACTGTATTTAAAGACCACAAATCCACTAAAAGTTCCCTTGGAATACAAAAAACATTAAGCAGCATTACAAACTTCAGAGTAATGATTTATGGATTTATAGGCCAACTTGTTGGAGAAGTAAAGTAGACAAAGATATAACCCATTAAACTTCAGAGCAGATCCAGATATTTTTTTGTTTAATAAATAGGACATTAGTCTTGGTGAAGGATGCTACATTGTCACTTCTAATTTGAACAGAGACAGAGATGCTTTTTCTTCTTCCTAGATGATGACATATTCCTGGTATGTGGCCAAGCTGGCGCCTCACCTCTCTGTGGTCCACTTTCCCGGCCGCTGGTGGGACCCCGTCGGTCCCGAGGAGAAAAATACCTTCAGTCTCGAGGAATTTCTGGCCCACAACACACAGTGAGTCCCTGAGATTCATAGAGAGAACAGAAAGGAAATAAAAGGGTGGTCTGAATGGCTAAATGGAAGGATGTTAAATGAAAGGGAGAGAGAGTGAATTGGGAGGGCAACAATGGTCCAAATGTACAAGTGGGTGATCTAACGAGGCAGAGATCAGTGGGATGGTCGACACAGCGGTGAGTGCAGGGAGAAGATAAGCCCACAGAACTGTAGAGGCCATAAAAGGAGTTTGATGAACTACAGAAGGCAACTAATCTACTTGATTTGGTTAAACAGTCTCTGGTGGACTTATTGCTGCTCCCTGCTCTCATGTCTACTCCCCCAGGAGAAACCGAGACCTAGAAACTGGATGGTGCCTTGTTAATACCAAGCCCACCAGGGGGCAGTGTTTGCCAGGCCAATGTGTCTCTCTCTTTGTGGGGCAACACTGACCTGCAGGGTTAACCCTCAGGGTCCATAAGCAGCACAAGGCTGAAGGGATGGGTAGGGGTGTTTGGATGTAAGGAAATGTTTGTTTACTTTGTGTTTCTATGATTGTTTTTTTTTTTTTGTAACTTTAGGAGAGATGTATTTGCCTGCATAGGGCTGCCCGATGGAGACGTGAGCTGGGAGCGTACTTTTTCTCGCTGGCCCTTTGGTGTATGTGACTACTTGGTGCCTGTTCAGAGGCAGTTTCACCCCGAGCAGTGGGCTCAACGCACTCGCAACACCTACAACTGGAGTGAGCCACACAACAGGTGCACACGCAGCCACAGTACTCATGTTTCTTATTTTTTTAATTCCCATTTCAACCAAATGAAACCCGATTCATTCAGGATTTTGTAGAAACACTGCGTCTCTGCGAGATTGTTATTTAAAAAAGATGTCATACATTTAGAGGATTAAAATTTAGTAAAGTATAATTTTCAGGAGTCTTCCTTTTGCCAAAAAAAAAGTTGACAAATCCTTTAAAATATATCCCTTTGTTGCCCTTCTCTCTGTGGTCTTTCTGCCTCAGACTCCACAGAGCTTCCCAAAGTGAGGTTATACTCTGTTCTCCGTGTTGTCATCCAGCTCTTTGTAAATTCAACCAGAGCAAGACATTAGGCCTTCAGCCACTTGAAATGAGACTGAAGATGAAAAATAATGAGTTTCTTATTGCGTTTTGTCAATAACTGTGTCAAAACTGGAATTAGTCAAAGCTCCATATTCTGTTGCTGTTGCCAGCAGCCCTTCTTTCATTCAGATATCCACGGCTGAATACTGTGACATTATTTCCTGCACTCCCACGACAAGCGTGTCCGCAGTTGCCCACGAGCCAAATATTAGCTTGGAAACGTTGTTAAAATATTCTTTTGAAGAAGAGGTCAAGTGTTTGCAGTCAACAAAGTGAAAAAAAAGGGCAGATGTGGTTTAACTCCATGTCTAATATGTTAGCTGGTATTGTTGCTCCGTCATTTAATGTTTATGCAGCAAACATTGAATTTTAGTGTATCAAAACTTGCAAAGTTGAGTGGAACAATATATTCACATGAATAATCATTTATAGTTAGCGGAACTGTGCATAAGCCAATGCCTGGAGCTGGGTTAGATAAAGAATGTGCTCTTTTTTTTTCTTTTTTTTTTCTTGCTTGAACAGTTTCCATCCTGCATCCTGGGAGCGAGTCGCTAATGAGGAGATGTGGCAAGCCAGGTACGTTTAAACGTTTTGCAGGAGACAGTTGTAACCTCTTGAGATTGATTGTACACTACAAGCTTGCAAATAAAAAGCTGTGTCACGATGCATACTGGCCTGCAAGAACATCTCCATAAACCAGTCTTGTGTGGTAGAGCATCTACATGTACATTCTGTTTGGTGGCTGCATCTACATAAATCACTCGATTGGAGTGGTGCGTCTGAGAGTGTGGATCTACATGGCTCATCCATCCAGCACTTAGCTCAGGGCGTGCGTGCTTTGTTTTTAGGATGAAGACGGCTTTCTTTCTTTTTGACCTGGCAGAAAGGCTGAAGGGAGACGGGAAAGCTCGCCTCTTTGAGCTGTCTTACACAGTGAGTTTGACCCCGACAAACATGCAACAATACTGCCATTTATCATAATATGCTACAATGTTTTGGTGTTTTTACATTTGTTTCTGTGTGTGTGTGTGTGTGTGTGTGTGTGTGTGTGTGTGTGTGTGTGTGTGTGCGTGTCTTTGCTGAGCAGCTGTATAAGGAGATTGTGGAGGCCCAGTCAGACTACCCTCCAAACTGGGACAAGAATCTGGCTCTGGCATGTGAGAGGTTGCTGCGCTCTGGTCAGCGGGGCCACAGTCCAGACAGCCTGTTGACCTGCAGCATCCAGCACTTCACTCGCTACTTAGAAAAGGAGCCCACCGATCCCCAGGCCCCAGCCATACGCTCGGCCATTACTCACCTGCTCAAAGAAAGAGATGGGATTCATCAGAGCCAGAAGAAAAGGCCATGATGTAATTCTGGAAAACTCAAACAACACCAAGGATGTGCTGTAGAGCCGAGCAAAATGCCAAGCTCTGGGAATTAAGAATTGAGTGCCTTATTTGAAGTTGGAGCGCTGGAAGGATACAAATTGATTAAGGTCTGCTTGGTTTATTAAATGTACCTGGCTACACTGAACTTCTGAATCAAAAACTGGACTGAAGAGAGATGGTATGCATGAGAGCTGGCCTTTAATCTTCAAACTGAACCCTGAGCAAACATCAGACTGGCACTGAGCCATAGCTCTTTTGATAAATGTTTACAGTTGACCAACAGCCGGATCAAGCTCAACTACGAGAAGTCTTCTCTGACCTCAATCAAGCTCTGTGCACTCTCCTTAAACTCACCATTCAGTTACTTAATCTTTACATCTCGTTCTTTCCCCCCCTCTTCTATTCTGTCCTCAGAGCTTTTAACGTGGTGATTATTTTGCCTCGGCTTCTGCTCTAGTTCTCTTTTTCTCACATTAGGATGGCAAGGCCGAGATTGAGGGAAACCCAATTTGGAAGCCGAAATGGGGGATTAGAGCGGCTGTTTAATCTAGGACAGACTTGCATAGTGCCACGCAGTCCTCACTTCACATTACCAATACTACACACCCACCCCTCTATCCTGCCATCAGTCTATCTTGGAAGGTCTTTTAAATGTTTAAAAACTAATGGATGCTGGGAGAGTGTTTTTTTTCTCCCTTCCTTCCTAACAGGAGGCCTATAATCCCTCATGGATTTAAATGAAATGTGAAATGTCACAATGCCAGACACCCTTTTAGGGGTGTGTTTTTGTGGGCATGTGTTTTTTTTTTTTTTTTTTTTTTTTGTTTTTTGTGTGTGTGTGTGTGCGCATGTTTAAATCTCCACTCTAGCTTTTATGCTTTCAGAGCAGCGCATAAACATATTTGATAAACAGATTGGCACAATGAAAAGCAAAATGCTGTCATCATTAGAGGAGCAGGGATTCATGCAAACTCCAAAGGCACTTAAGACTGTCAGCTCTGAACTTCCAGGAAAATGAACTTTTAGCCTTGTTTGAGAGAAGATTTCTAGGGGAGGGGGGACAACAAACTAGAGTGGACCAAAGGTTTCTGCAACATCCCCAGTGTCTTTGTGTGACTTTGAAATGTTTTCAGGATCAATCAGACACCTCATTTGCAGTTTTTCTAAATGTGGGTGTTAATGAGCCTTGTGCCATAAAATTTGTGATACAGAGGTCAAAGCAGCGTGCTGCTGCAAGCTTAATAAAACACTGCTGAAGAAGCCTGCCGTTCTGAGATATGACTCGAAAGGGACGGTCAGTAAGTGCATGTGTGGTTTCCTCAGAATGTAATCTACCCTCTCTGTTCGCAGGGCTGGTTAGCGGCTGTCAGCTGGCTGGATGATGAGATTTGACCTGCTGTAGCACAGATGGTTTGCTGTCTCGGGAAAAAGCGAGAATTGTCACTTTGCTGTCTACAGGCATAAATATATCAGTTAACATCCTGCCTTTTGAAAACAAACAAAAAGAAAATTGCGTCCTTTTTGGAATTTTCCGGCATTTCTTTTATGTATAAAATTATGCTGTTTTGACATTTGAACAAATGATGACATGGGATTAAATCATAGTTTTACTTAGGTACAGTACTTTTTTTTTAAACTTTATTTTCTTCCTCTTAACCCACTTGTCTCCCATTCCCTCTCACTCTGTCCTTCCATAACACCTCTGTTCCTCTCCTCTCCCCTGTTTCTGAGAGTCAGTTGCCCACCCTAAATCAGCAAGCTGCCGAGGATTGTGGGAACCCATGGAATCGCCGTGACCAGGGATGCAGGCAGGGAGCCACGGCAACGCTGGAATGTGGGGCGTCTGAGGAGATAAGAGCTGCGAGCCCAGCCGGGGAGAGAGGAGGGATGCGGAGAGTAGTGAGGGGGGGTTGGGGGTACACAGAGTGAAGAGGGTGAGGCGGAAACGAGAAGAGTGGAAAGTCTGTGAATGGGGAGGCAGAAAAACAACACCAGAAACAGCCAGAGAGCAAGACGGAGGGAGACAGAGAAAGAGGGGAGGGGGACTTAGGGGGGCACACATTGGAGATGGGAAGCCAGCCTTATTCCTCTTTGCATTTCATTTACATCCCTGGCCGTATCGACCAATCGGATTGGGAGCAAAGCCCAGGGCTTAGGAGGGGAATAAAAAGACAAAATGCCTTTGCTGCTCTCATCCCTCCCTGATAATACCCCTTCTGTTTTTCTTTTCTCCTTTTCTCTCGTCTATAAGTAGATACTGTCCGAAATGCCAGCGGAAAAGCGACACCTCCGCTTGCTGTGTATCTCAGATAGACCGAGCGGGAGCAGGGGCTGAAAAGACAGCTTTAGCAACTGGGCCTATCTCCACTCCTCTCTCTGGCTGGATGGAAGCACGGAGTGGAGAGAGGCGGAGGGCTGGGGTGTGTTGGTTGGAGTTTGGGAAGAGAATAGAGGGTGTGAGAGGCATGATATACTGAGCTGGCCACAGATTTTGCAGAATCTTCCACTCTGAAAAACTTTTCCAGCAGATCCCTTTCCTAAGCATGAGAAACCTGTTTCAAGGATGTTTACCTGGTGTCACACTTCTTTACGTGGGCTGCAGATGCCTTCTACTGAGCTCAACATATTTCTTTTTTTAGCTTGGAGTGGCTTGCTGTTATTCTGTTACTTTTTTTCTGTATTGTATGGTTTTATTTGTTACCTTATCCCCATAGCTTAATTAAATGTTTTCCTAAACCCATAAATGTGGATTGGGTGGAATTAGGCCCATTAACGTCAGACTGTGTTGGTGTGATGTCATGATTGGCTTGTCTCAGGTTCTTATTTGCTGTCACTCCTGAGTTGTATTTGTGTTTGTATGTCAGGCACAGTATGCTTCCAGGTTTATTGAGTTTGTTTGCACAGGTGTTTGTAGGGCTCTCCATTGTGTTTCTGTTTGAGTTACTTTTCTCCTGTCAAGTGTCCTCTCCTGCGTTTTAGGTCTTACGTTTTTGCCTTTGTGCACTCAGACGGTTGTTCTTCCCCGACACTGAGCAGCAGCTGTAGATGAGATGAGAGCTCCAGACATTTGTAGGTCACCTGTGTGGACTACTACACCTTCACAGCACTCTCATCCACCTCAGCCCACACAGCCTCTTCTCTATAATAATCAAACCAAATAATAGAGTCAGACATTGGAGGGATTAGAGGTTAGAGGGTTGCGGAATGCCGTATATCCCTCACCAGGATCAATCTTCAGTTGGTCGGTAATCTCTGGCCCAGGCCTCACATACCTCCAGTGGTCTCTGACTGGGGATGGCACTGCCAAGGTTGGTACTCTTACTGGGTGGGAGGCGCTGATAGGGAGACGGGTAACAATAGGTTCTTGCTCCGTATCACAACCTTATGTGTATATATGTCCGACATTTCGCTTTTGAGTCATCCTGCACGTGTTTGTACTTTGCACATGTCCACAAAGTTTGTTTTAATCTCCGAATTTGGCTGGATAACTTTGAATTTTCCATCGCAAACTGAATATTATCCCCAATTTCTTGTTGTTATCTCATGTGCACACATTTGTTTATTTGATATAGCCTCTCTCCGCCACAGCACTTCTGTATATCAAAGAGAGCAGAGCAGAGCATAATTGAAAATGGCTACCATGGAGAAAGGTCTCTCTCCGCTTTGACTGGGAAAAAGCAGAAAAATCCTCATTCTCCGCTCCCTTCTTAGATCTGTTTAAATAATTGAGGAGTAAACTGACAAATTAGGCACCTTTATGGACACCCCTGGGCTCTCTCTGGGGTCCTTCACTTTTCCCACTACAAGAGAGCGCCATTAGGCACTGGATATTATCTTGTGTGCTCTGAGAGGGAGGGTGGGTGGGGTGGGGAATAGGGGGTGAGGTGGGGGTAGTGGGCCAGGAGGGGTTTCGCCAATCAAGCGGGCCACACTTCCTCCCCCAGGTTCTAATTTTGTGCCACATTAAAGAGCTCGGCCTCCATTTAGGACACAGAGAGGCGTTTTCATAATTTGCCGGGTCTCTCGACTAGCTCGAGGTGCTTTTTTTCCCTCCTTCTCTCACTCTGTATCTGAATGGAAGGCCTGGGGAGGAAGAGGGGAAATTCATTCGTCTCCTTTCAACCAACCAGCTGCAGTTCTGCATAATATTGCTGCTAGGTGTGTATAGCAGCTAACATTTATCTCTTTAATAGCTCCCCATTAGACCTGAATATTATTTGGCACATAAAGCCAACACTGCTTATTGTCAGCTCTTTATAGAAATAATGGTGTTCATGTGATGTTGATACATCAGGGCTAAATCACACACCTGTATTTAGCATCAGGAGGCAAGGTAAAGAGTTTGTTGGATATAATCTGTTGCTATGTAGCCTTACAGCTGGGATTCTTGATTTAACCATTTTGGGAAAAAAAGAAGCTGCTTTGCTGTGTAGAAACAACACATAATATAAGTTGAAGTTGTTGCATCTCCTCTTGGTGACACCCTCCATTCATGTGCAGCATGCGTAAGCATTGATTCATATGTGATTGGTCACATAATTCACAGTCTCAGGGGGCATTTCATCGCTGACAGACAAGCTAATCTAAAATCCCCCAATTTACAAATGAAAATCCCACCATCCAATTGAGCTAATAGAGGGACTTGAATGGGATAATAAGATGTGGTGTAATACTGTGTAAAAAGCCTGTAATGTTGTGTTGGTGTAAGAGCCTGTGTGACTGGATGTTTGACTGTTTGCAGTGATTACAGGGGCCTGCGGGCCTGGCGGCGGCTCTGTGGCTGGGACAGGGAGCTTCTCCCTGGGCAAGGAGATATGCCTGTCTGGCCCTTCTGCTGGAGCTACGAGGGACTATATGTCAGCAGGGAGAGCGCACCCTTCGAGCTCTCCCTGCCGTTCCTGGTCTTGCTGGGTCTCTGCTGTTGCAGTGCTTGCAGATGTGCACAAACAAGGGAGGATTAAAGCAAAACGAATCTAAACAGACAAATGGAATTAGAGTGATGGGTGTCGGTGGGCTGGTTCACAGTGATAAACATAATGATGCTCTGTGTGTGTGTGTGTGTGTGTGTGTGTGTGTTCCTGTGTCTAGGGGATTATCAGTGGTTAGGTGTATGGTGTGTATGGCTGGGTGACTGCTTCTGGGTGTCTTTGTGTGTTTGCCTATCTGTCTGTGTTTTTGTAATTATGTGTATGTATATTTACTTTTTCTAGTTGTGTGTGTGATAAATGAGTTATTTCATACGGTCTTTCAAAAAAACAGCACTTTGTGCCCTCTGTTTGTGTGTGTATATGTTTACATGTTTCTTTCTTTTTTTTTGATCAGGGTCATAATTCTTCCGTATTTCTTACATTTGTCCTGTGCAGCTGCATATATTAACCTGCACATGCCACGTGAACATTAATACTATTCAACGAATATCAACTAAAGATGTGAGAGGAGGAGGAAAAAAAACTCATCTGAAGAGTGTTCTACTGTTCATGTGCAGTTGTGTTGTTTTCTTGTGCCAGGGTTTGAGTGTTTATGGGCTCAAGAGGTCAGGAGTGTTGAGGAGCCAGCAGGGGGGCCAGTGATCAACAGTCTGGGGCTTCCTTGCAGAGCGGCTCTGGGATTAGGGCTAAAACCCTTCCCTGCCAGATGGGCACAACACATCCCCAACATTGCACACCAGCCTCTGTGGACGTTCAGCACAAACCCAGAGGTTAATTGAAGCACGCTGCTAATGAGCACACAGATTCCATACTCTCAATTCAATTTGAAGTTTTCCATTTTAAATACTTTTGTTTTTCAAATCAAATGCACATCTGCATCGGTAACGGCTCAGAATTGCTCTTCGTCACACTGATAACCCTTCAGACAACATTGCTTAACTAGGTTTTGGTCACTTGGAGCAGCAGTGTTATGATTTCATATATATATATATATATATACACACATACACACACACATGCACACACACATGCACACACACATATATATACATACATATACATATACAAACATATATACATACATACATACACACACATATATATATGTATATATGCATATATATATACATACACATATATATACATATATATATACATACATATATATATATATATGTGTGTGTGTGTGTGTGTGTGTGTGTGTGTGTATATCTCTCTCATCATCTTTTCTCAGGACATCACGGAAATTTGGCCAAGATGAGGTGCTCTTCAAAGTGTCAGGTAGCTGTATGGCCAGTCAGCAGGTTCTAGGATATCAGAAAGGAAACTTGCAGGATGTTTTGATGTGCTGTATTTCAGAGCCACAGGCAACACAGAAATGATAAAGTGTGTGTGTTTGTGTGTGTGCATGTTTTTTTGTGTGTGTGTACGTGTAAGGGACTGTCTCCATGTGTGTAGCTAGAAGACTCTGGCATCAGCGGTTGGGTGATTGCTTCCTCCTTGAGTTTTATCTCACACAACTTATGCTAAATAATATCAGTTGCCTTAAATTTGTGGTTTTTTTTTTTTTTTTTTTTGCTTTTTTTTTTGCTGATCTGGTTTCAAATTGTCACCAGACTTGAGTCTCATGTATTTACACTTAAATCCCAGATGGCGTATATAGTGACTTGTTGTTGCCTAATACTATTTGAACTGTCTTTTTTTTTAATTTATTTTGTTAAAATCCTTGTAAATGGTTTATATAACCTTTGAGTTCAAATAAAAAGCATGTATCAAATATCCACCCAGACGCAGCCAGAAATATCCATTTTTAAAAAAACTCTCAAAATGCAGAACTGTGCAGCATCAACCTGCTGTAAATCTTTATGATACCAACCCACCTGGATCTGTCATACGCCGGTTCCCCAGCATGACTTAGAAAATCATCTGTATTACTAGAAAGAAGATTACACGAGACAAGTGTACAAACAAATAAAAGATTACTGGCTGTGAACATGTTTCAGTCTAATGCCCTTTCAGCAAGCAGTGCTTAGCACAATGCTTCTCTCTCTCCAAGCTAAATTTGGATTTCCCCTCTGATGTGAAGGCCTGCCGGCCAGCTGTGTCCTCCACCGTGAGCACAACCTCTGTAATGACAGTGTTCCACACGGATGGCCCGTCTCCTCTGCCGGTATTAGGCTTTGGAGTTCAAGTGACTACGGGTTTTAAACACAGATTTTGGTTGTTTTTTTTTTTTTAAGAAAAAAAAAGGGTGGGGGGAGAAGAAAGACTCGCTGTTGTTCTTGAAAAGCTGTGTTTATCCAGGATTAGAGACACCAACATGTTAATAATTGTTTCTCACAGAACTGCAAAGAAGCACTTTCCTGTAATCCCCTAATCAGGCATTACACCTCTGAGCGAAGCCACAACGCAGGCGCATGGTGTCTGTGACGCAGCACGCCTACATTGTGTAATACACGCACATCTTCCTCAGCACCACGCCCACTGTGAACATAACCACCTCTTTTATTCTTTTCCTTAGAAATCTTTCTTGCAGCCTTGTAACCCATTGCCCAGCGGGGGTCAGTCAGGTCATTACTTGTTTTTTCATGATGCATCTCTGAAAGAATTGGACATTTATCGTCCATATTTTGTTTATCCAACCTAATTAGAGCCTTGCGATTTAACCCAAGTGGTAAAATGCAAATAAGTAGATGTACTCAAGCTTCAGTTCTATTTTAAGAAAAAAAAAAAAAAGATGGAGCTTTATATGTTTTTTCTTAAATTTCAGTGCCAAATATTTTATTCCAGTTGATTTATCTGATTTATTTAACATTTGTTCAGAATTAGGATTTTACCTTGTAGACTAAGTGTTTAGAGCTTTCTGAAGCGATCCTGTTGAGGATTGAAGTAATGAACTTATAAAATTGCATCTGAAGTTTTAAATAGGAGACATATGCTTGCTTTTCATATTCTTGTATTGGAGCTAGTAATTTCTACACTCATTAGTTAAGTAAATTTATTTTTAATTGTTTCTTGTGTGCTTCTGACAGTGTTACCCAAGAAAAGTTTGAATCTCAATTTCTTAACACTTTACAGTTAGGGTGATATATGTTAACATAGGTAGCTCTTTGTTTAATCTTTATTTTGGGCTTTCCTTTCATATAGGGGATTATTTTTTATGGATTGTTCTCAAAATAAAGCCCTTTTAGAGAAGGCAGATGTTTTAACATTATTTCTACAACCTGAAAGGGTGAAGAAGTGGAATTCGATGCCTCTTGTGATGCTGCAGAGGTCACAGAGTTGATAGTCGGTGGTCAGGTTGGTGGTCTTCTCTGCTACAGGTTTGTGGGGTCAGACAGAAGACCACTGTACATGCTGAGATGAAGACAGGTCCATCATTAGTGTTTAACACTTGCTTACATCTCGGTACAGGGAATGTGAGATGGCAGCTTCTTTGTTAGGTTTATATATTAGGGAGAATGAGCCCTTTTAATTTATAATTAAGATATTTTTTCAAGCAACTTTTAGGATGGGGGTAGAGTGAGCCGTAAGACTCCCTCTACACTTCTCTCCCTATGGATATGTGATATCTGAGACCATATGAAAAAGTATATTTTATCTAGCCCAAAAGTCCATATTAACACATACACCAAACTCATCTTATCAAACACTAATGATAAAAAAAAAAAAAAAAAAAACATATTTGACTAGCAGTCATAAGTCAGACTGGTTCTGGATGTTGTTACCACACCACACATGGTAACATTACAGACTTCTGTCATCAGACCAAAATCACATTAGAATTCCTCTATTAAATCCTGGGCGTCACTGACACCCAACTCCTCTGTGTTTTTATAGTTTTTAAGGACTGAAATTAAGAACTGTTGCATCATTTTCTGCTAGCTTCTATCTTATTAATGACAGAACTACTACTACTGCTGCTGTCAAGGACAAATGGAAATCAGAATTTCCAATTTGCAAATGAAAAAAAATAATAAAGGAACCTCAAATATAAGTCAGATTTCCTAGTTGAGATGTAATCCATTAAATGAGATACAAAGACTGTTAATATGTTTGTTGTTATGTCATTAAAAAAACTGCAGGTCATCTGTGAAACATGGTGGCAGTGGTGTCATGGTCTGTGCCAGGACAGTTTATTATCATGTCAGTGCTCCACAAACACGCACATCTGATCCCTACTTTGTGCAGTGTTTCAGTCTTTTCACTCTGTCATCCAGAATGTTTTTATTATGACTTTTTTTTAAACTTTTGTTTTCTTTCTGTTAAGTGTTTGTCCTGAATGTTTGTGGTTATTTCCAGTCTTTGCGCCCCGTCTCCTTGCAGGGCCTGGCTGGCTGGAGAGTGCGATGAGGGGATCGGCACGGATTAACCTGGGGAATTTAATTAGTGGAGCTGTCGTTCCTGCCCTTAACATTTCAATCTCCCTGGGCTGGCTGGCGGTGCTGGAGCTGGACCTGTGATGGCTGTCAGGTTGGGAGGGAGCTAAAGAAAGGTTGGAGGGAACCAGGGGGGTATGTAGAGTTCAGAGGCAAGACACGTGTTTAACAAACAGATTAGTCAAGCATCCCGGTGGAGTGTGGAGGAGGGAGGTGATGGAGAAGGGGCAACTATGGGGTGAATAGTGACTCAAAAACCATGAAGACCATCTTTAAGGCTGAGGACAACATCCACAAGAAAACCCTTTTATTGTCCTTCTTTTGTATCATATTATCTGATATTTATAATTGAACTGTAAGTTCTACGTCAGTATCACCTATTCTTCAAAAAGTACTGATAACTTTTAAAGTTGTGAACACTGAATTAAGAAAGATTACTACATTTTGGGTCAAAAATAGAATTTAATTTTAATAGAATTTAATTATAATGTTGCCAGTATAATTATAATATTTATTTTTGTATCTGACCACCCTCTGTTACCGGTCCTGCGGTGATAATTGGGTAGCGGTATTGATGGGTAACCAGTAAGAGCTTGGGGTAATCGTTATTCAATCCAAAGCTACACTATCACATTGTAATCCTGATGCTAAACTCCCAATTACCCCATCTGGGACTTAAAAACAGCCCAGCCCCCCCACCCCCAACAACACCACCTGCACACGCACACACACAAAGCAACTGTGGCTGTGAGTGCTGTCTGTTCTGTTAGCGCCTGCCTGGGAGGAGGATGGAGGATGGAGGAGGGAGGGGGGAGGAGGAATCATGTCCAGCAAATTAAAAAAGCTGGTGTAGGAATGTCGCCAAGTCCCACAGGAGCGACTAGCACCCGTCCCTCTTCCTCCCAGTGCTGACCCAGTGGTCACCAGTGAATCCCCTGTTTGTATTCCACACACACACCCAGCCCCGGGGAGCGGTCCCACACGCCTCCTGTGGGAGTGCTGATAATTTAAGTCAAACATGATGTCCTCGCTTGTTTGACACCCATTTAAAGCTTTTCAATCACACGTGTTTGCTACAGTCCATTGCATAGCCTCAGAGTGAGATCCATGTCACACTCTTTCAGAGACCTAATCAATTTTGTTTGATCAAGTTCCCTGTGTCAAAACAATTGATTTTCCTCTGAACGAGATTGTCGAAGTGAAAATTCAGAATCAGTTAAGAGTCCTTTTGGATATGTTTTTATTTAAGATAAAACCCCTCCCCCAGTGCGAGTCCCCTTCTCCCAGCATGCCCCTCCTTGTCGTGGGCTGACTAGTGTCAGTGTGCCACTAATTACGGACTTTTAAAGAGCCATGGAGCAGACTCATTAATGAACTTGAGCATCCTTTACTGTTCATGGAGCAGCGAGGGAGGGTCTGCTGGCTCTCGCTTCAGTTAGTGTCAGAGAAGGCTCACCGGTCTGGAAAAAAAAAAAAAAAAGTCTTTTTTTTTTTTAAAATGAAACCAAACCAACTGTATGTGTGTTTTTTGATAGAACTGTAGCTGTATATACCCTGCTCCATACAAACACAAAAACAAAAGAAACAGAACAACAAATGACAGCTGCCCCAATCGTTGCCACTTGTTTATTCCATTTTCATGGAAATGCAAAACAAAACAAATGGCTGTGTTTGTCTTTATGAAAGTAGGCCAAACAACTGCTGACAAACAAGAGGGGGGGAGTTGTAGGTCAGGGCACCGACAATGTTGAAAGAGCATGTCACGCTGTAGTAAGCCACAATAGACACAAAAACATACAGAGACTCCTGCCAGAATGATGTAATGCTGTCTAGACTAAACAACAACCCCACGTATGATTATTTTTAATATTGAACCAGTTCTACAAAATATTTCAAACTGGCATAGGACGTTTATCAGAGGATTAAAGAGGTCAAATAGAAGTTCAACTGTCTTTAAAGGAAGACCAAAACAAATTTATTACAACAAAATCCAGCAATCGTCCCTTACAAGCCCTTGAGCTTTATGTCATGATGTTATAACATCCTTTAACTGTATAACACTCATTGTTTAGGTGTATAATAATAAGCACAAGTGCCTCAATGTTCCTGTATTCACATGTCTTTACAGGAAGCCATGATCATTAGTCTTTCGAAGGAAAACTGACACAATAAAAGTTAACAAGTCCTTTATTTACACTTTGGGAATCAAAGTCTGTATTTGTGTCGATAATTAGCATCCTTGATCATGAATTAGCTCTTTATTTACGTCTCTCCTCACAGCTCAGGCTGATCATGAGAAGGCTGCTGAGGTCATCGGTCACCTCCTTTGTCCCCTGTCACAGCTTGAATTGTGCGTTACGGTACTTCATTTTCCCCTGCCAGCCTGGAGGTCAAGATCCTCGTGGCCTAGACGGGCTCCACTTGACACGACCCCAGTAACCCTCCTGACCTGAACCCGGTACCCCCACCGCGTCAGTGCGTTGTACCCCACTGGAGTTCATAAATCACTCCACAGCACGGTCACTGGGGAGCTCGGAGTCTGCTCATAGAAGCAAGGCATTTTTTAAAAACTGATTAAATTAATTGATCTTTGAAGGGATGTGGGTCTTAAGGGATGATCTAAAGTAAAAGTAACTACATCAAGCAGATGTGGTTACCTCTGCGAGGGAGATGGATCAAATCCTTTCATTTCAGTTTTGTCATTAAGTTTACCTAATAACTGCCGGATGGTCTCCATGAAACTTGGTGGAAAAGTGGAACACAGATTATCTAAAAACCGTTCAGTTTTGTTATTGATCCAGTGTTTGTGGTAAAATATCCAGATATTTATGAGGCCTGTGGGTCACACATTCACAGATGTTGTCTGCGCACTTTTGAGCACCTTTTCCCGTTTACAATGATAATGTAGGTAGGAAAGTTAAATCACTTTTACCCTCTTGAAAAAAAAGCATGTACAATTTCTTGTTTTATTGCTGTTGCAACAAATTTGTTTAAATTTGTTTAAATTTGAGAATTTTTAGAACAGGTTTGATGACATCTGTGCATCATAATTTGCTCTTAATTTATAATTTCAATTAGATCTAAAAAGAAAAAAAACAGTTTTTGACAGACATTTTTAAATCTGGCTCAGGAAGAGTTGATAGAATTTACAAAGATAATGTAATTTAGTAACTGCTTTCTTGAATGACGAATATTTATTTATACAAAGAAATAAATTGTTGCTGTTCTCATGGGGCATTTATGTTTTCCATTTGTACGATGACACGTGTGTGATTGTTTTCCACAGGGTGAAGTAAAGCAGTCTTGAGTACCAGTACTGCTTTAAAATCCCCCTTTTTTTATTTACATGTTAGGAAATTAGTAATGAGCACATGTAAATGGAGTAAGTGCATAAGTAGCCCCGCATGAATTTCATTAGTAGCAGAAGTTGACCTGTTATTACACCGACAACGACGCACTCGAGTGTGGACCTCATTTCATTATAATGGATGCAATTGTTTGTAAGTGGCCACCCTCCACCCTCACATACACAGAACACACTCTTTGTTTCCTGCTCTCGTCTGGCGTAGTACCTCAGGTTAGACACACGCACACTAACACAACAGATGCCCCCTGACGCTCATTCATGTAAAGCGGGCACAGGATCGACAGGCCGGGGTCCGCAGGCCTGCCAGCCTCATGGCATTGTGTTCCCCCTCGGGCGGGCAGCCGGCCTCCCTAAATACCCTTTTGTCTTGGGTTGGATAACAAAGCAGCGGCCAAGCCGTCGGTGTGGCACGCGCGCAACCACTCGTCCGCCTGGTCTGTGACCCAAACAGGTGGGTCGGAGGGAAGGCCTGGTCGTGGTGGGTGGAGGTGGGGGGAGGGAGGCTGCATCTGTCCCCACACTCAACGACTCCGTGGGTCAGCCACTGCTCCATATGCTCCCGAGAGAGAAGGAGGCACGCATGCAAACACCAGGCTAACAGGTGGAGGGGGGTACAGACAGAGGGGATTAAGAGAGGTAAAACTCATCAGAGAAGTGTTTTGAACATTTCAGACTAGCTGCATGAGAAGAAAGAGAGGGATTTGACTATACTTTAGAAGATTTCACTTAAGTCAAGAGATTCCTACCCCACAGGCCCTATGAAGCGATTGGGCTGATTATGAGAAGCAGTTTTGTCTTTAATTGGCTCACAGATCCTCGACTGTCATGTCTTCACCAGGCAACATGTTGCTTTGTTTGACTCTCGTCCAGTCAGTATTTAAACAGAAACGTATTTGCTGAAGTACTCTAAGTATTCTAAAAAAGACAAATACACATGGCAACAGGGGTCGTTGGTCAACCGAAACCAAAACATTACAGTTATAGTGCTGCTCTTAAAAAAAAAACTCTTGACGTGGATAGTTGCCCTACAATGAATGTTAACTGGATGCTTTTTAGATCAAACATAAAACTGTAGTGGATTTATGTCCAGACATGGCAACAGGTGATCAGGATCCTGTCTGTATACCAAAAGTTTCCATAAGAACTGCATTAACTTAAAAAAACTTTTTTTTTTGCATATTTTTTTCTTTTAAATAAGAAACACTTAAAACATGGACACTTATGTATCACAAATATATGGCCAGGGAAGACTATAAATACTACTGTACAAGGCTGAGATGCTCCCATTTAAATAAAAGCTCAGCAGGTTTATAGGGGATTTTCTTTTCATTAATTGGTTGAGAGGACCCTGTTTAAAAAGAAATAGTTTATTAGTGTATTTCTTGCTTCTTTACGCTCAATACCTGGATGTTTATGAGTCTGTGATTATGTTATATTGTTCTAGACATTCAGGAAGTTCAGCAAATGAGCCAAGATAGACATATATAGCTGTCTAACACAAAATCACTCTAAAATTTGTAGTTTTTTTCATTGGCTTATTTTTAAAATCTATTGCAATTTGAATAATGTAAAAACGAATAACATTTTTCCCAGATCAAGTGCATTTCTGAACTCTTTCTCTCACATGTAAATTTCTAAACTTTCTCTGAGTGAGCCTGCTTCAGACACGCCTGGCTGAGATGCTATTTCTGATTTACGAGTTACTTTAGAGAGCTTTGGCAGGTTCTCGGGGGTGTAGGTGAAGAAGTGTCATGCAGTGATTTTTGAACAAGAAATGTATTTCAAGGTAAGTTATGTTCACTCTTGAGCCCTTCATTCTTGGCAGAGGGACCAAATAAAAATAAGTGAAGTGTGCATTGTTAAGGTGATTACTAACATAAGTCACTGCAGGCATTTTTTAGATATCCTAACAGAGCGCACATGTGTGTGGTTGACAACGTTAACAAAGACGTTTCTGTGTGGCACCTTCAACTATGATCGATGCTATCATCATCATTACTTTATGCTATTGTTTCCAACACAAATGGGATTTTTTTTTCCCATTAAAACGTCATGTGTTGATACCCTTTGAAGCTGTTTTAATGTTCCATAAACTAAATCCAAATTTTAGCGGCGATTACCTTAGTTTCTTTTGTTACATATTTAAGTTAGATTAGCTACATTTTTCCAAACTTGCCACTCGACGTCCTGCTTTTGTAGCAAGAAAAACCTGGGTATCTTCTTAAACAGTCTTTTATGACAATTATCTGCTTTCTTTTGGATTTTAAAGTTGAAAGTTGAAAAGAGGAAGAAAAAAATAAGCAGACCCATCTGGGTTTGGTACCACCAGAAGTTTTAGTCTGTACTGGCTGTTTTTTTTCTAACTATTCGAGACATGTTGATTGAAGGCATACATTTGCCAGATATGAATTCAAAAGCTTTTTGTGTGATGACTCCCCTGAAACAGTTCGTTGATGTGTAACACTCAGTGAAATATTGAAATAAGCAAAGTCAAAATCCTGCTTCTGAGTCTGTTTGGCTTCTGCTCCATCTCTGCTCTAACGACTTCTGTCCTCTGACGGGGGTGGGACGGAGGGGTGATTGGGAGGAGGAGGGGGTGTCAAACTCCAATATATTGAAAGCAGCTAATTAATTTTAAGGTCTTTTGTAGGCCATGTGTGCAGGAGATTAAGTTGTGTTTTAAACATGCATCTGTGTTCATTTTCATAATGAGGAGTCTCCTAAGAACGGCAGGTCTTTAACAGGTAATTCTTTTTTTTAAATTTAAAAAAAAAAAATTTAATTTCTTTTTTGGCTTAGTGGGAATCAAATGTCTGCATTGTCTCAATACATTTGAAGACAGGAGAAAATGTTGTATTCTGCTGCCAGTGTTGGGAAATTGCTCTTAAAAGTTAGTCATTTTTGATGCAGATGAGTTCATAGAATCAGACATTTATTGGAGATAAAGAAGCTATATTGCTGCACTACTGTTTCTCTGCTAATTCATCTGGTTTTTGCTTTTTGTTTTTGTTTTTTTTTTTGTGTGTTATTTTTAATATATTTCTGCAGCATGTGGTAAAAGCGGTGGCAGAATGGAGAGAAATTGGCTTCGTTCACCATGAAGTCATTAAATTTGCAAGCTATTTGTGATCAAAAGGTGCGTTTGAGGCCATTAACTGCTTAGTTTGATCATGGCTTGCTTGTAATGTCAAATGTCAGTTGTTCCTGCTATTTCCTCCAAATTTCGCTTGGAAGCAGGTATTGAAAGAGGAAGAAAAAGAAATGCTACACTCTTAAGATGTAAATGTTATTAAATGTCACCACAGAAATGTGTTATATTTTGTATTATTTGCAACTTATTCTTGATAGTGTGATTTAGTGGAATTTTAAGTGGGTTTTTCAATATTTTGCTGTACCCTTATTGGCTCGGCTCACACACACTGATCCTTAAAAGTTGATTAAAATATGAAACTGGTAGAATGAGAAGGTCCACTTAAATACTGGAAATGGGCTGAAAAAAAGGAAAGGCAGGGTCTATCTGTTTCTGGAGATTTCAGTCACATCTCCTGAGCTTCCTCCATCTGAAATCGGTGGAGAAACTCACATGAACTCTTCGTGAGGACTCCAACCACAGAGGAAGGTTGTCGAAGAACATAAAATGCTTTTCAGCAGCGGGAATATTTATTCCACTGGCTCATATCCAATCCAGAAAATTTTCTTCAGCTATATAAACGAACTGTCTGGACTGGCTCGTTCTGTTTATTTATTTATTTATTTTGGGAGGCCATTTGTGTAAGACAAACAGAAACAAGGGAAACAAAATAAGAACTATGCATCTTTTGCAGCTTAGTGTGGCCCATTTAGTAGCTGTATTCACCCTCTGATCTGTGTGTGTGACCTCCTGGACCTGAAGAGTATTAATGACCATTAGTCATAACTTAGGGGTGATTACATGTTTCAGCTCTTTGGTCTTCACCATTAGGCCGATGCATAATCCACAATAAAAAAAAATATTTACCTTTTTCTTGTAAAGAGTTTGTCATAAATGTCTGGGAAGCATTTACTAGGCTGACTTAAAGTACTGGTAAATTTTTAGGATTTATTACTTTGTTGCAAAGTGAGGACAATTTTTTTTTTGTTATTTTACTATGCAATACGTGTATTTCTTTATTGGCACCTTGTATAGAGTAAAACATACATATTTTGAGCACAAATGCCCTTTAAATGCACCACCCTTGTCCAGCTTTAACTAGGTGAGATTTCACTAACTAGGTATTAACTCAACCCATAATGTTTTTTAACATATGCTGAGGTCTGCTAATCTTCTTATGGGTTTGAGGGGCATTTTTTCTCTTTCCTTTCTGAATAGCTTAACAAAATATGCCTCAGTAATGGACTGTTATGTCCTCATCCATTGCCCTCCTCCCACGAACTATAACTTGAAATAGGCCATCAAGTGGCTAATGAACTGATAAGCCCTCTGTGTCCTGTGGGGCTTATGAACATCATAAGCCAAACGTTTGGGCATATTTGGTGAGAGAGTTTTTAAAAGAGCACTTGGAGAGCAGAGGACCCTGTTGCTGCAACTACCATAGGATGAAAGGGTCTCTTCATATGTGTGTGTTTGGAAAAAGGAAGTCAAAAAAAAAAAAGGCTCCCGGCTGTAAAGCAGATGATAAACTCTCAGAATTCCTGCTCAGAATTTTTCAGGAAGTCTCCGAAGTTCTGTGACTGTGTGGCCCTGGGCTTCATCAGACCTCCAGCTAGTCAAGCTGCTACTATCATTATCGGTGTTGGATCTCTGTAAATCCACGGATTTGTGCGAGCAGTCTGAGAAATTAAAATAACATGCTTTTTACTGCGCTTACTTCAAATCTCTTTAGACTTCATTTTTTAAAACATCTAAATCTGTTATTATGCGAGCTATACAAAACCCTTTTAATTTAATCTTTGACAAGATTATCAAATTCATTGATGATGTCACAAACTTAAATAATTTCATAAAATGTCGACTAAGCCTGGATAAGCACTTTCAAGGGGATACTGCTGGATTAGCTCAAAATATTTATTTTTTTGTTGTTTTTTTTAATTTTATTTTATTAGTTGTTGGCACAATTTACACATCATTATGTTGCCGGTTTTATTTCTATTTTTTTGGTGTAGTGTTTTGTTATAAATACAAATGATTTCATTTGGATCAGGCTACCGTGGAAGATGTCACACAAATTGTCAGATTAAAAAATAATTTGGTAATTTGAATCGAGTGGGTTTTTTTTTTGTTTGTTTGTTTGTTTTAGTTGAGAACCTCAAATTAATTTCTGTAATTTAGACCAACTGTCTCTAGTTTGCTTTTGTAATTATTAAGTAATAAAATGTTCACAGACCTGAGAGTTGGGAGTTCTGTGTAGTTTAATTGTAATCTTTTTGTGGAACATTTTAAATATATAAGTGGATTGATTTCATTGTGTTATTAAGACCACTTACGCTGATCTAATTTCACAAGACTGCCGGTCGGACCCCCCCCTGCGGCCGTCAGGCCTCAAACTTCTCGCGGAGGCCGGTGCTCTGCAGAGAAACAGTCCGGACAGCAGTCAGACCGGGGAACAAGGGGCGCCTCGCAGCCCACGGTCACACAAAAACCAGAGGGGATTAATGCCGCGTCTGTTGGGCCCATATGCTCCGGAGCACTGCTCTGGTTGATTAAAACTCTTTGTATGAATGAAGTACGGTGGAGGCCGGAAGCTTAATCCCCCTCATGGCTTGCGCGCTGTGAACACGCGAGAATTTGCACTTACAATCACGAGCTGATATTGGTTGTATCGGTGAGTATTGATCAGGCTCGTTATGTCATTGTTCAGGGAGGGGAAAAAAGTGATAATGACTCTGAGTGTAGTTAACAAAGTGAGCGGTTTTGTTGCAGGCCCGATGCCATATAAAAGTTCGGCAGACCCATTTGCGGTTCTTGCGCGTAATTTTTAGTGAGCTCTGTGTTCAGTTATGGTCTTCTTCAGTCTTGAAACGACTCCCACCCTTTTCTTCTGTCAAATGGAGGTTTTGGTTCAGCTGCTATTTGAAAATAACCCTGCTGTTATTTTCTTTTTTCCCCTGTGAAGGAGTTGTTGACACTGTGGCGTCTCATGAATATTCAGGCTCCTGCGAGTCGAACCTATTGTCTCCAAGTTGAACTGTTTCATGTGAACGGCCATAACGGCGCATTTATGCGCCTTTTGCGCTGCACGATGTTATAATCGATTTCTGCTTGTTATAACGACCATTTGAATGGGTTGCACGGGTTCTTGAACGATTAAGTCTCTTTAAATTACAGTCCAACCACTTACAACACACACACACACTCCTGTTTTTGACCACGCAGGAGTGGAATCAAAGTCTCCCCTCTCTTTAACGCTTCGATTATTTCAAGCAACGCTTTTAATTAGTGCGCTTCTTTTGCGGAGAGTCCAATGAAAGAGAGATTATTGGCAATGTCAAGGATGCTAATTGAATGTTGGACTTCTAACAATTAGCACGCTGCAGAGCCATGTCGACTCATTACAGATCCCATAAACCCGCTCCGACTTCACTGCTGTCGACACAAGAGGAACTCGAGAGTCGAAGAGTGCGACAAATAAAAACAAAAGCAGAAATGACATCATCGGTCTTCAGACTTTGTTTTAAGAACTCCGAACATTATTTGAGCGGGTTAAAATATGGTAGAAGGATAAGGAGCTGTTTTTTTTTTTTTTTTTTAGAATAAATCAACTGATTTTTAATCTATTAAAAAAAATACAGTTTTAACAAAAGGTTTGTAGGTCATTGCGAGTGTGTGTTTTCAAAATTCCCAATTGGAAAGACTGTTTGCTTTCTTGACTGTTTATCTCACAACCCAGGCTGTAATCACAGAAATACATGTGTATTTGTTCATTTACACTCCAAACTTTCTCCTTTTTTCCCCCCTATGCAAATATAAATAAAAGTAGCTTCTCTAGATTTTTTTCGTTGTGACTTCGGATCAGCTCAGATCGCTCTTCTGGGGCATCTAAACCCACTCGTGGGGGCTTCAAGGGGGACCACTGCCGCCCTGCACCGCGGAGAAACCCCCGCCGGTGAAATGTAGGGATTAACAGATCTGGAAGCCCGAGATTAAACTCTGCTCTCACAAACTGCAAAAGATGGGTTGCACCAAAAATCAAGAAAGATTAAAGCGCTGATTTGCTTTTTATATATTTTTTTAAAAATAAAAGTAAATTTGGTTTATATTCCATACACGGGCTAGAAGTTTAAAAAAAACAAACAAAATTCAGTCCAGATCAGCAGCAGTTTCTCGGGAATTCGTGTTACTTGAAATGGTTTTTAATTATGGATGAAAAAAGTGCAATTAGTCGTCAATTATTGTTCTAATTAATGTTAAACTGTGGACCCCCAACCCCCACCTCCTAAAACAACCGCATTAAAAAAAAATACATCCCAGCAAATTTTTTAAAAATATTATTATTATTATTGTTTGGAACTAACGTCACCCAGTAAGTTTTATGCACGTTCCCGCAGCGCCACTTGATTATTTTCCATCCTTTCAGTCACACGCGCCCGCGCGCACAAAGCACACTCAGCCACACAAACACACACACACACACACACGCACGCACACACAGATGTCTTCGTGATGAAAGAATGAGCTCACAGGACTTTTATTCACGTCTTTTCAGCGGTGAGGTCACACCGTCTTTGGGAGCCCGTGAAGGATCCACAATCACCGTGTGTTGAGATCAATGGAAGAGGAGGAGGGGTGAGGGGGTGTGGGGGGTGGGGGGGAGCGGGTGTAGAGCTCTCAGCAGCCGAGAGTCTTTTCCAGTATGGCTAACCCTTCATTATTACCACCAGCATGTGTTTGCAAAGTCTCTTCTCGCTTTGTGATGCGGTAATTTAAAATTATTTGCATTTTTCATTGTCAAAAAAAAAAAAAGTTTGAAAACTATTAAAATCATTGCAGAGTCTGATGCCAGAGGGGGCTCACAAATTGCATACAATACAACAGATCACAGTTTCGAAGGCTAGCACAGATTTAAAAAAAAAAAAGAAAGAAACACATATGTACCATTTACATAAGACGCACACTGATTGTCTCTTAGAAACTACATATTGATTCCTTATAAACACTTTTTTAAATAAAGTAGTGCATCCATGTCCACGCCATCCCCATGTTGCGTATAAGAAGCTTTAAGAAGGTCTGTACATCCCGAGCAGTCGCCTAGAATTGACTTTTGTTCATGTTTAGTTCCGTGGCTGTTTTTTTTTCTTTTTCAGTTCACTCTGTTGTCCTCAGCGAGTGTTTTTCTTTCTTTTCTTTTCTTTTTAAATTTTCTTATTTTACGCACAGAGGCACATACTGACAGACATGGATGAGAGGCTACGACCTGTGTATGAAGGGAAAAGTTTCAAATCTCCAGTGCTAAAATAAGTTAAACCTCTCCTCTAAGAGGACCAAAGACCGTCATGCCAAAAATTCGAGCCCCCCCCCCCGTCCCCCCAGCTCCTCAGAGAGCCATGCCGCGCCGTGCCAGGCTCGCGTTTTTACCAGTCTGATCGTTTCATTGCGGGATGGCAGCTCTGCGTTTCACGTGACCGTCAGTGTTTGTGTACTTTTCTGATCGCTCTGTTCACAGGACCTGGAATTTCCACGAGGATGTCTGATCCTTATAATCCAAGCAATCGGCATTGAAGTTCAGCTTCCATGACGCCGCTTGGTCCTTATAATCCAAGCAGTCTGCTGTGGAGTTGAAGCCCAGGCCGGACGTCCCATAGCCCTGGGTGGAGAGGGGTGCCGGGGACTGGTTCAGATGGCTTGTGACCGCGTTCGTGCTCATCGGACTGAGGGTCGAGCCCGGGCCTGACAGCTGGTGGTGCATGGGAGTGAGGTAAGAGCCGCAGTCCATGCCCCCAAAGTAGGACGTCGACCCGGCGTAGCCCTGGCTGTAGCCCGAAGCCTGCGTGTAGGTCATGGGATAGGACCTCTGCATGCAGGACGAGGAGGTAGACAGGGGATCTGAGAGAGGAGAGATGGACGCCGGACTCCATATGGACACCGGGGCGGTGCTGGTGGAGATGGCGGGGACTGTGGTGGTGCTGGTGGGGGGCGTGAACTGGCCACTGGCCCCGCTTTCCGAGCTCACCTCTCTGGTTGGAGAACTTTTCTTTTTGGGAGGTCGGACTTTGTTCTGTCCTCCGTTCTGCTGCTGCTGCTGCTGCTGGCGACACTTCGCCCGCCTGTTTTTAAACCAGACCTAGAAAAAAAGGGGTAAACTTTATTATTGAGATTTTTTTAAAAAGCCACAAAATATCCAGTATTGTACTGCGATCGACTCTTCTCATCTGAAATATAGATTTTATTGGAAAGAAAAAATATCGAGGTAGAAAATTAATTCGTTCCGTTTTTCAATTCAAATCAGCATTTTTCTCTTTTCGAATCCAGTCGTTTTCACAAATGCATTTCATTTCATTATTTCCTGCAAGTTCTTTAGATATTTGATTCTTTGTCTGATATTTGTGTCCTTTTAGAAGATTTGTTAATAATATGACAGAGTTATTAAAACACAATGTCTTGTCAAATAAATACCGACTGAATTCAAATATAATCCAGTATTAAATGCGACATTTATTGTAGTTCAGCTTACCTGGACTCTGGACTCAGGTAGGTTGATTTTCAGCGCCACCTCCTCGCGCATGAATATGTCCGGATACCGAGTTTTGGCGAACAACGCCTCCAAAACGTCTAGCTGTGCGCGTGTAAAAGTAGTTCTTTCTCGCCTCTGCTTCCGTGGCGTGGCTGGAAGTAAAAGAGAAATGTAAATTAAATAAAATTTGGTGCTTAGGCATACGGGTCAAATTTAAAATCTAACATAGATAAAAGTGCTGCTAACAGAAATGAACAACATATATAAAACTGGCATCACCGGTGACTGTTTTGGACTGAGGTTTCGAAAATAGGTAATAATTTAAAAAAAAATGCTGCTCGAGTTATAAATACAGTTAAACAAAGGGGAACTTTGAGTTTAGTACATATTACTCAGAGAAAAAAACCCCACACAAATTAATTTGATGGTGGTACAAGCACTCTAGCATGTCCTGTTTTTTGACTATTTTTTTTAATCGAAATTCAGTTTTAAAAAAGTGTCCGTCTCCAAAGTACTCTAATGTTGAACACGCCCTCCTCCCCCCTCCCAGATCAGCCGAGACCCACCTGGATAGCCCACTGACGGATGTAAAAGGTCCATCCCGGAGGTGGTTAAGCTGAGGCCATTGACCGTGTAAGGTGGTTGCTTTAGATACGACATCATGCTAATGTTCGTTTGAGGGCTGAAGTTGGAGAAAATTTTGAAAACCGGTGGAGCTCCTGAGGTGCTCTTGGTGTCCTCTGTTCGCCGCGAGCTCCGTGTTACTCCCGGTACCTGTTCCGGAGAAGAAGATGAAGATGGGGATGAGGAGGAGGAGGAGGAGGAAGGCGTTGATGAGTGCGTGTCTTCTCGTGACGTGAAACAAGCTTGGTTAACACGGCGTTGCGAGCCCCCTCTAAAGATGAAGCAGCAGACACAGCTCCAGCTGTCCTCATCGGCACAGCCCCCACCACCTCCCACGAAAAAAAAAAAAAAGCAAAAAAAAAAAAAAAAAAAAAGCACGTGCGCTGTAATTGCAACAAGTCACTTGAAAATTTAATTAAAGTCACTGGTGCTTGTACACAGAAAGATGAAACACGGGAAGCTCCCACGAAACCTCTTTAACTTTAGCATAAAAATCATTTCAGCTAAGCTTTGACGGAGTTTTGCGTTACTTTTTTAAAGAAGTAAAACCACCGAAAATTACAAATGTAGGAATATATCTCTTTTTAAATAAATTCCACTTGAAGGCCTAATGCGATGCTAGAAATTAAAATAAAATAAAAAAATATTTCCCAGTTATATAAGGAGGTAATGATATTTCCTTTTAAAGTAAAAACTAAATAAAAGGGCGGGATGAGGAAAATGTTCTTAACACGCTCCTGCAGCAGCTTTCTGCAGCAAAAACTGGTTGCTGTGCTGCTGTCTGATAAACGTGATTGCTGTCACTTCAACTCCAGTGACCCTCGCCACCCGTTATCCCCACTGTGCCTCTTGATTAGTTGCATTTTTCCCCCCCTCAATATCCAACGGTTTTAACCCCCTCATCCCAATCTGTCACACTTAAAACATCCCCGTCAGCGGTTGCGCATGCACACCCGCTCAATAATCATAACCCTGCGGCCAACGATTAATTACGATAAATGTTTTGCTGTTGATGAATTAAAGAAGTAATCCGAGTGGCAACTAACTTGAGCTGCAGTCTGGTGTCGGTGCAGACTCCTGAAAATCAACCTAAAGATCAAACCCTGCTAGTTTTTAAATTACATTAATCTGCGCGTCTGTATGAGAGCAAATCGATGTAATATTGTTTGACGTATGTAAATAATAATTAGTGCGTAAAAAACTTTAAAACAAAGATATTAAATTGTCATAAATCAGAGCTAAAGTGCTAACAGACGCAGTTTGTCTCTGAAGCCTCCGTGGACAAGTCAAACATATTAAACATGACGTGTTGGTTTATCATCATCTGAATTATTTATTTCTGCCACCAGAAGTGACATACAATAAACTCAAGAGGCCTCGATTTTTTTTCAGCAGCTCTATTATTTGTGTCTCTTTTAGAGCTGTAACGCCTCCACATCAATATTTTTTTTTTCTGGCTTTATCTTCTTTTAATTTCTGTCAACAGAAAATAATGTGCAATGCGTTTTTTTTTTTTTGCTTAAAATTTCCATATACATTTTTTTCTGTCTAAAATACTCCAAAGAAATAAAACATACTCTTTAACTTTGCAGTTTTCCCCCTCATATCCTCAATTGGTGAAAGTGTAAAATTGATTTAAATATGACCTCCAGGAATCGCCAAAAATCATCAGAAAGTAACATTTTCTTTCAATGAGTCTGGCCTTTAAAAAATTAAAAATTAAAAAAACAAAAACAAAAAACAACCTTTTGATGTCATTTCATTCGATTTGAACGACTATCGGATGTTCTGTACCGAGTTCATTTGCATGAAACGCGCCTTTTAAAGATTTCTGTCTCTAGAGACGTTTTTACTTTCTTCATGGAAACAACTGCAAGAATTAAGACATAAATTTAGAATGGTTATGATACCTGCAGCTTGATACCAGTTTAAAATTGAGTGTCTTAACCGTTTTCTTGTAGTTCTTTTCTGAGTTTTATTTTCCAATTATTGATGCATCTGAAACGTTTTGTTTCCACTCTGAAACGTGGTTTTGTCTTCTCTAAAAATTCGACCGGATTGTGTTGCTTTGGAGTCTCATCGGCTTATGTTGATAATAATAATAATAATAATAATAATAATAATAATAATAATAATAATAATAATAATAATAATAATGTGAACTTACCCAGGCATTGAGGTTTGGAAAGTTCTTTGTCTGCTTGCTCTTTCAGGTGAAATTATAAAAAAATCACTGTAAATCAATGAGGTCCTTTAGGATGAAAAAGAAATGATCACAAAACCAGCCGGGAGCAGGAGGTGCAGGAGGAGCAGCAGGACGAGCAGCAGTAGGAGCAGGAGCAGCCCTCTTCAGAGGCAGAATAACAGTGCAGATAAAAGTTCAACGTTGAGCGCCTGCATGAGGATCTGAAGCGACGCGGCAGCGGGGGAGCCACGGAGCAGGCTGCGTGTACGCCTTTAGGATTGTTGGAGTGTTGGGACTGAGGAGGTTTGAGTTAGATTTTGTACAAACAGCCAGCCAATGGGAGCCGCAGGACTGCGCCGAGGTCTGTCTCCGTCTCCGTCTCTCACACTGATGGGGAGGGTTTCTTTCTCTCCTTTTTTTCTTCTCCAGGAGAACAAATGTCTCCAGCTACTTTTTTTTTTGACGCACACTCCTCAGCCAATGGCAGCGAGAGGGCGACTGACAACATCCCCATCCCACCGCCGAGAGGCTGCACTGATTCACGAACGGCGTGGAGGTGGATGATGGGAAGAGGAGTTTAAAGCAAGAAAAGTCTCTTTATTGATGCCTCTTTCTTGTATTTAATGTTAAAAATAACAGCCTAAGAGTTAGGTTTTGGACAGGAAAATAAAAATAAATGGACTGGCGTGAGGACACGAAATATGCACCAATAGAGTTTTGCGGAACTTCAAAAGTGGGACATTTTTTTAGAAAAGAAATTAACAATCACTCACATTATTTAGTGTCTGAACCTTTCCTCTTTTGTTTTCTGTTTTTTTAAAAAAAATCTTACTCGACAGTACACCTAAAGAAACTTTCAGATAACCAAAAATCAAAGCAACTTCATCTTATACCTGAAAAATAATAACTGTATTGTTTTATCTCTTTTAAGAAGAGCCTGACATAAAAGTAAGAATAAACTCCGAAGGGGGGAAAAAAAGAAAAGAAAGGAGGTCTAGAGCAGAAGTCTGTGTGTGAACCGTCCTCTCACATTCCAGCGCGTCGCAAAAAAGGGGATTTAGGGCGACTTATTTCCTTAAAACTGTCCTCCCATCTGCAGAGCCAGCCAGTCTGCTGCCATCAGCCTCATGCAGGCCTGCGCCGACATTTACCAGCACATTTACAGGTGGGAGGACACCGAGCAGCCGAGGACTCACTGGGACCTGCGGTGCACATCAGAGATGAGGACAAATATAAAGAGGAAAAAGGAAGAAAAGATGTCGCTTTAGACAAGCAGGACTTTATGGATCAAAGAGAATGATCGTCACAGACTTCTTGATATATATATGTATATAAAGGTAGGCCTTTTTATTTTTAATTAGATAACAGAGTATGCTTTTCGGGGGTTTTTGTGTTTATTAACTATAATAATAATAATAATAATAATAATAATAATAATAATAATAAAAATAATAATAATAATAAATAATAAATATTATTGTGGAATGTATATAGTGATTTTATTTTGGTGAGAGCTCTTCAGTGCAGGATAGATTAAATTTATTGGAGGACCACCAAGCTCAGAGGGACAAATAAATCTTCTCTACGTCACTTGAATGTTGAACCTGCGTGCCCATCTCAAAATAATATGCCTAGGGTTTTTGTCACGGCTTGATAAATGTATCATCTTAAGAGGCTTTGTGGAACACCTACACACACACATACACACACACACACACACACACACACAAACACACACGCACGCACGCTCGCTTGCGTTCTCTCTCTCTTTCACACACACATACGCACTGTCGCACACACAGCGCGCTCGCACGGACACACCCGCTCACTTCAAACAGATTTGAATATTGATTTAGATTTATAAACACAGGCAGACCGTGGGTTTGTACGAGTCGTCATCTTCCTCTCTCTCTTTCTCTCCGTGGCTCGCGTGGAAAAGGCCAGAGTCAAAGGTGTCGTGACAGCTGCTGGGAGGACTGGTTTTCCCTCAGAGCCGCAGACTGGCCGCATGGAGCTCACGCAAACTGATGCGCAGCAAAAGTATCACCTTTGAGAAGTCGATGACGGCTCTCGTGGCGGATTTCGATCGTAAGAAGCGGCTGATTGGATCTTAAACTTGGATTTGTTTAAATATCGAGTCGAGACCGGATGTCAGCAGAGGAGAAGTTTTGGGCTGAGTCTGGAGGAAAGAAGCAACCAATATGCATGTATCCTTGTTTGTTGGTTTTCCTCTTCCAAACCTATCCTTTAAAAAAAAATTAT
>JAOWBL010000015.1:8772980-8784109 GCA_028564865.1 Zenarchopterus dispar
GACAGAGGGGAACTTCAAACGACTGGGAGAGTCAAGTGATGGATAATATTTTTAATATTTCTGCTTTTTGCACGGTATATGGTTGTTCAACAGACGTCTTGGAAAAATGACCAAGTTTAGGTTTATATAAAAAGTCTAAGTCAAGAGTTCTGGAGCTCTTGTAGATTATTTTAGACGCACACTCTGAGATTTAGAACAATAAGGTATGGCATAGAAGAACATTTCTATCATACTATTTAAAAAAAAAATTGCCTTAAAATATTATAGCCTAAATATGTTCCTATAGTTTATTTAGCAGCTGCACGCAGCAGCATGGTAATGTGTCCTAATGCGCGACTTTCAAACTGCAGCGTGGAGAATTATGACGTCTGATGCTGTTATCTGCTGGATCTCAGCGTTTAAATTGCTAAATAATTTATTAAACTGTAAAGCCAGGCCCTCCGCGGGGACTTTGTATCTTAAAAGCGCGTTTAAAGGGAGAAGGAGTTAAACGCCTCTGGCGGGCAGCGCTCCCACTGACTCCCAGCTAATTGACGACGACGGCTTTTATCTCCGCCTCTGCTACACTCAACCCGAGGCTGAGGATTTCTGCAGGCCCGCTCCAACCTGTGATTTCCACCAGCTAATGCGTGGCCGTGCGTGTTTTCAAATAGACTTGCACATGCTTGGATGTTTGACCCCTGTTTGATAGTGTTGAAAGGGGGCGAAAAAAAGTCGAGTTTTCAAATTGGATAATTACAGACAGACCCTGCTCTGTGCCTTTATACAGGCGTGAAAAAGAAATAATCAACACTTTATAGAATGATTATATTTCTGGGCTTACAATGAAGTAGAAAAATGTAAATAAATACATTTATTCATTGAATTTAATTATTTACCACGCCTTCTCACCGGGCACTTTTTCTTGTATCTTTCTCCTCTCTGGATTTTTTTGCATGTTTTTTAAAATTTTTTTATGAGGAATGTGTTGGTGGATTTCATTCTGAGTTTTTTTTTTAAAGAGTAAAAATCAAATGACCAAAATCTTTTAAAGTAAATTTATGCATTCTGATAATTCACAACAAACAATAAATAAAATTCACCAGGCAGTACCTGTTCTGTCGACTTCCCTTTCTCTTTATCAACAGTGAACATTAATAAATCAAATGTAGGCAAAGCACTCGCCTAGGTCATCAAAATGTCTATCTGTTCATTTTTGTGATTTTACTATCACATACAGCGAAGATAAAATTCAAAAATTGTGCTACTGATGCAGGCACTAATTGCTGCAGATATTTGCTGTGCTTTTGCTTGTGAGTGTGTGGGTGACAGAAAGAGGGAGAGGAGCTGAAGTAGGATAATCATAAGCTGTATTTTAATTAGCCTGGCAGGTTTGATGGATACATTGCAAGTGCCTCTGCTTTTTTTTTTCCTCAGACAGACAGAGCGAGAGAAGTAAAAGAAAAAAAAATCTCCAAACAGAGGGCTTTTGCTAAACCTTTGTGTAATGTAACATGTAACTGACCCCAGAGGTCATCAAAGCACATCCAGGCTCCTCCCCTGAGATTAACGGGGCACAAACTCCATTCAGGGTGTCTTTGGGTTGAGAGTTTCTGACACAGTGGTGTGCAGGCATCTAGGATTCGGATCTCTTAACTAATTCAGAAATTTTGTTTTACCAGCTCTTAAGTTTGAAATGGTTAGAAACTTGCCTACACTGTTGAACTGCAGTAAAATCTAATTTCTTGTGTCTCGTTTTTATCTTGAAAAGCTTTACTGGTTGTTAAATTGTGCGATTTTCCCTGCTAATATCTTAAAAAATTCAAATGTATAGCCTTCACACTGGCATAGTTGTGTGTGTGTGTGTTTGCCAAGTTTATTCTTCCTGTTAATGTCATGTGCATTTTTAATCTGTGCCATAATTGTTTGTTGTGTTTACGCAGGAGTTTGCCAACAAACAAACAGATGATATTGTTCACACTCGCCTCCAGATTGTCAACAAGGAGACAAGGTCAAGATGTGGCGAGAACTGACAAGGACAAATACAGCCAGGAAGACTCATGGATGAACTGAGGGAAGTGTGTAGAGAAGGCTTGTCTTTACACAGACTGGGTAATTTTTCCACAAACAAACATCCCTCATTGGATTTTAAATCACAATTACTCATTTTTAAATTCTTGATTGGTATTTTATTCTCGTGTAATTGCTAGAAAAATGAAGTCTTTGTCAGTTAATTGTCACATTTCTGTTTATTCTTGTAATCAAAGATAAATAAGCAAATAAAAAAAAAATATTTTGTTACTTTCGTTGCCGGAGCTCCACTCTGATCTCGCCTCTTCCTTCATCCAGAGGAACCCTCTCATGTGTGTGCTGAGGTGTCTGCATGGTGTGGCAAAACCTGCCCTGCAGACTGGACCTCTCCAGTCTTCAAAGGAGGAAGAACTTAATGTGGGGGATTTGTTCAGGCTTATTTGGTAACCTAGGATTTGAATTGGATTCTTGGAGGCATTCATAACACATTTGAAAATGTTACATTGTGTGATTTTGTGTGTAATCCCCATAATAAATTTTGGAAATAGTCACAGCACTTGCACAACTGTGACTATTCATGATTTATCAAATGGTTTTCTTGTCTTGCCTCTTGGGGGGTGAGGTGCGCGTTGCCTGCAGCGACGGTCACAGCCGTCGGTTTGGGGGAGCCGGTGAATTCTGGTGTGCTTAACCTCTTTTTCTTAACTGTTTTGTTTGTTTGACCTATATATGTGATAGGTTCATCCATCGAGCTTTCAGAGGGATTCTCACAAACCTTCCCAGCAGTACTGGAGCATTTCAGCCTCTAGTGGATTAAACCTCCCTAAGAGGAGGGTTAGTGTACATTCACATACACCGGCATGCAGACAGACTAACATTTATTAAATTTGGTATTTTTTAAGTCTGATATATAGTCACAAATTTATTTTCTCTGTTAGGATTTGTAAAGCGTCCTACACCTCACTGCAAAAAAAGTTAAAACCTGTCCAGCTTCATCATTTTATCCAAGATTTTTAAAGATCTCCTCTATGATCTTCTCCACAGTTAATTGATAAATCAAATATTGGTCCAACTTAAAAGTCCTTTTATTTTCCTCTTTTCTTAAGTTTCAAATGTTTAGATCAGTCAGAGATTCGTTGCATTTTGGAACACGATTGGCTGTGAACACCTGTGATGTCACAAAACCGACACCTTTTACACCCATGTCTGAAGAGCAGACATTTCAGTTTTTCCGCCTTTTTCTGCAGGTTTAAATAAAAAGGGAGAATAAAAGAGCTCAATGAAGGAAAGCAATGAAAAAAAAGAAAGATGTTTGGAAATTTTCTTGGGTGAGCGCTACAGGGAATGAATAATGTCATCAAGTGGACCAACTTTACATTTAAAAGCATCATATGATGGCTTGGAATTGAAAGGTTGTGCATGTAACTTGATAAGAGCTAAAGAAGTGTGTGTTAGAGAGAGTGTGTGTGTGTGTGAATCACTATTTGTGCCCTGTCCAAACCCCACTTTGCTTTGAATGACATTTTGGCGGTGCCTGCAGCTCCCCACTTCGACTTCTCAAGCATACCCCCTGTCAGTGCCAACTCTGCCAATTCCTCTCATGTCTTTAATATCTCTCTTTGGGCCCTTGGGTTTTGCCAGTGAAGGCTCCCCAGTGACAGTTGGACATCGCTGTCATATTTGGGAGACAGTGGCGGGTGTTTGTAGTGTTCCCAGCCCCAGGCCTGCGGGGAATCTGTGATGGCTCGCCTGTCAGCCGGCCCCTCCCCTGTAATTAGGAGAGTAAACACAGCGTCTGGCTCGGTTTGGGGGATGAGTAGGAGGGATTGGAGGAGGGGGGCCGTCCGGCTCCTGTCCTGCTCCTACTTTAGCTGTCCAGCAGAAACTCTGGATTGACAGCCTGTGATCTGTGCACCATCAGTTACCTACAAAGGGATGTGACACGTAAGAGTGTAACTTCAGACCTCCATTTGTACTTTTCATGTGACGTCTTTTCATTGAAGTAAACTTCTGGAGTCATCTTTCAATAAATTCTGTGAGTGAGAGATATGCTGACGGTTATAAGGTGTGTAATTAGATGTCTTATGCTTTCCTACTACAGTAGGACTCAAGCAGAAAACGTAAAACACACCAGTACTAAGCCTTTCCCTCCCTTCACCTCTCTTCTGGTTGCTGGGATTGCTGGTCAGCGGTTAAAGGAATGTGATCTGGGCTGATATTGTAGCCGAAGCTTGTGACCAGCTTTTGAGGGAGCACTATCCCACCCTACCCCAGCTACCGGACTCTGCCCAAGCACGGAGGTGGGCTGCAGGAATGCTGAGACCAGGAGGAGAAGAATTTCACCAGAGGACCTGCCAGAGAAATGCCATGCAGGGAGCGATGAAGAGAGTAACCTAGATAAAAAGTGAGAGAAACTGAGATCTCAGCCAATTGAAATGCAGCCTGTCAGTGTCATGTTAGTCTTGTGGGATGCTCACTGATGATGGGCCAGTTACTGGTGGCCACTCAGACACAGTGGCACCGTGTCTGATTCAAATATTTCTCAGATGACTTAGGGGTCAGGAGGCATAATTTAAGAATGATTTCTACTCAGAAGATGTGAACTAATATTCTTTGTTGAAATCAGCGTACCTTCTTTATATGTGCACAGTTACCTGTAATACTTTTTGCGTAAGTGCATTTTCAATCAGATGGTGTGCATCAGTGCATGCATGTGGCCAATAGGGAGCATTCAAAGGGAGGGGGGCTTGAAGTGCCAGTGTACTTGCCAAAGTCTTTACGGCGCCCAGAGAGCCATGCTGCAGCATCATGGTCCACAGCATGGAAAGACTTGGGGCAGATGGGTGCAGTGTAGCAGCACAACCTCCCCCTTCTCCTCCCAAATGTGAGGCAGTAGTGGTGGGAATGGCACAGTGTGAGAGGGAGTCTGGGTTCATGGTTGAAACAGAAAAGCTGTTGGAGGGGCATTTGGGGGGGTGGGGGAGAGAGAGAGTTGGGGCTGAAAGCTGGTTGCAAGGGTGGGGGGGAGGCTGTTGGAGAAGCTGTTGTTGGGGAAGGGATCTTGCAGTGGAGAGGGGAAGCCAGTCCCCCCCTGGTCACATCCCTTTGAAATCCAAGTGCAGGGGCACGAGCCCAGGGAGGAGTGGCAGCGTGGCCCAGCGCCTGGGCAGACAGGCAGTCACCGTACTGGGCTGCAGTCCAGCTCGCCTCGCCTGGCTCCTTCTCGCTCTAGCCCACCCCGTCTGGCTCGGGCTTATGGGAGTCAAGCAGCCGACCCCCAGTGGACAGACTGGAGCCCTGCACTACCAAACCCCATATCAGATCCTCTGCTGGGTTTAAAACAGCGGCAGCATCCCCTCGGGCAGAGGGGTCCTGCAGAGATGAGGAGGTGACTCCGCTGCCTCACAGCTTCTCCTTCACCCAGGCCTCTGGATGGGGGCCCAGAATAGTGTGCTGCTGATGATAACCCCCACCTCACCATCAGTTCATCCTGCCTTCTGGGCCTGTGCAGGTCCACATATCCCCATGGCAACAGTGGCAAGGCCATGGACACCATGTGAGTGGGCAACAAGCCAAGTGCTGCCAAATTGGGATGAGGGAGATTCATTTTGGGAGAATGTTCAATCCAGAATCTTTTCACCTTTATTTTGTCTCTGGGTAATCATGTTTTTGGCTCCAGTGATTTAATATCAGAGACTTGGAGAGTATTCGTTACTGAGCAGTGGTCAGCACCACCAGAGACACTTTCGTGAGGTTCTCCACCTCTGTTACATGTTTCTCAAATAGTGCTACCTCCCTGTAGACGCCAGAAGTGTCAGTTTTTATAACAGCAACGACTGGCAGCACTTCTAAAACTAAACCCTGAGTCTGAATTGAGCTGGTACATTCAGAGGCATTGGTTGTGTGTTTAAAGAGACCTTGTCACATCAATATTAAGCCCGCACAAACACAAGTAGTTCAATGACATTCACAGCAACCACTAAAGTTGATTCCCCACCCCCTCTAAGCCACTGGTAAGATACAGTGGATGGGAGGTGTTTACTTAAAGTGGATATCTGCTGTTTGTTTTGTTGTTCTGCTTCCCGACCGTAAACATTGCATAGATTTCCTTGAGTGGTGTTTGAAACACGCATGTGTGTGTGTGCCATGTGTTATGTTTGCTGATAACAGGATTTACTCAAATTGCGAATCACCAGTTGAGAAAGGTTAATTGTCAGTGCAAGTAGTAGAATGGGTACATGCAATAATTATTAGTCTAAGTTGCTTTATTATTTAATGATGCTAATTAGGCTTTAACTGTGGTCCTCTTTTTGGATCACAACTTCAAATGCATGTCAAATTGCATTAAGCTCACTTTGACATCCATTTATTGAACTAAAGGGGTGCTGTTTTGTAGATGTCCTTAGCGTGTTTATTATTATGAAACCGATCTGTTCTGAGGTACTGATCAGAAAATATGCAGAGGGATTTTCAAAAACCTAGAGTCGAACTTGAGTGAGCTAAGTAATTCCTTGTTGTATTTGCTGGGAGGACAGCTCAATTTTTGATTTATGTATTTTCGTAGCAGAACTGGTTATGGCTTCAATGTGAAATTTAAAGTTTGGTTTGTGTGCCACCCATGTGGATAAGACTAGCATGAATCTGGCATTAAGGTGAGGTGGAAAGTGACAAGGAAAGAAAGCAAGAGATCAAGGCATGACTGCCAGTGCATGTCATTGCCCTACACTGTCATCAAATAGCCCCGTGCTGCTTATGTTGCTGCCCAGACGCAAATTAATTTGGATGCCTGGAAAGGCTGCAGAGCCCAGGACTCATCTCTGCCCTTTAAAAAAGAAAAGACACCAACGGAGAGCACTCTTCCAACAAGAGATGGAGAAAGGGGGGGTGTTGATGGATTTCAGTGGAGGGCAACACAGTGTCTGGGATAAGATGGGAGGGTACAGAGGACACGGTTGAATATGCTTGTCCTGCTATGATGACAAGATGGCTCAGCCACCACTGTGCTGCTGGCCTCCCCCTGCTTTCATTCTCCCCTCCTTCCCCCTGGTACTCCCTCTTAGGATACCATGGAGGGAGGAAGGAGGCGGGGGTGGTAGTACTGCAGTTAGCTGGCGTTTAATCTTCTCCTTGGCTCGCTGGAGATTCTTTCACTACATGCCCCACTCCCTCATCTCCCCAAATCTGTACCTGCTCATCCCTGGGGCCACTTTACAGGGGAGCTCTTGATCAGTGAGGTGATGGAGAATGGCCCTCGTCACACACTCCAAATAGGATCGGATTGCCCGGGAGCAAAAGGTGAGAGCTACATGAAGCCTGTTTTTTTTTTCTTTAAAGAAAAAGATAAGGTAGTGTTATAAGGATGCTCCAGCTACTAGACACAACCAAGAAATGAGCTCTGTTTGAGTTGGACTGCATATATTTTGGAGGTTTTAAAAGGGATGGTGCTGGTGCAAAACAACCACAATATTGCTGTGGATGTGTTTTGCTTGCTGGTGTAAAGATTGGCCAACAGAGGAGAAGAAGAAGGTGGAGGTCTTGTTTTTCCACTGGCATGTCGTTGGCATGTCGTTAACCTCCCAGGGCTCAGGGGAAAAGACTCGGGCCCGGCTGTGCTTTAAACCCAAGGTTTGTTTGAAAGACGCCTGTGGAGAGCTGGACCCCTGGTGGAGGACAAGGTAACAAAACAGCAGCACGCTGACAAAAGGAGGGATGGACACTGGAGTAAAGGGTTAAGTGAAAGCACATGCTGGGCCAAAGAGCGCCCTCCTGGGTTCAGTATTGTAACTATAAGTGGCTCAAATTAGGTGGTTCAATAATATGGAAATACATACCATTTCATTTTAACCCAAATCCTCAATAATCATGTCTACTCCAAATACTTACATTGGTAAAACTACAGTAAACATATGTTAAAAGTCAAAATAAAAGTGGATCCCTTTTGTTCTTTAATTTTTTTGGTCATTTTGTTTTGTCTGTTTGTTTTTGTGAATATTTTCCATTTCTTTGTGATCACGTCTTCCAGTCTGCGTCTTCAGTCATTTTTTACAAAATGGGTGGGTGGAGGCGGGGGGTAGTTTTGTGTTTCCTCTTAGTTATATTACATCTGTTTATAATTGTTCTGTCGTTATGGACTTTTATTTTTTTTTATTTTTGTGCTTTTTTTGTTTGTATGTTGTTTTATGTCTCGGTAATTATGCTTCTCTGTCCCCCCTCCCACCCCTGCTCTTTGTTCAGTTTATACCTATTTGTGCTCATTATCCTTCTCAATTATGTTATATTTAATATCATTTTGTGGTCTTCTTTCATCTCACAGGGGCCTTTTTGATTCTGATTGTGGTCATTTTCTTGTCTTTAGGCCATTTATTAATTCATTTCTTTTTCTATGTCTTTGTTATCGTCTTGCATCACTTTGTAGTCATTTTTTTCTCTATATATTTATTTATTTTTTAGTAATTTTGTGAATCTTTGAGGGAATATTGCATTCCTTTGTGGGCATTTTCTTATTTGCATAGTTTTTATATTTTTTATGGTCTTTTTCATGAACTTTTGGTAATTTGTTTCTTTTGTTTCATATTACATTTATTTTTGTCAGATAGACCCATTATTGATCATTCTATGTATAAATGCTCTGAAGTAGACCCCTCTAAATAGCCTTTAAGCATTAATTAAGTACTTTGCGAACTATGCTTGCTTTTCTTTTCTGTTGGAGTTGAGCCGATTGACTCCATTGTCTTTATGTTGAAATTAAAGTATCAGGAAGAAGCTGCTGATCATGAGCTCTGTTTTAAAAAAAATGCTTTAAATCTAGGTAAACAGCTGCAGCACAGTTCTTATTGTTTGCTTAAATATATAAAAGCAAACACTGACAAGCAACAGGATGTTTTTTATTTAGTTAAGAGGAAATATTAAGTAGTTTTTAAGGATTTTTTTTAGATCAGTGTGACCTGATAAGATGGAAATTAAAACTTGGATACAAAGAAGCAAAATGTGCAGAGATTCAGAACAAGAGCTTTGTTACTCTTGCTAGTCTTGTGATCAAACACCAGTGGTGACACTACAAACTTCTATCCCCTCTTTTCAGCATTGCTTTCCATCCCCTTCTTTTCTACAGTAGTAATGCCCCTCACTATTTCTTTTTTTTAAACATCTTATCCCTTTTAATTAGAAAGCAAATTCTGCAGCCTGGAGAGACCTAATCCCCTACTGCCCAACAATGCACAGAGTGGCTTTGAACAGCCGACCTGCAACCTCAACCCCCCGTGCTTCAGCTGCTGGACCTTCAAGGGGGGGAAGGGACCTTTTTATTCTCTGAACATTATTACTAAATGATACAAGCATTGCTGTATTTGCAGAACCACATACTTGCATTTTAGCAATGTTAGAGTAATTAACCACTGACAAATGTGACAGAAACAACACAAGCGTTTGCCAACTCTGTCTATCTCCCCCGCTAGAAATGTAGCTGCTGATTTGCATATATATTAATGTCCCTTATTGTATAGATTAGATCCCATTAGCTGTGGTGATTCTGGTAGAAGGTGCAGTTACTAGGATGCTAAAAGTCCTGTTATTATGTCACAATCATATTCAAATTGTTGGAGGGCAGGGAAAGGGTTATGGCACTGATAAAAGGTTAAGGGCAATTAGACACCCTGACCATCTTGACAATAGGCTGCGATTAGACTCTAAAAGCGTGAAAAAAGGAGAAAGCCTCCATAAAATGGAACTTCATTAGCTGTCTGCACATGTACACTGCTTGTGCCTAAAATTAACAACTTTCATAGCTTAATAGAAATGTGTCTGGATGACGCACACGGCCTGCTGAAATTCAAATCTGGCTTTAGTGCGGGGTGGGTGCGCTTTACATCATCTCTGGGAGTTAACACGGGTGCAAAGTGATCATATGCCGAGCCGTTTGTCAGGAGAATTATGAAGCTGTCAGAGCCTCCTCCTGTGCCTTCGAGAAGAGAGGTCATCAAGATAGAAGAGATGATGAGAGAGAGGAGGGAAAAAAATCAGGCACAGAGAGACTCAGACAAAGGCAACTCTTTAATCTGCTGATTGCCGCTTGTGATTTACAAGAAAGCTGAAACCTTGGAAAGTGAGTCTTTGTGCTGCTTTGCCCCAGTAGTAAGAGTTTTGCTTTAGATTGAGCAGAAAGAGCGCAAAGATGATATATCAGTATGTTTGTGTGATTCTTTCTTTTGTTTGTCGTTTGTTTTAGACACTTTGTGATTGACATTTATTTATTTTGATATATTCATGTTGAGATCCCCATGGGCTCTTTCATTTATATGTTTAGGCATGACCTCATTTTACAATAAGAGACACATTTGCCAGTTATAATCATAGTTATGGAAAAATAGGCTAAAAAATTAACTAATGGTTACTATTACCTAACCCCTAAAGATAAACCAGGGCCACAAAAAAAACAAAACAAAAAAAGAATAACCCATGACTATGAGTCAGGAGGACATGTCGGCATTCAACTTCAGGAGCTTGAGAAGGTGTCTTGGTTCTGCATCGACACCTAACATTATTTGTGTTTGGTACAGATATGGTGTTTCTATCTTAAGTGCTATCTTAACTGGGAAACGACAAATGTCAACATATTTCATCACGCATCAAAAAAAGCAATAAAGGATGCAGTAAAATGGGTTAAAAGTAGTGGCCATAGTCGATTTTCATTGATTGTATTGTTTTGAAAACTCACAACTCAATAACAGAAGTTAACTATGATGTGCAATGTCGTATGGAGTTTCGAGGCAGTGGGTCTGGATTGGCAGACCAGGGTGATGAGCCTCCACTGGTGCACTAAAAGTAGTCTGGGGGTCCTCTAGCAGAGAGAGAAAAAAGTCAAAGTGGCTTATTGTCCTCCATTTCTACATAGATTAGGATTATACCAACAGATAATCCAGAAAATTAACCTGGTCATGCTTCTTTATTCTACCAGACGTTTCATTCTAAAATATGTGGGAAAAAAAACCCAACTTACTTTTTGTATTATTGAATGGAAACATCACCATCGATCATGACTTGAGAGAATCCATCCATCCATCCATCCATCCATCCATCCATCCATCCATCCATCCATCCATCCATCCATCCATCCATCCATC
>JAOWBL010000015.1:8784209-8799785 GCA_028564865.1 Zenarchopterus dispar
AGAAAGGCATCAAGGCTGATTTGAAAGTTTGGTCTTAAACCATGTTTGAAAGATTTCTAATGCAGGTCTAATTTATCTTTAATTCAGTTTAAATTTTTTTTTTACAATACTTTGTTCACCCCTTATGTACACATTTTCCTTTCACTGTTAAGAAATCCAAATCACGTTACGTCTGCACATCATCTACCTGCACATCAGAGCTTCTGCTGCTTCTGTCTCACCTTCTGTGTTTTCATGCAGCAGCAGAAATCTTTATGACTCTGTATTGAGCCCATAGAGGTTGAGTTATAATCTATATTTGTATCTCACATTGAACCAGAGCCAGAGTTTTCTTGTTATACATTTATCATTGCTCAGCAGATATGAAATGCTACAATTCAAGGTGGCATCTGTGATTCAGGGGCTGTGGTTCCTGGAAAACTAGATTCATTTCTGGTGGGTGTTGGGCTCTGGACTACATATTTGCTTTTTTGGAGAAGTTAAGTCCGTGCTGGCTAATTGAATGAAGACCTACAGCAGGCACTGAGGCAGTTTGCAGCTGAGTGTGAAGGAGCTAGGATGATAATTAGCCCCTTGGAGTCTGAGCCAACGTTCCCCTGTAGAAAAAGCCCCCGTGGGAATTAATTGCTGCCTAAAGTAGAGTTAAAGCCATTTTTTTAACCAGTTACTATACTGCTAGTGCATACTGGTTTCAGTAGTGTGCAGTATGCAAGCAGTTTCACTCTCTGTAGTGTGTGTGAGAAGATCTGGACAGTTTAATACTTCTGGGAGATTTTCCATTACCTTCCATGGGAGGTTCCTTGGACATGTCTTACTACTGGACAGGTAAGGTTCTTCAGTCCGTTGTGCTATCTCAGCTGTTTCCATCAAGGAAGCTCCACACCAATATTAACTCTTGTTTAACTTCTTACATCATCCAGTCTCTGTCTGGTGGTAGCTCTCTCAAAAGGAAACTTTCTTTTTTGATCCATGCCTTTATTTTTGTGTTTTCATCCATTGAGCTTATGTTTTATGTCAATACAACTTGCAGGCATGACCACAGATGACTAAAGACAGCTTCATGTGTACCTGCTTCCCTACCATCGTGCACATGGAGTACGTATGAGGCCAGTACATGAAATAACAAGCTGAAAACAAACTAAAATTTAGTTCATTTGCAAAAAGGTAGACGTCATAATTTAGTATAAAGTATAATTATTAGGAGTATCTCAAACTGGGTCAGCCTCCACAGATGTTTTTATATCAATCTCTGAACCCTTATTTATTCAATTGTTATCAAAATATAATTTATTTTTAGCCCATAAAGTGAAAAATGTATCTTGACATGACCACTTAATCACTTTTATTGTTGCTCTCTAATCAGTTACTTGAAGTTCATTCAGTTGTATTTTTGTAGAATTGCAAAACTTTTCAAGTATTTTATTGCCTAATTTTTCAATTTTGTCACTACCATCAAATACAAAATGAGCCCTTATTTCAATATTTATTTAACATTTTATGCAACAACACATTTTTATGGAAGTAATATTTGCAACTATGAATAATTGTTAGTAAAAAAAATGTTTAGCAAATGGGAGTTTTGAGACATGATATTGCTGTATTCTAATTTCCTTTTTGTATTTGTTTTTGAATCTAAATTTGATTTTTTTCATGAATCAGTAAATTGGGGCTGTGTGATTTTCTTGGTCAATTTGAGGCTGCATTATTTATGGCTGCGTTTCATCTTTTTTTTCAGTCTTTCGTTCGGCTTCGTCACCTCTCTTTCTTAGTGTAACAGTGCTGTCTTTTGTAGAGACAATGCCAATTACAGAAACTAACTTAATTTTGCCTTCATATTTATCATTGTTCAGCTAATTAACATTGATGGAGATGCCCTGAGCAAGATAGTGTTCTCTCTCTTTGTCTGTGTATGTGTGTGTTTTCTGTGGAGGGGAGTTCTGGGAGACAAGGGCATTCTCCCACTTTCATTTACTCACAGCTCAGAGGATCTTTTCTGCATCCTGTCTCAATTAGTTACTCACGCTGTCACTCTGTCTGTCACATCCTGCTGTTTTGCACTGAAACAACTGTGGAGTGGGCTGCCTGGGTGAACGTGAGCATTCACATGAGAGCGTGGGTCACACTCTGCGCCTGAGGCCACCATATTCCTTTCCTACTCAAGAGTTCAATTTTCAGAAAGCTACTTAGGTATTATTCTAATCCCCACCCAACTTTTTCTCCCCAGGGCCAAAACTTCAGGTTACCATTTGGGACATTCGATCAGGCACAGTACGAAAGTTTGAAGTTGCACTTCGTGGTGCGGCAGAAGAAACCAAGAATGGCAGGTTTGAAGTATTGAGTCTTGTTTCAAAATTTCACTGGTGTGGTGCCGCCAGATGAGAAATCTGACACCAGAGGGGAAGATTAAGCAGCCAATCTATATCTGACGAAGCAAGCACCAATGCATTAATAAAACATCACCTCTTAATTTGATATAAAAGCATATTAGCATGAACAAAATCAATAGCTTTGATTTGGTATTCATGCATTTCTCCGAACATATTTGCTGTTCTCTTGGGCATGTCTGTGCTGTGATGTGGTCTGTCCTGATACTGCTGCAGATGGGGGAGCAGCGCCGAATGCAGCCAGGACTGCTGGGAGGTGTGGGGACGACAGCCTCCACGGGATTCTTTTTTTCTCTTGTACAGTTTTGTTGTCTAAATATTTTACAAACTTAATTGGCATCCCCGAGGGAAGGCTGCCAGCTGTCTGCCTGATGGTGAGGGTTTCTAATTTGTTGCGTAGCGAAGGTTAGCTGACGGGGTAGCTAGCGGAGCGGAGCAGGGTGTGCAACACGCCGCTTGCTGCACATGGCCCGAGCGAGCCCTTGGTTTGCTTGTTTTTCCCTCGTTTGTTTAAAAGCAGCTTCACTAAGAAAAAGTGAAACAGCTGCCATCTTCAGCGGCGTGCGGAGAGCTCTGGCCTGAGATGTCGGAGAGAGAGAGGAGCGGAGGAGAGCTAACCGCTGGTGAACCTGGCAACAGCCACTAACATATAGATGGATCCTTTCTTTCAGTCGCAGTTAAAGTAGGATTTAAAAAATTACTGACAATGTTTCTCAAAGGTCTTTGAACTCTCCCACTCTTTCTCCAGCAAACCGACATTATTACCTTCCACTCATCTCTTCCTCTCAAGTGAAGTCTTCTCCTTAACTCCAGCCAGCCCTTTAAATTTTACAATCTGATGGCACAGAGGGATTTCAAAGGTCAGGATACCAATTTAAAAAGGCAAAGTAAGCTTGATTTCTTCTTTAAGCACTAACTTTTATAAAAAGGTGGAATTAGGAGCTTTGGAGAATTAAAAGTTTTCTGGTGGAATGATGGAGGGATATGAAACTGCTGAGGATGTAATGCACTCTGTCCAAAGAGTTTTATTTACAAAAAGGAAGTCAGAGACCAAATCTTTGTATAACATATTAAAAGTTTTATTGCTATATAATTTAATGAACTTTACTAGTTATTTGGTTTAAAAAAACATTATTTTACTTTATACACTAATGCTCAGATATTAGTTCATTCCAGATGATCGTTATATTTTGCTTTTCATTGCTTTTAGACTGAAGCATATGCTCTACGTTACCAGAAAGCATGGCTGAGTTTCCTCACAGTGAAAGCTGTATGATTTCCACGTCTTTATACACACATACACAGTATGTGCGAACATTCATAGCATGCTTTCATCTCAGCTAACAAAAGCGTGCACTGCTGTGGTGGACTACACGTCCGGGTGGGCCGTGGCTTGCTGTGTCTAACCCCTGCCAGCGAGCTCCGTCTGTAGAACATGTTGACTCTGCACACATTATCGCCAATGCATGGTGCTGCATAGTCATGCAGGATAATTGGGCTGCGGTGGTGGCACAACAGTGGGAAGTGTAAAACTTTGCTCGTTGTTCAAGGGTAAACAGGACTCGCCCCTCTGACAAAGTGGTGATGACATTTGGGTGATGTATAAACATGCTTTTTCTGTTTTTTCCACCGTGAGTCCAACAAAGTTTTGACTGCGCTGCGGTGAGGATCACCTCAGAGAATCGACTGTCCAGGTGAGCGTAAATGAGGACTGTTCAAACGTCCTCTGTAATATCCTGTGAGCCAGGGTGCAGTTTTGCTGTTGTGACCAATCCAGCAGATATTGGCTTAAGTACGCTATCAGGAGATGACTAACAGCTGCAACCTCTCCACAATAGATGGGATACTCTGAAAAATTCTTGGCTCAAGGCCCATTAGGTTTTTTTTTTTTTTTTTAGTTTTTTTCTTCAAACAAGAGGCCGGATGTGGAGGATGTAGAGGATCAAGGGATATAAAGCTTAGTAAGAGTACTGCATTCATGGGGCATAAGTCTGGTGGCTGGGACTGAAGTGAACATATGCCGAGGTCTTTATTGGCATTCTGGGGGAGAGTGAAGGGGCAATCAATTAGCTATGAAGCTGCATGTCCCCGAGGGTTCTTGTGATATCCAGATGATTTTGGGGCCATGCACATGTAAAGCTGCTAATTCACTGGGATTGACATGACAGGCAAATGCCAATAGGTGAACATTACTGACTGGCTTTGGAAGGATGACTCATTTATTGGCAGGTATCAGTGAATAAGGTGGACACGTTGAAGTTTTGTATCTTATCCTCGGTGGTGCACTCAAGCTTGGAGTTGGCGTAGCTGCTCTTGACTCTAATTGGCCTTATAATAATCTTATTGATAAGTGTTGTGAGTGGGAGAGGGAGGGGGCAAAAGGTTGCTCTGAACCCCTGGCTGCGGTGCAGACTTGAGAGGAGCATGCGGGGGCAGTGCTGATTATCCAAGATGCTTCTCTAATCCCAGCCCTTGTGGTAGGAACCTGTGAAAGAGCCCGGTCTTTGTGCTGGGGGGCTAATCGTGTTTTGGAAATGCCGATCGGGGCTAATCTTCTGGCCTGCCTCTAATGTGGAGCCGCTGATATCCTCTGCTGTGATAAATTAAGCTACTTATTAATCTAATTATGGTACATTCATCCCCACAAACTTTCATGTGACTTGGAAAGCCCCCTTCACCATTAACTCACGCTCCCCTCCATCCACCCCTCTCCCAGCTCGAATCTTGAGACTGACTGCCCTCTTTCTCTCTCAGACTCTTTGGCCCGAGCTGGCCCAATTAGGAGCCCTCAGGATCTTGCCTCTAACGAGCCTCCAGGCTCCAGTCAGCCTCTCCACACAGACTGAGGCCGGTTTTATTTATTCTCCATTCACCCCCCTCCGGCCCAACTAAAATCTCCACCTGCTCCATTCTGACTTTTTTTTTCTAACCATTTTTTTAACCTTACCCTACTTTTGGAGGGCACACACATTTTTTTTAATATTATACCTTTGCATGCTGTACATTTGTTAGTCCTCACTTGTGACCGTGTCATGGACTTCCTTTGTTTTTTGACCGGTGCTGAAGTGAACGTCTTAATAGTCGTGTAAGCCTCTTTCTGTGCGATGCTTCTGCTTCCCATAGTGTCCCTCTTAACTTTGGCCTGATTTTGCTCCCCTCTGTGTTTGCTGGTTTTTCACAGGGTGCCACAGCCCTGTTAGATGGGAATTTTGAGGATCTGGGAAACTTTCCGTGGTGAAGTGAGAGCAGGATGACAGAGCCCTTCCCTCCGTGGACAGTGACCCTGAAGGGAGATGAAAGAAGTTCACGTCTGCACTTTAGTGGCTTAAACAGGGCTCCAATCATCCATGAAGGCTTCCCTACCCATCCCACCCCCACTAACTCTCTTCTGCACTTCTCCCCTTCCCCACTTTCTTTGATTTTAGGTGAGGTGGAGAACAGTGTCAGGGTATGCGGTGTTTGGATCCCTCTTTTTCCTGGGCCACTCCTCGTGCCTCTCTCATACTTTCGCCCTTTTTCCTTAAATAAATCATTTCTTTTCAGACTTTCAAATGCACCAGTAAAGCTGATTTTGTTGTCACCAGAAACATTGATTGGCGCTTCTTTGCCACAGTTCTGGGTCATTTCAGAAAAGGACCCCCTTGATGTTCTTTTGCACTATAAACAACATTCTCTTTAATCAGACTGTCAATCATTCATGGCCCCCCACTTCACTGCCCATCTTTTAAGACCCAATAACACTCACCTTTCACAGGTGCATTCTTTGTGGTGCTGACCTTCTTGTGGTCCCCCAGTGATGTTGTGAACGTTTCCTTTCCTGGAAGTGAAGGGGTGAAGGGACAGTAAAGAGCTCGCCACCGTTTGTTCTTGGAAACAAAGGTTGTACGCTGCTATCAAGCTCCCATTAGATATGGAGAATTGAGTGTGCGGTCTTCACCACATACCAAACAGCGAGGTGATAACACAACGCAGAGGCAGGCCAGGATGCTAATTGCATGCCGAATATTTATAGTCTAGACAATTAGCTGTTGCCTTTTATATGCAAAATAACAACAGCAGCAGTGGCAACAGAGAGAGGGATGGGGATGCGGGGAGGGGTAAGTAATTAAGATGCTCAAAACAGGACAGGGACATGCAGTCTGTTGTGCTGTGATTTGTTGCTAACAAACACAATAATTAGCCTGTTATTGCAGGATAATGAAGTTGCCAGTGTCCTTTTCCCTCAGCCAAGAGCCGTCCTAAACAAGGACGTTCCTGACACTGCTGCTGTTACAGTGGACGCGATCCTGAGGATGAGGATCCTGAGATGGTCAGGGGCACAGTTTGTTTTATAAATCTTGTTACAGTAAAACAATCTAAGTTTTGTGTTGAGTGGTATTCATATGGTCCGGAGAAAGAAATGCACTTGCTTGATGCTGTTAAAGTTAGTTTTAAAACTGCCAGTAAATAAAATAATGAATCACATCTATTTCTATGAGTAGGTGTGTGTCTGTGTGCGGTGTGTGTGTGTGTGTGTGCACGATCATATGGTTGTGACCGCAGGTTCACTGAATCAACAATATTGTCTGGCAGGATTAGGTGCAGCTAGAGCTGATTTGATATTTGTGGCTGATAGTGCTTGTAAGCACGCCTTTGTTCCCTCCCATTGTGGCCGAGATTAAGGCAAACCTCCTCTTCATCACCCTGTTTGGGTATAGTAATAACCTAGATAAAGCCATCCTTGATTGAATCATTTCTGCGTGCATTCAAGACCTCCTCACGCTCACTCCCTGTCATATGTTGCACAGGTGTAACGTGCTTCATTTGTACTCTTTGTTCACTCTCATAACTCCATCGCTGTCATTCATTTCTGCTTTTAATTTCCTAACTTTTCATCTCTAATACCTGCCAGTCACTGCTAGACACTAATGAGAACGTTCGTGTATGTTGATTCCCACTAATGATGTCTAGAAAATGGTTAAACACTCATTTTTGTTTGTAAATGTTCAAAGTGTATCTCAGAGTTTTTTATTAACTTTTAATAGCGTGTATGACTGCAACAAATATCTGATTTGTTAGTTTGACCTTGATTTGGATAAACAGATTAACAAATTTGAACAGTTTTGTTTAGGAGCCCAAAAATGCATGATAAGCAAGATCGTAATGTCAGAGGATATTAAAATGTGGATAAATTATTGAGATTTGTTTGTTGTCATGCACATGCTGAAAAGCTGCACTATGCAATAGTTGCAACCTTCATAAGTTTGCCATACTAGCACAGAAATGCATATCTACATAAGGTGGTCAGGTATACAACAATAATAAAGAAGAAACACTTACTAGATGTTTAATGATTTGTCTTGTCAGTTCGACTTTTATTTATTTATTCATTCATTTTTGTAAAGCAAACATTCATTCCTGGATTTCAGGCTGATGTTTCAAAAATGTTAAACCTGCAAAGCTTTTACCAGCTATTACTATTCCTTCTCACAACTACTAAAGGGCATGTCTAAGAGTTTCAGTTGCTATGTTATTCTGTTCTTCTTGCAAACACATCTTTAGCAATATTAGAAAATTCTTTATTGTTGTGTATTTTAATTGAAACACCAGCCAGTGAAAAATGTCAAGTGTCTTCTGACCCACATGTTCCAAACATCGTAATGCGAGCAACTGTAGACAGCTGTCATTGTTGTATTATTCACCTACAAATTTTCCACCTTTTCTTTTAGTGATATTTCGGGGCCACAGACAGATCTGTGCACACTTCTTTCTCAGCTATGCCTGTGTAAAGTTTGCAGGAAGTGGGTTTGCATTGTTTTGACTGGAAAAAAAAGATATGGAGAAGATATGGTTTTAAAAGCAGCATGTGTGGCTTTTTAGTCATGGACTTTTCTGCATTAATGCAATGATGACAGGAGGGTAAATGACCTTTGCTAAGTTAAGCAAAGGTCATTCCAGTCAGTCCTTTTGGTCTTTGTTCTGGAGTACACAGCATTGATTTTCCTAAGAAAAATACATATACAAATTTATCTGACCATTCGTCTGTTATTTTCACTGTGTGATGGTTCATTTCAGATATTTTCAAGCCCAGAGAGCCCAACACCACATATAGACTTTTTTTTTTTAATGCAGTAAAGTCTTAGGAGGAATTTGTCAATCTGACTTTGTGTTCCCTTTTAAAGAAATACAGAAAAATCAAAAAACTGTGCAAGCCAGTTGCGGTCAACCATTTCCTTTCATGAAGTGACTGCTTCGAAGCAGAGAAACTCATTTGATCAGGTAGAAGAACAATATCGTGAATTGGCCTGGTCATCACATACTTGTGTGCACGTATATTTGCTGCCATCATTTCAGTCCAACACCTTACAGTTGCCTTAAAGGTCACAGACATACTGTATCTTTCTGGTTTATCTCAGCAACTAGAATTGCCAGTTAACAAAAGATACTCCAAATCATTGATGTGACTGTAGATCTTTTCTCTTACTCCCTCTCTTTCTCTCTCTCTCTCTCACACACACAAACACACACACTAATCTCTACAGGTATTTCTCTTCGGCTGTTGTTATTAGAATGCAGCAAATGCTCTCTATTGATGCATGTCAGAGCCTCATTCTTTCATCTCCAACATTTAATTTACCATCCTGTTGTGCCACTAATCCTGTGTCGTGCCATTTCCTCCGCTCCTCAGATTGCTCTCTCAAAGCCCCCTCTCTGCCAGATAAAGAGGAAGGTAATCGCCATTGTCTGGCTACAGATACACCAGTGCTGGCTCCCCTTCTTTCTGGAGCTCCAAATTAAAGGGCAGTCCTGCCCTCACGCCCCCTTAATCACTGGCCTCGTTGCTCTATGCGAGTGGACCCCAGGGCTACTGCACTTTCATCCTTTCAGTGAGAACCACCCAGGGCTGGCCCCCTCGCAGCAGATCCACACACACTCCTGCTCTTCTGCTTCGCTCTGCCCTTCCTGCAGGAGTCTCGCTTCTAGTTTCACACGTTTGCTCTTCCTCAACTCCTCCTTCAGTGACTGGACAAGAAGATTTTTCCACTTTATTTTTTTGTTGGTCTCAGAGGAGTTTAGTCTTTCCTCTCTCCCCGGGAGGTCTTATCCACAAGTCCTTTAGGAACTTCAAAGTGGAAGCACACAGAGTCATTTCAGCTGTTTTAACATCAAGTGTAGCCACTAACACTTTCCACTGTGTTCCCATCACTGCAGCTATAAATAGAGTGATATTTAAGTGGTCTTTCTTCAGCTGAAACATCACACAAAAGTTCAGAGTGTTATCTCAGATTGCCATGGATAATGCTGCCTGGTAGTCATATTCATTATCCACAAGTGAAAATACAATTGACTGGTCAGCTCCGGCAAATACACAAAAATCACTCAACAGCACTTAGTTAATTTCTGCTAATTGTGGCTCTCACTCCTCTCAGCTGCAATGACATAACGCCAGAGGGCTCAGCCAAATCATCACCATTATGACATTAGCAAGTGCTTATCCAGCTCTAAGAGCTTGAGCCGATACCAACACTAAGGAGTTTATGATGCTAAGATGAGACCAAGCAATCACAGTAGCCGCCGTAAGACTGATGGACAACAATGAAAGTTTACAATAAGGATCAAAAGATCTTTGCAGGGTTAAGGGGACTATCCAATTAAGGAAGCGTGCCTTTCAGTGCATGTGAGGAAAGAGACAGTGCTCAAGTTAATGCAGAAAAGCTGCACCCCCTTCTGCTAATAACAAGCTGTTTAGCTTGAGTGACTGCATCCATGTACAAAGCAGTGACTGCTCTTTGCTATACGGCTAGCCTTTCTGCTGTGGGCTTATTAAGACTCCTCTTAGAGGTGTTCTCAATTTTGATTAACATGAACACAGCAAATTAGTAGGGAAGTAGTACTGTGCCATATTGAAACAAAGCTGAAGAGGATGCCAGCTGAGGGGAAAGATGATTGCTTGTGATGTGTCTCAGGTTGTAATCCTCGGGCGAGAGATCCCAGGTTCTCTTTTAAACCAACTCAAGGGCTCTGGCTGGAGAAAGGCACTAGGCTTGCTTAATTAGACGTGTCCAGGGAAGCAATGCGCTCGAGGTGTAGCTAATTAAGACCATAGCTGTGGTTGAAATAGTTTAAACACAGCAGTACCAATCCGGTCCCAGAGGAGCAGGACAGTACCAGTGAGATGCTACCTTTCTGCGGTCCATCAACGCACAGCCGACTGATTAGAGGTTTAGGTTTGTAGTGTGAAAATTGCTTGCATTTTTTGGCATTTATTGAAAATAAAGCAGGAAGCATGAATCTCTCTCGTCAAGCTTCTGCGAAGCCACGTGATGCAAAGTCCGTCTTGCAACATAAACTAAGGCGATCCATTAATTCATAGCTCTTTTATTCAGATATGACAGTCAAAATCATCGCAGCTTCTTCTACAGAAGGTCATTTGGCAAATTGTGTCAGTCTATCTGCTTGTTCCTGGGCCTGTTAGCGCCTGAGACACTTGACAATAAGAGTGTTACTGAATCTAACTGGAGCCCTCTTGTGTCTTCTGGCAGGCAAAATGGTTGGAGGCCAAACAGCCGTTCCCATAATCCTCACTATTGTCAGGGCCTGCTCTGTTCTCTGCCTGATCTGTTTGGTCTGTGAAGTTAAGGGAGCCCCTCTCCTGCTTGTGGGAGCCAAATCTATAAACAAACCCTGAACTGACACTGATCTCAGAGCCTTCCCCATGTATTGTCCATGGCCTACCATCATCCCTGCTGCTTCAATGGGAATCATTATTTAATTGGCCCCTTGCAACAAAATGAGCATCTTTTTTTGTTCCATATTGGAATGGAGGGGAGAGGATTATATTTAAATTCACACATTTGAGGTTTGGCGGCTGCTCTGTTATAAAGTTGGAAGCTCACTTCATATTTTGAGACTGTGCCTCACAGCAGAATAAAGGTGTGAATGAATAGAGCTGTAGAGAAATACATTAGATATTTCCCTGGAGCTTTTCAGCCCTTTCATCATTCCATTCATCTTTGTTGGGACCAGACCTTTCTCGCTGTGACTTTGTTAAATTGCAGTATTTCATCTCTTGTTCATTTCGGCTGAGGGTGAAGAGGGGAGGGAGCTTTCGAAATGTAGTCGCATAGCTGTGATAACCAGGCTCTCGCTCTCTCTTTCCCCTCTGACCAGCAGTCACCTTTAAATCTGCCTTTTCATATTCTTCTCAAAGAGTCTTGTCCATTGAAAAGGCGCCTGCCAAACCGGATCTCTGGACAAACAAGAGAAGTGGAGAAAAAGAAAGATGGGAGACCTACAGGAGGCAAATAACCACTGGTGAAGAATAAAAATGCTTCCTCCTATGCCTGCCACAGTCTCTCATTTTCCACTTTGTGGACAATTAATGATAGAAACAAAAGCAAATTTGTATGGCTGCTAATGAGTATTTAAAAGCCTTCAACAAAAATGGCTATGGATGTGTATTAACACTTTTGACTTGAGGCTTCTATAGGGTTTGAGTGGCAAATCTGGACAGATGTGGGTGCAAAGAGTGCATCCACCTGGGTGGTTATTGGGTGACTGGCTGTGGGAGAGCGTTATCTGATTTGACCGACAGGCCTGCGATGGGTTACGACAGGCCAGCCTCTACATCCATGAAAAGCTGGAGGCCCAGCAGCACCTTCAACTAGATCTGTCAGTGCTTCAGGAAAAAAAGGAAATATTCAAATGGTAATCGGAAGCCTGTGAATCATAAGCCCAAGGTAAGCTATGTAATGCTGGTAAGACTGTGAGTAGTGCTTTATTTGTGGAGAGGGAAATCCTTTTTGCCATTCAAGAGAAGAACTGCAACAGTAATAGCATTAACTTGCGCCTTGAATCGCCAAATGCCGTTTAATTGCCAATAGCAGCCCATTGTTTGGAGTGGGTGAATTTAGGCTTCATTGCAGCTGTGTTTATATGTGCAAGGGTAAGAGGGGGTAAAGATGTGAGGGTTTATGTTGCAAGGGTGTTGTAAGGGTGTCATAGTGTAAGATCTCTGAAGAATGATGGCCCCTCACACATGCACAATCACACACAAGCAACCAACGCCAAACTAAAGCTCCGAAGTAACTAGCTTAACTAAAGTCTTTAAGGAACATAAATTCGGACAAACTCCTTTCTCCTTAATACCTGATTTGTTCAACAACATGATTTGGGGCGCGTCTATTCAAGGTCTTTTTGGGCCAAGCCGTGGTCTTAAGGCTCAAGGCTTGTAACTCGCGGTTATTGTGGGCTGTTTAGGGTTTGTCTCAAATCTCCTTGTGCGGGTGTGTGGACGCTCCTAATGCTGGCTAATGGGCTTCGGCAGAGTAACAGTCTCCCATGTCCCATTGAGGACCCCATGGAAAGCAGCATAAGCTCCATCGAATAAAGGCTCTGGCCAGACCTTTCTTTGGGTTTTTTTTTTTTTTTATTATTATTACTGGGAAGAGGCCACCCTCCAACACCCCGCTTTTTACCCCAAATCTCCTGTCCATTCTCTCTGGATCTTCAGTCCCCTTCACATCCTCCTTCCAACCTGACCAACATCAGCACCCAAACCAATCAGCATTGTCATTTATACCCCCCAAGCCCCCCCCCCAACCGCCTCTCAAAACCTGCCACAGTCCAAGACACTGGCCTCCACCCCCAGCCTCATCTCATACCATCGATGCTGACCCTGACAGCCATGTCCTGGGGAGGGCTAAATTGAATGTGAAATGCATGGTGGGTCCTCGCAGACTCCATTGTACAAAGGGGGAGTCTGGGAGGCGAGCAGCGTCACTGCTCCTCACTGCTGATTGAGTTTGACAGCACGACGGGAGGAGGCAAGAAAAACGTTCTCTTGCTCTTTTTCAGAAGTGAAAGAGGGCCTTTTTGAGTTCCCCCTCTCTCCCTCACCACCACTTACCCACCCACCAACCAGCTCTCTCTTCTCTCCATCATATCACCCTTCTTCTTCTTTTCACTAGGAATTGAAACAAGCTGGAGATTTTGTTGGACCACCAGCTCTTTCTGAATTACTTTATGTTTCACTGAACTCATCCTTGGAGTGAGAACAGATGGAGTTTCAGCTCAGGATACTGCGCTCTGACCTGTCCTTGTTTTGTTGGTCTTTGAATCGAAACACCAGGTCAACTCTAGTCACCTGCACTTCCACAATGCTATGTAGATATTATAAACACTCGTCTTCCTCAAACAAAACTCATACCTCAATGATTTTATTTCCTAAACAAAACATCCACAGCAATCAGGAGTGTTTCTATGTCGGCATAAAACGTACAACAGAGCGAGTGTGTGTGCTTGTATTTGTGTGTGCACCACTGAAAGTCTGCTCCGTTTCAGAAAGCCCCTCACCCCTGGATGTGGCAAACCCCTCATTTAATGCAAATGATAGTCATCTAGAATCCAATGCATCTCTCGTCGGTGCACATTGCCTAATCAATGTGAAGTGCTGTGTAAAAAAATACATTGCCTCTCTGTAATAGTTGTTTTTGACCGAGTCAAGTGCAGCTCCTAGAATTAATCCCAACCTGAGAATCAATTATGGGTGCCTGGCTAAGCAGGAGAGGGATAGCACAGTGAGCAGGAATGAGGGGGCTGTGATTGTATGCCTGTATGCTTTTGTGATTGTGTGAAGTGCATTTATGCGTGAACTATCCTTGTTTGTGACATGTGGGTGAGATACAGTACATAAGATTGAAGATGTGCTGTCGTTCTTTGCCCTTGCTGGCTTGAATCAGGGGCAAGAGGGCCCTCCAATCTCTTCCCCCAGCAGTCTTGCCATCATTCAGAGGCAGCCCACGTCTGTCTCTAAGCATGTGGCCTGGGCGGCGAAGGGAGATGTGGAAAATTTTCTGGTGGAAATTCACTGGTGTGAAACCTCATTGTCACCTTTTTCTAATGAGTTCCCTGATCATCAAATGCATCCTCAGCTCTGAAGAAAAGGAAGATGAGGAGACACAGACGACTTGGTTGCGGGAGACAAATAAGAACAACACAGGCGCTTCATCAATGTGCAGGAAAGTCAGGCTTCCGGAAATTCACTTCTGCCGCCTGTGCCAGATAAGCATGTTTCAGGTCTGTCTGTTTAGAGAGGAGACTCTGTGTTCATTACAAGGTGTTAGAGTTGCTCTCGTAATTTTCATTTACATTTACATACTGTTGTGGTTGGGATCCATCAACACCACAATCGTGTATAATGACCAATTTGAAGATTTTAGATTAGCCCCCTCAACATGCACCCCCTCAAAGTAGACAGCCGGGAATTAAATTCAGAATCACAAAATAAGATTACAACAGACAAGATATGATAGCAGCAGACATGCACCAATAAACAAATAGTATACATTAAAACAAAAATAAGCAAACAAACAAAAAAAACCCCCCACAGAATTGCACTGCAGAGACAAATCTATAAAATCTCTCATTTCACTACTTATTTACCTTTTAATTGTGAGTAATACTAACTTGTTTGTAAAACTACCAAGATCCATGATGGACTGCATTGCACCATGTAATAATATTGATTTTTCAGTTGTATGTTGTGGTGGGCATTAGCTGAGTCTTGTTAAGGATACTTTTTTTTTTTTAAGTCACAAAGGTTCTCACAGGTTATTGCCATCCATCCTAAATGATCGGAGGCCTAAAATAAGCACAATTTGAGTAACTGAACTCATATGAGATAATGTATAATGGCCCAAAGCTGTAAAATATTTGCAACTTTTGTACTTACATTTACAAACATTACTACTGAAAACCTTAAATGTCACTACTTTGGAGGTTTTTTTTTTTTTTTTGCATTATTAACAAAAATTAGCAAAAGCAACTGACAGATTCATTATGAAGGATTAATGAAGTTGTTGAAAAGACAGCACAAGGCTGTATTACAAAGTTACTAAAAGGCCTCCAGTCACTCCAGAGCCCTCACAAAAATGTCACAATGACACCTCCTGAACCAACAAATAAAAGTTTTTTTTTCAACACATTTTCAACACAATTTATTTGGGAGATTAATATCTACTTTGATTTGATATGTAACATAGTTTACCAGAAATACATCACTAATTCAGAAATGTTACTTTGACCACATTGCAAAACTTAGTTCTATGAGAGTTTTAAAAAAAACCTTGTTTGGGGATAATTTGATGACTATTTGGATTATTTTGCTAGTTTTAAGAATTCTAGTCAATACATTTTTTTCTCCATTGACAAA
>JAOWBL010000015.1:8804415-8815378 GCA_028564865.1 Zenarchopterus dispar
ATTTTAAGCAAAGAACCTCAGGTTTTAGGAGTTCTCAAGTATTTGGAAAAAGTGCTATAATTATAAATACAATCATAGTTTTTAATGCATGGTTGAAAATCTTTTGCAGTCATTGAGTGCCTGAAGTCTGGAGCGATGAACTTCACCAAAGTTCTGAGTTTCCTTCCTGAAGATACTTTAGTTGCTACTTGTGAATGAACCTTTCGGCCTTTTGGCTTTGTCTTCGGAAAGCATGCTGTACTGGGTGGAGAGCAGGCGACTTAACTTGACCACTGAAGAATATTGTTGACTTCAAAAATTGACTTGGTTTTGTGAAAGTTTATAGTCATTATCTGCTCTTTCAAGCACCATTCTATCCTTTATTATCCTTTATTTAAGCATATGGCAGAATGTGAGCAGATAGTATAACACTGTACACCCCTGAATCCATCTTGCTACTTCTCAACACTCACATGACGATTAAACATCAGTGATCCTAAACCACCTATTCTTGAATGTTACCAGTCGTTCCCATCTTTTTCTAAACCCTCATTTATGAAGGTGTCTCTGGGTTTCAGATTATGTCTATCTCCTCCAAAATATTTTTGATTTTTTTTGAATATTTGAGGGGGCTTTTCTTCCTTAAGGAAAACACTTTCCATTGTCTTCCAGGTCTTTTGATGATGTTGAGCCCACCAGTTCTTTCTTTCTTATCAGATTGTCGATTTAGCCAACTGAAGGATTTTGCTCCATGTGTCAATAGTGTGTACCATAAAATGTCAACATAATAAACTGATAATTGAGATGAGTTATTCATGATTTGGTACTTTTACACACAACATTTTTGAGCAATATCTCCAAATTATGTTACATCAGAAATCAGAACAGGGTTCTGACCTATTAGCGACCTGATAAAATCAATGTCCCCCCTGATGGTTTTGATGATGAAGACAAACAGTTGTTGACAGCATGTACACAGTGAGACGAATAAGGAAGTAGATGAGTGATGAGGATGAGGGCTGAAGCTCAAGGCCACTGAGATATTCTCCATGCAGCCTCTAGGGGCACACACACAAACACACACACACACACACACATACATACATATACCAGCGATGAGATGCTCTGATGAAGTTCACTGTAACAGAGTGTGAGGAGTCAGGGTGGGGGCAGGGAGCGACGACAACTGTGTTGGTGTATATTTGTGTGCGTGTGTGTGAGGGAGCCAGGAGACAGCCGTTTAAAATTCTGTTTCCTGCAAGTGAGGAGGCTAATCCTGCCCCCATAATTCCCTGCAGCCAAAGCACCCCTCCTTCCTCAACATCACCACTCCCTTTTTCCCTATCTTGCTCTCCCTCTATCTCTCTCATTCTCCCTCTCTCTTGGTGCACACTCCATGAGTGACAGCACAATGCCCAGGCCCTCGCACGCTTATCTAACTCTAGCAGATGGTCGACTTGGATCAATGCACACACGCCACGATCAATGGCTGCGATAAAGAGCGGCGGGGATGGAACCCTCTCCCTAGCTCCCTCTCTCCTTCTATCTGCCTTCCCTCATGCCCAGCCTGCTGCCCCCTGCCCAATTGTTTCTCTCCTACGCTTGTTCATCTGCATCTGCACTGGCACCTACCCGGCGGCAGGCCCTCTGCTGGTGCTGAGGGCCCGCTGACGGCAGGGGCACCCGATGTGCTGGCCGCTGCATCTATCTGCCTCCCTCAACCTGCTCCCTTAGAGAACTCTGAGCCCTCTTTCTATTAGGCTTATCATGAGATCTCTGCTTCATCTCCTCCTCGCCCACCCTCCTCAACTTATCTTACTCTGTCTTTCTCTCCTGCACTGGCTCAGGCTGTATCTCACATGTTAATCTCCCACGGCTGTACTCATTCTCTTCAGACATACAGCAAGCTTTCTGCTCCTGACCTTCTACGCTCTCCTTGAACGCACCATTCACCATACGCTCAACATCCTCTGATGATGCAACCCCCTCGCTGCCTCACGATAACTCGATCCAAATCTAATATTTCCTCACAGTTTCATCTAAAGTTCAGAGGTGGTTGTCTAATGGGACATTGACAATACCAAAGTCAATCAAAGTGGGTCAAAGAAAGAACTGTGTGAAGAGAAAGTGGAGCAGGAGTCTGACTGAGTGAATCCCCAACAGGAACTATGGGTGGAAGTGGGCCATGATACACGCTGCTAAACAAATTCACATAATATCACCAAAGAATGTATTGAGAAACCAAAGGGGGGTTTCTGCTCTTCAGTGTAATTTTTGGAATCGCAATAACATCACTGCAACTTAGGAGCACTTATAGCCCAAACACTTGCTGACATGAAAGTCAAAATTCCTGTGTTAAGTCGTGTTGAAGGGTAGAAAGTCCAAACTAAAGTCAAACCGGAAAAGGTGAAGTATGTGTGGATGTACTACATGTAAGTGTGTTCTACTCTTTAACAGGGTTGTCACAGGCATTGGCATAAAAGTTACGTTAGATACCAGACCTGATACAGTTCTATCGTTTATCTCGGGGACCTGCGCTATGAGAATCATGACTTATGACCCCTTGGGTCAATGTTGGGGTCACTATACTGCCCAAGGACACTTCAACATGGGTGTGGGGATTGATCCCACAACCTTTCAGCTGACTCATGATGGGGCCGTGGTGGGTAGAATCACTTTTTTGCTTTAAATGCTTTTCACATTTAACACCATTTACTTTGCTCTCCTTTACAAATAACCTATAGGCTAGTGAGAAATACAGTGATAACACTCCCATTTGTGGTGCATAAAGCACTGAAAATTTACTCAGGATGATCCTCTTGATAGTTCAAATATTTTAGAAGTAAAATAGTTGCACTGTTCTGAGTGAGCTTTGTAGATTATCCACTGTAAGAAAAGGATGATTCAAAGAGAATTTATCAAACTGAATATCCATCATTTATACCGACTTATTTCTATTCAGGGTTACAGGGATCTGCTGGAGTTATATCCCTGCTGTTTTTAAGCAGAAGGCAGGAATACACCCAGGACAGGTCACTAATGGATCGCTGGGTCACAAATACTTTAGAATTACCAGTAAACCTGACAAACATTGCTTTTGGACTTTAGAAAAAAGCCAGAGTAAACAAAGGACAGCCACAGAAACACAGAGAGAAACACCACACAGCCTTCCAGCTGTGAGGGAACAACACTAACCCCCGAGCCACAGCCCTTAAACCGAACATCATAAATAAAATTTCAATCACATATCATGCAATTCAAAACTTATTCATTATACTATGTATGTGAGTGTGTGTATGTATGAAACATGTTGGTGACTCACACTTGGTATTTGTGCAAACATGCATGCATTCATGCTTTCAGGTTTGTCAGCTGAATAAACTTTGTCTGAGACAAGGTTCTCCCTTTCCTTTAAAGGAATTTGTAATTGACCACTGGTGATGTAATACAGTTCATAATAAGCCCATTAAAGGCTTTCTCTGTACTGATGGAAATAGCAATGGCAATACGGACACCTCCGCTATTTATACCTCTCAAATCCTCATGCATATTCACACATTGCAGAGACAGGCAAAGAGCAGGCAGACGCTGACAAATAAGTGCCTGGATCTCATTTCTTTTAGAAACTAAGCTATTCCAGCACACTGAGGCCTCCTCCCCTCCTCACTCCGAGGCAGCAGTGCAGCTTCATCTATTTTCTGATTCCTGGTGCTTTCGTTTGCTCCTGGTCAACAGGGGCATCCTCCGAGTTCTGCTTCCATAGCTTCTGCACATTTCGCATTATCCAAAACAGTTTGCATTTTGGAAATTTATTTGCTGGAACGCAGTGGCAAGTTTAATGAATTAACTGTAGGAAAGGTTTGAAAAACTTTTAGCACCTTTGCCAAAGTTCTGTCATGCTCTTCTGGCAGCTAATGTTGGCCAGGAACTTTACGCAGACACTTTACGAGTTTTTTGTCCTCTGTTAGTGTAATTGTTCTGATCAAACCCATGATAGAGCTCTGCTGGACACCGACTGCCCAACCACTCTTAGCTATTGTCACATGAGCTGGAGTCTGAAGAAGCCGGTGCTCCCCCTCTGTCCCTGCGTGTCTCCCTTTGTTCCCCACCCACACTTCTTAATCCTGCTTAATTTGAGCACAAAGAAATTCACATGTGTCAGTGAGAACATTTACACTTCCGTCGTTTTTGCCCATGAAATAAAATAGAGCTTAGTTACTAAGCTGTATTGATCTTACAACTTGATAGTATGATTAAGGGGGGAAGATGGTGCCTCAAAAAGCGTGCACACGTTTACAGATTACAGGCTACACTACAAAGTTTGGCTGCAGAGCATTAGTTGGGAAGTTCTCCTCAGTTTCAGAATGTGCATCTTTGTGTTTTCAGGTTTCGGTGAACGTGTTAGCTCCTTTATTTCCAGTTGTTCAGTGAGACCTCAAAAAGGGGAAGAGGTGGTTGAAGCTTCTTAAGAGCGAACTTTGAACCACATAAATGCAGATTTGAACACCTTTATATTTTACATGGCCAGGCTCTTGTTGAGACTCGGAGCTATGAGCCTGCATGGCCGCCGGGGAGGAGAAACTCTACATGGCAGTGATGACAGGCATTAGTTCGGCACCAGTTCTTCAGCTCACACACACACTGACAACCCAAAAGTCTGCAGAAGTAGTGGCTTTGATCCCCAAATCACCAGCAGTGATGACAATGACACGTCAACCAGTTCCATTTAACCCACTTTCTCTAAATTACAAAAAATTGAATTAATTTTTTCCTGCTCAACATCAAAGTAGAAAAAAAAGCCTTTTCTGCCACGATCCATTTACAAAAAGGCAAACTTCCTTTCAGTGCCTGTCTATTTTGGATTTCGTGCGCAGGCTACTGAACAATCAAACAAAAGCAAAGCCATCTCTTAGAAACTGGGTAAAGACTGCTCCGTACTTTCCTTAGATTTTGTACACATCAAGCCAAAAGGTAAGAAGCAGATCACAAAAAATCCTCAGTTTACAATGGTACTTTTTCATTGTTTACAACCCTGAATATGGTGTCTCAGATCTCATTGGCATCTTCCTCTGGCAGCCTCACTTGCACTGCTTTTTGTTTTTTCTTTGTGGATTGTTGTTTACTGGCTTCAGCATTATATCAGTGTTATTTTTTTCTTTTTTTCTTTCCTCAAACACCTACTCATTTGAGGGCTGATTCATTCCAGGCTAATTCATATTCCCAAGGATTAGAGACATTTAATTTGGTGATATTTTTGTCATCCACACTTTGGATGTAGTATTCAAGCAGTCCTCCCCCCACCCCGTTAACCACCAGCACAAACACCTAAAAACAAAAACACCATACTATTATGAAGTTATCTCTCTTACCAAACTAAGTATGTTCCTGTGTGCTTGAAAGATTCTCAGTGCCTGTCCTCATTTAACATTTTTATTGTGTTGGCAGATGATGGTTCAAATTAGGGACAGGGAGAATTATGAAAAAGATCCAGAGAGATACTTATTTTGAAAAGAAAATCAGAGTTTTTAGCAGGCAGGTGTACGAATTAGTCTAGACAATAGAAAGGTAAAGAGAGCAGTTTTAGACAAGACCCAAAATGATGACACAAGTAGCAATCATTTGGTAAAATGTTAGAAGAGTTAAAGATGATAAATTCATTGAGGCCTCATGAAGTATATAGGCAAAGATAATTTTTTTTCTCTGACTTCTCTCTGGATGGATGTTAATCTGACTGTTTATCAGCCCCTCCCCTGATCCCTGATGACAGGTGGTATAGGGTCAAACTCCCCATTGACCCAAATAGGACTGAAGCAGTATAGGAAAGAAATTAATATACAAGAAACAAATCCTTACTCTATATTTAAATCTTCAATGACCACAGATATTTAAAGACCCAACTCAACAACAGATACTTACTTAAACCAGGTCATACTACAAACTCATCACGTTCTGACTCGCTATCAGGAACATGGAGGGTTGTGAGATGCTATTTATGAAGTCTACTAGGATCATTTCCTAACCTTGAGTAAGTGGTTTTAATTGCCCACATGAAACCAAATAGAAGGCAAAAAAGTATACAGATGTTTTCATGTTTGGTAGGGGGTTAGAAGGCCTGTATTGGTGGGCAGTATTAATTAGAAGGATTTACTGTATTACAGGCTTTGAATCTCCCGCAGTTTATGCTAATTTTTCCTAAACAAAAACTGCAGAAGAACTAGAAGAACAAGAAGAACAAGAAGCTTTTCACACCATAGTTCAATTTACTCTGCTCCAAATTACTTCATGGGTTTGTAAACTTAGAGCATTTTCAACTAAGTTTGGTTCCTTTTCAAAAGAAAAGAAAAGAAAAAAAAGGACATCAAAATGAGTTTCTTCAGAATACTGCAAATATACCACCACTCTTTAGTCAGATGTTTCTGAACAAACTGTGTTGAAGAATAGCAGTGTACTGCTTGTCCTTTGTGATACAGCAAGCCCATGCAGATTACTCATAGTATTAGTGATTCTTTATGCTATTTGTGTTCATCACTCGCTACTGTACTTACATCACTTTGAACACGAAGAACAGCAACAGCTGGAGACAAAAGTTTAAATGTATTTAAGTCACTACAAGATTTAAGAACAGTAAATTACATGATTAAACAATGCAATACTTGGGTGCAGAATCCTGATAAAATATAATTCTTCTGTCAGTCGAGTATATATAAATCCTGCTCTCATGTAGATTACTTTCTTGTTTCAGGAGAACTTTTATCAAGAAACAAAAGATGTCAGTATGAAGCATAGTGATCCGTGATCGTGGAGCTCACTGCATATTCACAAAGAAAAATTCACCCATAAACCCAAGGACCGGCGGTTTCAAGCAAGATGGCTACAGAATCTAGACTTTACGTTTATAGGGGAGAAAATAGATAATATACTTTGAGTTAAACACAGATCAAACTAGTGCCTCAGTGTGATGTATTAGAGAATAAACAACAAAAGAAGCACATGGAAACCCTGGCTAAACAGATTAAATCTTTGGAGTTAAACTTCAACACTGGGGATGACCCAATAAAGCAAAGTGAGCTGTTATGTTTGAGAACTGAGTATAATAAATTATCTTCTGATGCAGGTATCTTATGACCAAGAACAGAAAGTAGGAAAACTCTTGGCAAGGAGAATTAAGCCCCTGGGCCAGACAGCTTTCCCGCTGAATTTTACAAAAGTTTCCTAGAAAAATGAATAGTGCCTCTTTTTAACGTGTATAAAGAAGGATATCAAAATGAGTCCCCCACCCACTCTATGTGTTGAATATCTGTTTGTGCTGCTCTTTTGTATCATTAAATAATTTTTTCTAATTTTGAACAACAATGAAAGGCCAAAACCAGTCATACAAACCCTGTTCATCAATGCAAAAGAATGATTTATATATCTTTGAATTTAAATTATCCCAGACATAAAATCAACAAACTGTATCAACAAACTATGACGCTTTGATTAGTAAAGTGTAGAAGTCTCTAAATAAATGGATGATAATGCCTTTGTCAATGATTGGCTGCACAAAGATGATCAAAATGAACATATTACCCACATTCTTATACCTGTTTCCGTCACTTTCTTTGCCTCTGCTACATTTATTCTTTGATGAGTGAAACAATATCTTTAATAGATTAATTTGGAACAACAATAAATCTAGACTAAGACTTTGCTTTTACCTGTCATATGAAAAAGGGGGTCTACAACTTCCTAATAAAAAATCTTGTATTAGTGGTCTGCACAATTACGCTCAGGCATGTTTTATCTTTGAATTGATAAATAAAAAAATAATAATAAACACCAGTACCAAACCTTCATTTAAATCTGTATTTATAGCCCTCAAACAACCCAAAATCCGAGATAGATGACAAATAACTCTTTTCTTAATTGATCCTTGGTTCAAGGCCCATTATGACAGTGGAGATACTTCTCTTGTTTTTCAACTATGTAGGGCAACACGTGTTTTAAGGCAGGAAGAGCTGATGGAAGTTTCAAAATCTGGGCGGATAAAGGTGTACAAAAGGTGGCAGATCTTTATAAGGATGGAAAACTTCTTACATTTGATCAGTTATACCAAACACATAACATTTCAAAGAAACATTTTTTTAAATATTTACAAGTCAAATAATTCATTGTGTCAAAATATAATCAGATTATGTCTGAACCACCACTATCATGTATAATATACTGCAAAATTTAAAGGGCATGAGTCATATTTCTTTATAAAAAATGTGTGTGCTGGGTATATCTCCAGAAAACTCTGCTTTTAGCTCCTGAAAATTAAAACTGATCCACTTCAGACTCCTGCAGGCCAAGAGGTTAATATCTTTGTCATGGAAGAAAATGGATGAACCCTCAAGACATATGTGGGTGGAGGAGATGGCATCATGTGTCGTACTGGAATGACTTACTTATTGTCAGAGGAAAAGGAGGAGATTTGAAGAAATATGGTCACCTTTCACTGAGTTTTTGAAAACTTATGAAGAGAATTAACTTTGAAAATGATCTTTAGTGTCAAGTTGTTTTTTGCTTGTTCATTGTGTGCTTAGATTATTTCATTTATTTTTAATCATTTTTTGGGGGGGGATTATGTTCATTTTAATCTAAATCTTATTCCAACTGTACTATTATCACTTGCTTGTTCTGAAATAGAAAAATTCAATAAATGTATTGTTTAAAAAACTAATGCTATACTTAATTCATTGCCCAAATCATGGGCTTCTAAGCTCTTGGCCCTTTTTGGTTTGATACATGTTTTCACCAGGAGGACTTTTGATTTGAATGAAGACAGCGTCTTTTAGGGGTCAAAGTCTAGTCTAGATTTTCAAGTTCACACCACACCAAAATAAACCACTCAGAAAAAAGAAAGCAAACCAAGGTTTGTTTTAAACAGACTAAAACCTATAGGTATAAGAGATACATTAAATATTTATAATTGTGACTTTCTTACTAGAGCATCACATAAAAGTGGCAGTCATCTGTGGTTTTCAAACACTACAGTCTTTGCAAAGGCATATCTTTGTTTATCATCACTCCCGGATGTCAAAGGGATACCCCCTTACTAGCCAGAGGCTATTTTTCTCCTCACACAAAGAAGTGTTTCCCATAAAGTCAAAGCAAACTGTCTGTAAGTCCAGGAAGGAGGTCCGGCACACCCACTCTGCAGACAGTGACTTCTAGATTCATAAAGCCAGAGGCGTTTCTGTTTCGCCACAGTGTGCCCTGGTTTTCAGGGGGTGGTGCGACAGTGATGGATAGCTGTACCAATAAGAGCCTCCACGTGGTCAATGTGGGGCCCAGGACTCCAGTAGATGGGCCCTCCAGGAGATCCACTCTAAATTAAATCCTCTGAGCCTGCTAGGCTGCAATACAGCCCGCACTCATTTTTGACCACTGCCTCCAGCCAGCCTCACTTTTCTTCACCAAGAACAACTTTTTCCTCCTTAATTAATTCAACAGAAGGCAATTAAACCTTTGCATTTTCCCGACATGCCTCGTCAGCCCCCGCCCGTATAGGACAAAAAGAAAAGGTAGGATGGAGAGGGTGGGGGTGCAAGAAATTAAGAACACTCAGTGCCAAATGACTGTCGGAAGCAAAACAATATTAGCCCCTGGAGTTTGTGGCTGGGACTCATAATAAAGGAACAACGAGAGTGGGTATAGGGCTGAGATGAATGGTCTGCTGTGGCAGTGCAGGTTGTATTGTTCAGCAGGGAGGTGGATGCTGCTGAGATAGACGGCTGTAGCCACAGAGGCTGCTCTTAATTTGCTGAGTGATGTAAGTCCTCGGGGGTGCATGTTGTTTGGCCCTGAGGGATAATAATGTACTTGGCAACTTCAACACATTTACCCTGTATTAAGCACCTTTATGTGGAAATTTAGGAGAGAAAAAAGAAAACAATGTTCTTATAAACTGCTGTTAAAACATAGAGGCTATTAATAGTTCTGTGAAAAAAGGTTTGTGGCCTTTAAATGTTTAAAATCTAACACACATTACCAGGAAATTAACTTGTATTCAGCCAAAGTCTTCAGTATTTTAGCAATATTCGCACCCCCAGTGCTCTGTACCAGCTCAGTTTGTTGTTGCTGTTCAACTCTAAATCAGAAAAAGATGGGACAATAGGGAAAATTCAAATGAAAGAATAATTCAATGATTTCTAAATGTACTTTTACTTCTGTTTCTTTGCAGACAACACAAATTTAACATACTTTGTAATTTTTCCTCATCAGCTTTATTGCATTGGTTGAAATATATTGTATCCATTTTCACATTCACATGTGAAAGTTGAGACTTGAGGATACCAAGCGAATAAGAGTTTCATAAACCTATTTTGTCCACAAACATGGCAGGTAGGCCACTCCAGTACCTGAAGCCTCTACTTTCTCAGCAATGACGTTGCAATATGCATAACAACAACATGGGCATCCGTGATAAAGATGTGGTCTTGAAGGTAGCATATGTTACTCTAAAGTCCTGGTGTACTATTCTGCATGACTGCTGCATCACAGAAGTGTAACTTACTATTGCCAAAGGCACTGACACAAGCACATACCATCACAGACCCTGACTTTTGCTTGTGTTGCTGATAACATGATGGCTTGCCTTTTTTGTCTTTAGTATGACATATACAGTGGGCATGTCTTCAAAAAAAAAAGACCTGGAATAATGATATCTGACCACAATGCACGTTTCCATTTTGTGATGTTCTGTTGCAGATGCCTCTGAGCGCAGGAATGTTGATGCCACCTCTTTCAAGTAGTCATCTGGACACACTACTAAGACAGGCCGCCTCTGCAATCCTGATGTTGACCTCCTAGCTGTGACTTTCTGTCTGTGCTGTCACTTATATTACCTGCCGATGCTGCATTTGACATTATCAGTTTAGCTGTTGCTAGGTTGCATGGATAGCACACCAGTACAACCGACGTGATATTATTATTATTATTATTATTATTATTATTATTA
>JAOWBL010000015.1:8815478-8844736 GCA_028564865.1 Zenarchopterus dispar
TATTATTATTATTATTATTATTATTATTATTATTAACTTGTTTATATTTTATAAGTAGTTTACACTGCAACAACCTAATTTCCCCTTCTGGGATTAATAAAGTATTAATCAAAATAAGTTTATTTGTGAATGAAATTCCATATTTTATTCTTCAATAAAGGTTTTCTGCAGTAATCAGTTACTCATCTAGTTTCTTCAGCTATTAATGAACGACAGTTACTGACGCAGTGATGTCAGAGGGATCGGTTATCAGAGATGCTCATCATCTGCGTTCTTGCCTTTTTTTCAGGGAAATTCCTTGAGATTCCTCAAATGGGTTAATGATATTATGCACTAGAGATGTATCTAAGTTCTTTCCAATTTTTCTTCAAGGCACATTGTTTTAAAAATATCCAGAAAGACTGCTGAATAGCCTGCAAGGATGATCTGGCAAGGAACAAACCAACAAACAAAAAAGAGTTTCTGTACATGACGATGTTAACAACTCATGGACATGCAGCTGAAAGGCAAATACATACTAGAAGCCAAAATGACACTTTACAGAAACCCAAAATGGTGATAGAAATGTCTACACTGTGTTCAATGATAACAGCAATAATCCTTTAAAATACTCATAAAATTTATTATACAGTTACTTTTGACAGTGCGTTTTTGTTGATAATGCTACTTTCAATAAACACAATCAAACTGGCAGTCCCACATTAAGTAGAATAGTACCCCAGATGAAAAGTAGACTTAAAGCAAAACTGTGGCTACTTTTATTAGTCTTGCTAAGTTCTAAATGAGCCGTGACCTGTGTCCTGGGTGTGGTTCAGGGATGGCTTGATTATTTGTCGAGTAAAGAAAAAAAGTTGGTTAAGCTCATGTCTTTGAACTATGATGTTGGGTCAGACAGCAAAGGCAGATATTTGCCCAGCAAATATTTTAATCCGCAGCTAATCACTTGGTTGGTCCAGAGGGTGGAGGCTTGGGGTCTGTGTGTGTTTGTGTGTGTGTGTGTGTGTGTGTGTGTGCAGGAGGGGGGGTGGGAGGGGTTTGCCTTAGTGGCTTGGCGAATTCTCCCTGTCAGCGACACCCTCTTCTTTCCAGGGAGAATTGTGGGAGGAGTCACTGGATGACAGGAAGTGTCAGGTCAGGTACTGCAGAATGGCCACATGGGTCTTTGGTACAAGAATTTCCAAACCCACCAAACTCCCATTAAAAGCAAATGTGAAGTGTGTTTATTTCAACTGTCATTGATCTGAATGTAACGTTTGAGCTATCTGCATAGAGGAGCCTCTCTTAAGAACCTCCTTTCTTTTGGATCACATTGCCTTTGAGTGGAACTGCTGTGGCTCACCTCTCACACTGAAAACGCTTTGCACGGTTGCGGAGACACATGTGCTCTCTCATGCTGCAGCGCTCCAGATTCCTCAGCCGTTTGGAGACTCTTGGCATTTTTGCTTATTATCAGAATACTCTTAATCATAGTGGAGACAGTGCCAGTGGAGAGAGCGAGCCGAGAGAGACACGTCAAAACATCTTCAACCGTAAAGGACCAGACAGCAAGCGTGATGGGCAAATTAGTCAGAGGCACTGCCTAAATGGTTGGTGAGGGCACAGTGGGAGAGACGGGGAGCACGACTGTGTGTGGAAATTGGTGAGGAAGAAGAAAACAGAAGGAGAGGAACCTTCCACATTTCACCAGTCAACAGTGGCTCCTGCTCCCGAAGCACTTCGTCAGATCACAACTCACTAACTGATAGAGAAATAAATTAAGGAAAAGGCTGCTCAAATAGATATGATTCTAAAGTCGATTTAAGGAGTGGAACTGATTGTGCATGTCTGATTCCTTCAGAGTCCTCACCCGGGGGGCTTGGCTTTCAAAGCTGAGTGACTTGCATGGAGAAACACTCCATTAACAAAGTTCAGCACTCCTCTGAGTCTCCTCCTGTCTCTTCACCCTCAACCCCACCACAGAAGACCTCTTCAAGGCAGCAAAGCTTTTTGTAAAATTTTTTTTTAATAAAGATATTTCAGGGTGCACAGCCTTCGTAAACATTAGGAATGTGTGAACGCCAGCGAACAGTTGGCAAAGGGAGCTCCAGGCATGGTTAGACCATTAAAAGTTTACTCTTTCAGTTGCTTCCATTAGCCTATGACAGGTTGCCAGTTCTTATGAGACCAGTGATGGTTCTGGTCTATATGATGCCCCCTCCAGCCCAGCTACCCCATCCCGCCTTCCCCAAAGGCTTTTTATAAGTCATTCAAAGACTAACCTGGGAGTTTTCAACTGTCATAAAACACAAAGATTAAAGAAAAATAAATAAGGGAAAGAAAATCCTGGAAATACCTGTAGACCTTATGTGCAAGGCAGCTCAGGAGTTTTGAAACTTAAATTGGGTCAGCAAAGCCCGCGGTGCCAGTGAATTATGCACTTTGAATCAAGGAAGGATTTGTTTAAGATGTGCCCACAGTTTTTTAGTAAAACAACAGCTGAAAACTCAAAACAATTAATGGAATGGAGTTGAAGTGCTATGGTTTTATTGGATTGCAAACAAAATCTGATATCACATGTAAATTGTGAGCTTCATGGGTTTGGGTATGTAGATTATTTAGAATTCATTCTTTCAGTAGTGCCAGGGTGCAATTTCTTCTTTTCCAGTCTTTATGCAAAGCAAACCAGCTGCCAGCTTTTGCTTCATATTTAGTGTACAGATGCAGTATAAAAGTCTTTTTGAGCTTTTTATTTAACTCTGAGCAAGAAAGATTGTAAGTGACCGAAAAAAAAACCCTCAAATTGAACTAGTAAGACTTAAAAAAAAAATAACTTTAATGGCACAATAAATGTTTTTTCTGCAGAATTAGCTTTATACTTTACTTTACTGTCAGCTTTAGGAGTGCTGAACTTATTCATGCATTCTTAAATTGCACCAAAGGGCTAACCTCAGCAGAGGCAGTTCAGAGACACAGAAAGGCATTGAGCAGGCAGTTTGGAGCAGAGCAGTAGCTCGGGTCCGAGTACAAGGATTAGAGTCATGGGACTAGGCGGAGGCAGGACCATTACCCTTCTGTGGAAAGGCTCAAACCCGATGACTCTTTCTCAGATCAGATGGTGAGGAAAAGACTCAGAAAAAGAAGTAGACAGAGCGATAGAGGGGATGGAGAGTGTGCATCTGAGAAGGGGACTGCAGAGCAATTAGGTGTGGCGGGATGGGGAAGCAGTGTTTTTATGGCCAGACAAGAGTCTTGTGATCACTTTGAAAGAGTATGTTGATAATCTCCATGGAGGGGTTTCTGCACTGAGAAAGATTGTGGTAATTGGGATTCATGTGTGAGAAGCCTGGATATGCCATCCCCACAACCATCACAGCACTTGATGTCATTTTATGTAGCCCATTTATCCAGTTGATAATGGCCCACCCGCCACCTCTTCAAATCTCTGTGTTATCCATATTATCCTTATGGGGTTGTTATCACCTGAACGTGTTTCATATTTTTTACTCGGCTCATGTCAACGACTGAGCTCTGGACTCTTTCACTTATCGGCGCAACATTGGAAATATTTGGATTTCTGTGAATGGTCAAGGGAAAAAAATAGCCGACAGATGCCAGGTGAGTGTGGATAATTGAGCAGTCTGCAGGCGTGGAGTGCAGAGATAAGTGAAAGAGTCAGAAGTTGAGTGTGATGCTGAGGCAAGGGCCAGGCCCTTTATTTGATGGAGAAAAGAGAAAACGGTGCAAAAGGAGCGGAGGATGTCTCTCTGAGGAAGAGATAGACGGCAGCAGAGCGAGGGACTCAGAAACAGACAAGGGGAAAGATATGGATGGCAGGCAGCAATTACTGAGACTGAGGCTCTGTGCAAACACAGCCAAGTGCATGTGTGTGTCTGTGTGTGTGTGTGTGTGTTGCTGTGTGACAGTAAGTAAGGAAAAAGAGAAACACAGAGCAAGTGGAGGGAGGGTGGGGATGGTGGGGCGGGGGGCAGAGCAAAGGGAGGATTGAGATCTCTGCCTGCCTGGGCCCCTGCTGACTCTCATACAGGCAGATCACAGGCTCATCATGTCAGCTCTGTTTGTGGAAATCCTCCCTCATCAAATGACAAATTTGCTACACGTTTACCTTTATCAGATCAGGGAAGAGAGGCACAGGAGATGAGCGAGGAAAAGGGTGTGCGCGCACGAGTGTGTTCGTGTGTAAGTACCACTCTTTCTGTCTCCGTTTCCATCGAGGGGCCAATTACCTGCTCCTGCGAGAGCAACTCTGCCATCTCAGGCCTTTCATTCAGTTACCAACCCCACCCCCCACCCCCGCCCCCCGTCTCGTCCTCTGAAACATCTGCCTCTGAATATGCAATGAGAGTGTCAAAGAGAATACATCCACATCTGCAACAAAGCCAATATTTACCAACATCAGACCTGTCTGTTCTGCCTCTAGTGCCATGTATGCTGTTGGAGAAGGATGCCACCGGTGCTGGTGGGATCCTTTCCCCCTCCTGCTGTAAGATTACTGGCCTTGTTACTGACACCATGCCTCGCTGCCCTCCACTCCTCCTCCTACTCCTTCTGCTCTTCCTGCGCATAGCCTCCCCTTTCAGCCATCCTCCTCTTATCATTCTCCGCCGTCTTTTCTCCCTTCTCCATTAAAGCTTAATTAACTGGACTGGAGTCTCATCAGCCCTCTCCAGCTTTCTTAAATAAACATCAATATTGACCAAAGTTTGGCATGTCCGCTTAGGATATCTGGGATTTTATGGATCATAGATAATGAGCACGTTTAACCTATCTGTACTGGCTTACTTTAATAATAAAATATTAATTCTGCAGCAGAATCCTAAGATCAATAAAAGAGGTGAGGAGATGTGATTATCTGGAGCTTTGTTATCTTTTTGTACTTAAGAGGGATAAGGCACACATGTGAATATTATATATGTTTTCTTGGAAATTGTAAAATAGACTTCAGATTTTTATTTTAATCATTACTGACTATAAAGAAAAATTGATCCACAAATCTGTGATAACCATCGTTCATTAAATAGACTTTGGTTTTGATTTGGTTACATTCAGATTTTTTGAACAATGGTGCTATGAAAATATCCTTATGTTCACCAATTTATGTATGATCTGTTTATTTAAAAACTGGTTGCCACTGGTTTGATACCTGTACCAGAAGGTTTGAGAAGATGTTATTAATGCACCCTTTTATCATCTTTTCATTCCAACCTGTAGGATCAGAACCAGTCATGGGCACAATTCACACATTTATTTATTGGCTCCAACAAGACATGAATATGTAAATTCAGAACCTGCTTTTGATTGAGATGGTTCAAGACTGGGATCGGGACAAAGAAAACCCGGCCAAACAGCCTGTGCCCAAATAATATGACATAATGACACAGCATCAACTTTGTGGTCAAAAAACTCCTTCCTTCCTACCTTTCCTCTGTTAACCCAGGTAAAAGAGAAACAAACTCTGATTCCCACTGATTAGGATTATATTGGTGAATTTGAGTTTTTGTCTTTCATGTTATAAAGATTTGTGTTGTTTAGACTGTATACTGAACCAATTATTTGATGATGATGTATATACTTTTACAGACACAAGAGTTGATAAACAGATTAAATAATGTGTGACTGCAATGTGTTAATTAAATACAGACCACCTTGACATTAAATATATTCTGTGGTGGCTAAAAGATTGCATACCACTGGCATATTCGATACGTAAGATATATAATTAATATGCTGTCCCTCAGTAAATGAATAAATAATTATTCAGTTTTATTCAGTGCAGATAAAGCCCACTCATATTTGAGCTAATAGCTTTTCATAGCTAGCCCCTACAGGGCATCAGTGGTATTGCTCTTAGAGTCATTACATCATTGGTTTCATGTGTTTGAAGTGTTGCAGTAATACATTTTTTCTTTTTTTATATATGCAGTCTTCAGCTGGTAGTTCTTGATGTCAAGATTTTGTTTTTATCCAGTCACTTGACTTTGACTTTGCTTGACTTTTTTTGGCTCCTTTTTCTGTAGCATTCATTTATAACTCTGTTTGGTTATAGCAGATCAGGTTATATCTTATTTCAAAATACTACTGACATGAGTGACAAAATGTTAGTGATGTTTCAGAATCTTGTAACCAGTGATGCTCTTAATCTTAGCGTTTGGGATCATTTTTCCACTCCACCATATCTGATCAAAATGAAAAGGTTAGCTCGGCAGTTTACCATTGTGCTCGGCAGAGTCTTTAAAACGTCCCAAATGTTTGGATCAAATATTGAAACACATGTAAACTCTAAACGGCAAATGATCCCCAGGACTTGGACTGGTTAAAAAGCCCAACAAACTCTGTAGCCACACAAAATAAAGGCTTCATAAACATTTATTTCTAAGCAGTAATCCCAAGATACTATAATTTCCAATAGTATGTGCATGTATGGAGGAACAATTAGCCCCAGTCTGCCGTGTCAGAGAAAATTTAAATTATGTCACAAAGTAATCTGAGTGAAGAAGATTTTTTTTTTTTGCTTAGAAAGCATCTCTTTACTAAGCTCATCCAACAATATAATAATATACACTTGCATGCATCTTAGCTTCAGTAAAGTCACTGCAAGTTTTCATTTAGTTTCTGCCTTCTTTTAAAATCTGGAACTAGTTGTGGATAATCGTTTGTTCTGATCATTAGCTTTTCTGTTGGGAATCAGTGCCTCATGAATGAGAAGGAGAAAGAGATAGAGAGGCGCTGTTTTGACAGGAGGCCTTGTCTCTTCACTGTCTCCACCTCTACTGACTGATGAAGATTAAAGAGACAGAGACAGGGAGTGAGAGATTATATGGGAGCGGAGATTGACTGGAAGAGAGAAAGGCTAATGGAGGGAGGGAGGAAAAGAGAGTGGAAGGGAGCAGCCTACGACAGAGAGTGAGAGGAGAGCATTTGCATAATATCCTCTACCACAGTAAGTCCCTGAGGCTAGCCATACTGGATAACAGAGGACCAATACTCTTAATTCAATCTCTTTATTTTTCTAATACTTGAGAAATTAATAATTTGTCCCCATTCCACCCACAGCCACCCCTTCTCGTCCACAAAAACCACCGTGAGCGTTGAGCTGAGCTGCCTAAGTTTGTTACTTTAACCCAAGAAATTGATGTGAGCAGGCCTTCAGGCAGACCTGCTAATGAATGGATAGAGAGAGAAAGAAGAAAGTTAAAAGATGGTCTTTTATAAAGTAATTTAAGAAAATCCTGTTAGCTGGATCAAGTACAAGACTATAATTTCTTAAAATGGGAAAAAAGAGGAGCTTTTGCGCCTCTCGCTCACGCTTAATAACAAAATTAGGGAGGTAAAAAGATAAAGAGACGGAATCAATTAGGCCAGCGCTGGTAAACAGGGCTAATTGTAGAGAGGGTGGGATGGCCCATGGAGGTGGGATGATGGGTGCAGCGCTCAAGCGCTTACATCCTCAGGTGGCTTCTTGCCACACCACCTCCCACAGTGACATCCCACAGGAGAACCGAACTGGGCCAGAGAGGGGAGGAAATAAATGATACACCTACCCTCATTTTAAGCAGACTTCAGTAACAAACAAAAGTCTTCCAAAAGTGAAGGACATGACATAATAATAACATTTTGTACAGACATTGTGTTTTCTTTAATTTCCCACCAGTTTTCTTCCCTCTGCTGGTAACTTCATTTACCTCTAGGACCGTTTCTTCTGATCTTCCTGATCTTTCCAGTAAGGTCGAAGCATAGAGAGAGAGAGACACCCATCAAGCAGACAGCCTGTTAACCAGACACTAAACACACTAGAGATAAGAGGAGATTATCGGACTGTTATTGTTCCAAAGGAGTGTCCTCTGTCACAGACACCTGACCAGGATCAGTCAGACAAGGAGGCGGATTGATGTTACACCAAGTGCTGCGATTATGTAGTTGGGAGATGATCCTTTGCTATTTGTTCCCTTTATTGCTTCACTGTGGTGACTTGAATGAGATAGAAAAATTCATGAACGTACAAAACTGACATAAAAATAATCAAATCAAAACTCAAACCATAGAGTCACCTCAATATGCACTGTTATACAATATTATGAACATAAATACTCCATCTTTGATCTTTTAAAAAAATTCATGTGTGTGTGTGTATATATATATATATATATTTATTTATATATATCCTACTTCATTTTAAATGAAGTTTATTATTAAATTTAAACATAATTTTATATACTTTTCAACAAAACATAATTTTTATAGACTTTAATAGGGTTTTCAAAATTAACTTTGTCTTTAATTATTCTTAAAAGTGTTATTCCATGCAAGTTTTATAACGCTATCTGAAGTCATACACCATTTTATTTTTATTTTCTGAGATGCAGATATTTTTTTTAAGTGCTGTATTTTAGCATACAATAAGTATTAAATTCAAACATATTTTTCAGGGTTGGCTATGTTACTAGTAAAAGCAGTGATGAGAGAAACATTTGTATTTCTACTTTTTTAATTGTAATTAAATAAATGCAAATCCATATATTGTAAAAACAGTAAATTGAAGCCAGTATAACTACTAGGGATTTCTAAAATAAGAATAACGTAAGCAATAATTTTCTTTCAGATTTTATGTGATGAAACCTGTATTTTTATGGTGTGTATCTTTAAAATTTGTCACTTTACCTTGGTGAGATATGTGATGCTTTTGACCTTTTCACTTCCGCTCCACTTCCTCAGTAAATAAAAGTGAGGATGAATGGTCTCGGTGGGCACGGCAGACACTGAGCGTTATTTGATTCACATTCCTCTGGGTGTTATGATGGGTATTTGTATTTGTTTCTTTTTCACTGCGATTGCTCTGGGAAATTCTTAATACCTTCTAGAGATTATACGGTAACTCCCAAACTCCCATGATTATAATTAGGCCTGACTTGGTTGTAAAATGAGCATATAGCAATTTAGTTTTGCATCGTGTGAGGGAGTGCATCTTTGTGTTCTTCTGTGTGTTTCTGCATCTTTACATTTCTAAATATACTCTTATGAGGACTTGTGAGTTTAAAATTGCACATTCATTTTATCTGTGTATGTGTTGAGGGAAAAGCGTCTATCGTTGGAAGGTTTGGAGACTGCTCATCTTTCTTCTGGCAAAAAAAAAAAAGAGAAAAAAGAAAACAAAAAAAACAAAAAAATGCACAGACATCCCCTATCTATTCTCTTTCTTCTCCTTACTCTCTATCTTGCACTCCTCTCTCTGTCTGTATCACTTACAAAGGCAGCCGTTTCCTCCAAAATGAGGCCACGTACGGAAGGTATGCAAATGAAATCATTGCTCGTGGATTAGAATGGGACACCATATACCCTAAATCATGATTGTCAATCATGGCTGGGGATTAAGGGATATGGGCTCACAGACCTAAAAAAGGAACATTTCCCCCCTCAGGCAGATCCCCATTGTGAAAAGCTCTGAGGAAGTGAGAGCTCTGTAGGGGAGGAGAGCAACACTGGAGCACTAGTGCCCCCTTCTGTCTGATAGTCATTGCGCCGTTTCATCATCAAACGCACTCGGGCTCAACAGAAATAGAGGCTGGCACACACAGACCTATTCATTTACATTCGACGTGGCTGCAGGCGAGAGCTTGATTAGACAAATGCACATGCTTTGGTGATGCAGTGTTTCATCTTCAGTGGAGGAGAGAGAGACCTCATTTGTTTCTCTGGCATGTGTGCGAGCTTGGTTCAACATCAGTGGGTTAGGAGGGCCATAGGCCTTACAAACGTAACAGATGTTAGTTTGCCCTGTGAGACAGCCCGTTTAGCGCCGAAGTCCCTTAACCATCAAAATCAATTTACTTTTTTGTACTGAGAGATTTTAATATGTTGCCTATCAGGGGTGCAGTTTTAATTTCACCTGGACTTTTACCACATGAGATAACATACCGTTACCGTCATCACTGGATCTGTTTTACCACATTTTGCACATCATAAAAGCAAAGAATTTTAACTGTTTTACAAACAGTAAATGCAAGTGATACAATATTAGATTACAAAGTATTATAACATTCAAGGATTTGTGCTTAATATAACTGCAAATCAGCAAAATTTGAGCCGAAAAACATGGAGACGTGTTTAGCGGATTGTGTGTACAACCCTGGAGTACTCAGCTAGAGTGCCAGTCTGTTCCTGTGGAGCAGTCAACCAGACAAACCCAGCCAAGAGAGAGCAAGGCGCAGGCACCGGGCCAGGAAATAGCACTGGAAAACACTCCACTACCGACAGAGAATGGCATTTTTTTTTCAAGACATACGGAGGGGGGGTTAATATCAAATGGAGGACAAATACACTAAAAGGATTGTCTATAATTGCAGGAATCAAGGGAGAGTGTTGTCAAGCTGCGCCATACTAGACCTTGATAATAAGAAAAGTGAGCAAAGGTGGAGAGTTGGCAGCGCTCGCATTGTGCTCAGCGCAGCTCAAAGCTGTCCAAGACGGAAGGTGGCGTGGCACCTGCGCCTTTTTGGCCCTGGTTTTATGTGAGCAGGAGGTCAAGGCCAGGGCAACATCTGCATCACAACAGAGGGTCTGGCTGAGTGCCCACAACACAAAGGTCTCTCACAGAGGAATAGAAAGAATAAAATCACAGATCAACATGTGTTTTCTATGAATATGTACCAATGATGCATTTCTGGACCACACTTAGCTCTTCACACTATCAGTTTCATGATTTACCTTCACGAGAACATTTGAAACACAGATGGGAGGATAGTCGCACACATCCGATTAAATTTAATACCATCCTGATGGTTTTTCCTTTCTAACAACGAGTCCACCTGAGTCATCTTTCCAGTAGAGAGTAAAATAAACGATCAAAACAGATGTGAGCCACCAGCACTCTAAAAGAGCAAATCATTATGCATCATTAGGTGAAGATTTAGTTTAAACGTGTTTAGCAGGAATTAGGCAAAGCTGCTGTTGACATGGATTGACTGCTGTAATGCTTTATTGTCAGTGCTCCAGGAGGCAGGGAGAGGCCTGGCCTACTTGGGGGAGCAGCAATACGCCGAAAGCAAGGATTTATGGGATGTTGGGAAGACAAGCTGGGTGTGCAGGAGGAGTGGACAAACAGAAATGACTGCTGATGATTTGTTTGGCAGGAGACGAAGGCGGGAGATGCTTTTTTTTTTTTTTAAAAGGGGGTAAACAAAGAGGGTAATTAATAGAAGAGAGGATTGAGCTGAAGTGTTTGTAACTTGATCAAGGACTTAGCTGTGTTTTGACAAACTCAGGTTTCCTGAAACTGGACAACAATAACTGACTTAAACCCGAAATCTGTTCTGTAAACAACAGACTAGAGATAAAAAAAAAACTATGTCGTTGACAGGATCTGACTATACTGATTTACTTTTAAAATATTTTGATAACCAAATTGTGGATTTTCTTTTATACCAGCATAACAAAAATCCATAAAGAATTGTGTTTAGTAAAAATAAATGCACTTTTCACTAACTGACTGTATTTTCTGCTTAAAATTGTACAGGGAGAAGCATTACAGTTCTAGGTGTGCTTCTAGGGGAAACCCTGTGAGAGAGGTTTCCTAAAAACTGGGTAGCTAAAGAAAATGAACAAAGTGACTTTTGAGAGTTGGCTTTCTCAAAATCTGGGATTTCTCAAGCAGGAAAGGATTTTGATCAAAAGTATAATCAAAGGTGGAGCATTTTGGCCACTGTCAGAGTCCTCTACAGTCATGACATCACGTTTGTATGTGCTGGAGTCTTTATGCTTCTGAATGTTTATGCAAGGGTTGCTCAAACTGACAGGTAAGAGAGGACAGTCTTATCCGGTGTTGACAGTATTGCTAATCTCCTCCACCTGCTCAAACACCCACCCCAAAAAACACATACCGCCCCCTCTTGCATGTGCCCACACCGGGAGTCCCTGGGGCCAGGCTGCGCTCCTGCCTTCATCTCCACGGCAGTTATCGTCCCTGGCCCGGCTCTGCTCCCCCAACCCCTTCCCGTGCCCCGCGCATTAATCGCCACGAAAACAAATAGTTTTCAAATGTTTGGAAAAGACCCACTGTTTGCATCAGAGCCTAACAAAATAATTTTTACAAGCTATCCAGTTGTGATTAAGGCTGAGAGAATTGAATTTATGTGGCATTGATAATATTAATATTAGTCTAATTAATTATGTTGTTTGAACTTGCACAGCACTGTGTGTACCTTCTACACAACACTAACCAGCCGGCACTGGAACTGAGCTCTCAGCCGTCTCTATCTCCCCGGCTCTACCCCAGTTCATGACTACTGCACACAATTCATCAACTCATAGATATCTAATCCCCTCTGGCTCTGCTCACTTCCTGAAGTCTAAGAAAGAACTTTACTCTGGTGGCAAGAATTCCTATGAATACTTGATGACTTCTATAGAAAGGAAGACTGTTTCATCTTGCCTTGAAAGTGACATTCACGGAGAGAAATGGCAAAACTTTCTATTCACAGCTCTCAAAATGTCAACAATATTCAAAGAGCAATGATAATAAAAGACAACTTTTTTTTTTTTTTTATTAAGTCACTAATTAAGGTAAACAGCAGTACAGTGAAAGTAACTTTGTAAAGGAAATAGTTTCAGGCATCGGGGCATTATCTTCCCTCTTTCTTGTGCGAAGGACAGTTAATGTGAACCTCCAATAATCCCTGTGTGAAGAAGTCTCTTCTAGCTTGTTTCCTTAATCACTAGAGATCAACATTTCAATGTCCCCTGACCCAGAAACACTGCAGATCAGGCCAACAATGGCTTTGGACTTTGCGCACCACTGGATGAGCAAGTGTTGATCTGTGCAATTACAGTCACACATATTCAGTGACCTATCGCACCAAACATCTGAGGCATGAGGGGACCACCCAAACCTCCACAGAGCTTCTTAGACCTGTTTATAGCTCAGGTCACACTCCTCTGTGATGGCCTCTTGACTTCCACTTTGTGGTCAAGGGTCAAAGGGTTACAGAGGTGGTCATGTGTTTCTGTTAGCCAGACAGAGGTCTCACTCGAGCTCAGTCGGGCCGTCTGTCTGGGGTCCCACAATTCATCACAAAGGGTAACTGTTCCCAATCTGTAGTGCAACTGCAGGGTAGAAGTCTGATTTTACAGCCTGATTGTTGATAGTCTCCCTTTAAAGCAGCTTCAAGTCCAATTCCTTTGCACAAGTGCAGCTGCAGAAATTCATTATTTGGCACAAGCAAAAACATAAATTGTATGTAAGCACAGAAATGCATCTGGTCCATTTACTGATAATACATTAGACGTCTTAACCATTGTGGATTGTTGAAGGATTAGTATTTAAAAACAAAAACAAATGAAATCCTAAGTTCATGGACATTTAAATTTCATCAGCTTAAAGAAATAAACAATGAAAAAAGGTAAAATGCACATTTCCCACATTCAAGGAGCAGTGGCCTTCCAGAACCAGACTATTCTGTTGGCTGGGGCCAGACTGATGCATTCTCGGAAGTGGTATTAGGCATCTCAAAAACGCATCATGTCATCAAAACACAAGTTACTGGACGGAGCACAGTGAGGTATTCACACAGTCATTAACTGAAGTGTCGGCCCAGTCTGGCTGAACGGTAGTCCACTCTGAGCTGGACAAAGGCATGTAGGAGGTTCCGGTCCAGATTGGTGAGATGCTCACCTGAACAGACTTGTTTGAGGTTGTCAGGAGCAACCACCAAAAGGTTGCAGAGAGCATGGAGTGTGTCAAAGAGCTGCAGCACCAGAGGGACCTGGAAGACAGGCAGGCAGGCAGGCAAAGAAGTGTTTATACTTTGTGAAAGATAAAAAATGGTATTTTATTATGAGTAAAGAAAAAAGTGGTCAGGACAAGAATCTTGCAAGCTCAGACAAACTACAGGTAGAGCCTGTGTGTGGCCTGTGACCGGTGTCCCGTGTCCCTCGCTCACCCTGAAATCCTTGGCGCATCGTCGGTATTCAGCCACGTCGCAGATGGCCAGCATGCCGCCCATTGAGCTGTAACTGTATTGCTGTAAATGCTCGTGGATGAGCCGATGAAAACGAACGCCCAACTCCGTCAGCACCGTGTCCACGTTTTTCCCATCCATGGACTTCCGCACATGCTCCACCTGTCGACTCACGTAGGCACACACCTTGGAGCAGGCCTGTCAGGGAAACAAAAAAAAAAAACTGTGTTTGCAAAAGTGACCCAAAAAAAACCAAAAAAACTGAGAATAATGTTTAGTCTCAAAACAACTAGGTGTGTAGTGAAAGGCGACTGAATGAGAGAAAAAAAAGAAAGGAAAAAAAGAAAAGCTGCATTTTGTTTGTTTTACATGAGAGCTCAGTGCCTCTTACTGTGGTGTACTGGATCATGACATTGTTTTCGTCCTCAGGCTTGAAATCCGTTTTCTTCTGCTCTGTTGCCAGGATGTGCTTCATCTGCCCCACCATGCAGTTTAGTGTTCTATGTGCAGCAGAAAATACCTCAGAAAATGGCTCGTTGTAAGGACCATTATAGATTTTCAGCTACACTTCAAAGGAAAGACTTATTTACCGGCACTTTTAAACACACTGACCTGTCAATTCCTGTGTCTAGTTTCACTTCCATCTGCTCTATTACTTCTTTCTTCTTGTGCAAACACTCTGCCAACTTTGGAGATGAACTGGAGACAGATTTGGGAACGTAAATTCAATTTCTATATCAGCATAAATCGATTTTAATGATATACTATAATCTGTAAGACATTGACCATTAATCGTAACTGACCTTATCAGAGGCATCAGCTGGTCATTAAACTGTTTGTCAAACAAGTGAAAGATAGAGTTTGCTTGCTGAACCACATCCAAGAAATAAAGATTGGCATTCTTGGCATCAGATGAGGGAATTGCTGTAGATGAAAGTGATAGAAAGAAAATAAAATCACATCAGTAAGATAAAGTAAATATTACCTTTCTCAGAGAGCAAGAAAACATGAAAAATGATACTATGGCTTTTTGTCAAAGGGTGAAACAACTTCCTAAAATGTCAATGAGATGTCCCTGACATGCTTTGGTCAAAACACCACAGAGATGCATTTAAAAATGCACACAATGCTTCTCTTTTAAATATCTTTACAATTCTGTTCACCACAGCTGGTTACAGGGGGTGAAGAGAGCCGGCCCACACCAGTCTCCTCTTCTGCAGGACGTGCTCTGGATGAACTGATGTTACTCCTTTGCAAAACCCATTTCTGAGGTGCTGCCAATGCAGCCTGATATGAAACTGGGTGGAGATAATGACGGGGGTGCCGGAGAAATTTACTGATTTCAGTTTGTGATGTATCAGTACACCGCAAATCTGAACCACACATTGAGTGGCATATTTTAAGACTCTGGGGGGGACCAAACAATTTGAAAAGGTTATGTTATGTCAGAGATTTTGAATTGGTAGTCAGTACATACTTTCAAAGTAAATTTTCTTAAGCCTCAAATCAATGTCTTACCCATATGTGCCATTTGATATAGCACATACCTTCTGAATTGAGGACTAGAAGATACCACATACATGTTTAGTTACACTGTGGCTGCCTGAAAATGATAAGCTCCTTCTTTACTATATAATCCCATATAAAATGTAGATTGGTATCCATAGCAACAAGCTTTATCCAGGCCCTGACAAACTGAAAGGCTACAGACAGTAGTAAACATATGTAATTAAATGTACAAAAAAACAAATAAACAGAAAAACTTAACAGCAAGTACTGTTTATCACAAAATGTTAAAGGAATGAAGATTTAGAGTAAACGTAATATTACAGTGATATCTGACACCCATCCAGTCTGTTGCTTCTTACCAAACTAATTTTTATGTTTAAAAAAAAGAAAAAAGATTTGTGAAGCATTTCAACTTTGAAAAACAATTTAAAATAAGTATAATCATCAGACTTTATCATCTCACTCTTTACAGGAGTATTAACAAAAGTTCAGGAGACGTTTGTCTTGAAGGTTATTCATTTTATTCCTGGCAGGAATTTTCCACTAAAATTTAACCAAACTGAATGGGAGAGTTGCTGCAGAGTCAATTTCAAATTCGCCCAAGATGCTCCACTGGGATCCGGTCACGATCCTGCTTGAATCATTTCAGGGTTTTCATAGTTCACACTGCAGGTTAAAGTGACCCAAATTCATTTTTTAAAGCTGTTTGAAAAGCTCAAATGACAAAATCTTTTTTGTTTTTTGTTTTTTTTCCCCTCACATCAGACTTCGGTCTGAACTGTCAGGTTGCATCTCATCTCATACCAAACTTCAAAGTCAGTGTTAGACTCTGCAGACTCATGACTCATGTGCTGTGCGATAGACAGACATTTATGCTGCATCACTCAAGGAATCAACTGCTTTAGAAAGTCATGCTCCTTGTGCTTATTCTGATCATTGTGATGTACTGGCTTTATGTTGGTTACAATGGTATTAAATGAGCACAATGATGATAGACATTATGGCTATAATGAGCTCAGCTGGATGTACCTGAAAGCCCAATCTCCAGGGCATAGTCAATGTGCTCCACACAAAGGTGTTCGACCAGCAGGAGGAAGATTGAGTAGGCATTCTTTGGCAGGTCAGAAGGATCTGAAAGCTGTGTTACATAAATACAAATATTTAATTTCATTGCAAAGCACATGTGCACCATATAGTACATGTCCCTCCAATCCACAGAAGGCAGAGAAGCCTCACCCTGTGACACCTCTCAAATGCATGGCGTGTCTCCTGCAACAGGTTAACAACCAGCTCTGGGGACAGAAAGGTCTCCCCATGGGTGTCAATGCTGGGACCCAGTGGAAGGTTGGTTCTCTGTCTGATCCGCTCTTTCAGTTCTTGAATACTATTTAAAAACAAACAAACAAATAAACAAAACATATGATTTTTTTCAGCATTATTTATTAAACTGCACCATTTGGAGATTAAATGTATCAATAAGCTGAAGGCAGAAGTCTGACCTGCCAGTACCGATCGGGCGTTTCTGGTGGTTTTTGGAGTCGTAGTATCGCTGCAGAATCATGGCCCCTCGAGTACGAAGGTATTCCCTTTCCATGTCAATGTAACTTTCCAAGTAAGATGAAAAGATGCTTTTTATCAGCTTAGACAGGAATGTATGCTTGTCTGAGCCCAGGTTGAATTCTGACAGCTTTGTGGCTAGTGCTGTCGTCCTGGAAAAGTCAAACAGTCAAACATGAAACAACAACAAGGATCACTGGCCATACAAGAATTGGACCAAATCACAAGTGAACAAGTCAGTTACCTGGTGTACAAGTCATACAAGTTTTTGAGGTACTGCTCTATATCGGAGTGTCGAGTCTCATCCAGTTTTTTTCTAACATGAGCCTGTAGGCATAAAGTCAGATTAATATAATCAAAAAGAAGGCACATGCCAAAAGAAATAAACAAATGACCAATAATAGTGACTTGTACCTGCAGTTTGATCTCAAAGATGTTCTGGATGAGTTTGGCCATGACCGTCTCTGGACTGCTGAAGACCTCGCCCACCTGTTTGTTGACATTTTGGCAGAGGACTGCAGTGTCCTCAAACACATCATTCCTCTGATAGGCACCCTAAGAAGGTAGGATTAAAGAAAAATTAACACTCAAACCATTTTTTGTTCTGTTCATATTGCTAAAATAGATGGATATTGAAAAATGTTTAAAGAGAAACTTTAAACGCTCACTTCCTGGCACTGCTTGATGTAGACGTCCACACAGTGTGCATAACCCTTTCACAGAAGGACAGAAAAGTTACTTTTATGACAACGTTACAGTGTGTCACTGTTTCATTTTTAAAATTTATGTTAGCACATATGTTAGCATATTATACACTGTATAAACTGAGTTCATATTAGAATTATTACACTAAATAACCCCACATAGTAAATGTGTTTTCCAGGTCACCTTGAAATGTAACAGAACTGCTGCAACCTCCCGCATACGGCCAATCTCATCCCTGCGCTGGGCTGCAGTGAATTCCTGGATTAACTGTCGCTCCAGGTCATGGTATTTACCTGGGCAGAAATTAAAGCAAGCATACACCAAAAAAGTAGCGTAAGATGCTGCAAACTTGTATTAAATTCATAACAGAGATAGTAGCTCATGAGCATTGCCAATAACTTACTTGCAATTTTTGCCTTGACATCTGCAAATCTGTCACAGATAAATAAAGTAACATGAGATAATTATAAATGATGGAGAAATAGTATGGTATCGATAATTAGTAGTTTTATAGTAATTAAACTGAAAAAATGTTGTGTAGCAATTAATATTTTTATTAGGATGTGAGGAATAACTAATACACCATCTTCCACTTGTTCGACAGCATACTTGTCTAAAGCTGCCTCCAGGATGCCTGACTCACCTGTCAAATGGCAGCTCCTGGGCAATGAGATGCAGCTTCTGAATTATATCTGCAGCCTCCTTAATCTGTAGGAGAGAGAGAAAATTAGAGTGTCACAGTGTGTGTGTGAGTGTGTGAGAGAGAGAGAAAGAGAGAGAGAGATGACAGTAGAGGGACAAAGAGAGACAACATGACACAAGTATTTGAGGTGGACATCCAAAACGAAAGTGCGCAGGCCGCCGGCAGTGTCTCCACTTGAGGGATCATCATCCTAGAACAGCCTTCTTCCACCTTTCTGTGTTAAACAGCGAGTTGATAACAGGCTGCGATCACCTGGGCATCGGCAGCAGCAGCAACAGCAGCAGTCCTGATTTAGCAGCACATCCAAGTCTTTATTGGGGTGCCTTTTCTAAATGGGCTGTAATCCCACAGGAGTCTGAATTGCCTTCAATAATCTGGCCGGCCAGGGATATCTGTCTAAAAATGGGGGCCCTGTTGCGATACCCACCGTCCCCCGCCCCTCCTGACATACACGCTGGCTGAAAAAGCCCCAGACCTACGAAAGGCCCTCCGTCCGCAACTCCTCTGTTCCCGCAGATGCCTGTCTCAGCTAACATCATTACTCTGCTCCCGTGAGGAGGATCCAGCCTTTCTGCTCGGCGAAGGTTTTCTAAGTATCTGTCCCCCAGCTAAGATTAGCTAAATCCCATGTAAGTAATGTAGCCGTCTCCCTGCAGTCAGGGTTTAGCAGCACTTGTCTCCACGCTGGCGGCCCAGCCCTCCCTTTCAGAAGGATTAGCAAAGCCATCCCCCTTCAGCTATTCACTTGCAGCTTTCCTCTTTCCTTCTTGTATGGAGGTATGCTCAGGGAAAGGAATCTGGCCAGATATATCTGCATGCTTTCCCAAAAAAAAAAAAAAAAAAACCTCCATCTCCTGCTTTCGTCTCTGGGATTGACCGCTAAACTTCCTTCTCTGCATCCAGTCATGATGTTTCCACAAACAGGTATTTATCTGAAGCATCCCAATCACTCTACTGTCAGTACATAGAAATCTAACTCTTTGAGGTCACTTGTATTACATCAACATGCCATCTGGAGACAGGAAAAGAGTAAAAGTATGCACTTCCTCTCCAAGTTTTAACTGTCCTTACATGTACCGTCTTGCTCAAAGCTCTTTCAAACTGTAGTGTGCCACAAAGCTGAAGACCACTCAAGTTCTCACTCCCAGACAACCTACTGTAAATGCAATTAGGTTTGACATGAACATGTTGACATCCATGCCAGTCAATCACCCAGCTATTGTCAGACAGCAAATGACAGTTTATTAATCCAAATTAGCTGAGGGATCAAACTAAAGGGATAAACTTGACAAATTAACATGGGTGGTTTACCTCATAATCCCGTTCATACTCACCTCCAGCAGTATCCCAGCAGGGGCCCTCATCAATGGTCTCACACAAACACACACACACACACTCACAAAGAAAGTAAAATAATCAGAATACCCACCTTGTCTGGGTTATGGAAGACATCACTGCGTAAATCTCCATCCAAGAACTCATTAAAGTAAGTCATCAGTCGTTGAGCTTCCACTGCCCTCTGGCGAGGTGTGTTCACCCCCTCCAACTGGTCACCGAGGTGACAAACCTTGGTGGCCACATAGCTGATGTGCTCATCAAGCTCTTGGAAATGCTGGAAGGCCACCTGAGTTGATAATAAACACAAAGGATGTTAAATAAAAACATGTATAAAGTCTAATACATTGTCCTAGGTTGCCTTTCATCACACAACACACCTGGTTACTTCTCTGCAGGTCTTGCACTTTGTGGGCAAATTCCTTGGCCTCACGGTGGCACTGATGCTCAAGCTTCTCCACCTTCCGCTGGATCTTCTCATCCAGTTGCTTCAGCTCCTCAATGTGGTTCTTAAATTCTTCCAATAACCTATCACAAAAAAGGAGAAAAATTAGCATGTAAACAGCACCCTACTGATCTAAACAACAAAAGAGAACCTCTTCAGAGCATTTTTATACGTTTTATCTGATGTTTTAACTGACAGAAGTAATTGAGTACCAAAAAGTTGAATATGTCCCACTAACCACACAGTTACAGTTAACAGTAACAGAATAGTAGCGGATTCTTAATTCCTGGGTCCCCAGACTTAAGAAGCTCTGAAATATAGCAGCTTCGTCAGCTGCATTTTAAGTGCCATTAGGACTGCAGAGGAAATGTTCTAAGTCAGCACCACTTTTCACAGAGTAGGAAACATCCTAAAATGATGAGTGTATAATCTTCTGACTAATTCCTTCAGCACTGGCTACAGCTTAAAGACATCTCCCATTCCTTGCTAAAAGACACTCATTCCCTGGCTGGTGACTCACAGTATGGTGGCCTCCACAGATATGTTGTCTCCGACTCTTCACTAAGAGCTTCCAAGGAGGTGGTGACAACAGTTTGTGGTGGAAGTAGATAAGGCAGGACGGATCTACAGTATAGTTAAACTGGTTTGGCATTTTGCTTACGAGATGCAACTCTGTCCCCAAGAGTAAACATTATAAACATGGAGGGAGAAAAAAAACATGTAAAGGATTTGTAAACGATTCATTTCTCAATTTTCTCGAGCCTTTCAAAAGCTCTAAATCAGTGTAGAGGAGGTCAAGATGAGTTTTAATAATTGCATGAGGACTAACACAGTTCTACAAAATGTTGATATCAACTACTGAATGACATAAATCAAAACTTAAACTAATTGCGAAAACTTTTCTAACCTTTTGTAATTGCACTGTTTAAAGCAAATTAATAAAAGACTGCAGAGAATATTTGAAAAGATTTGAGAAAACACAAAATGTATGAAAAAGGCTCTTCAATAAAAACTGTAGGACAGTTGAATAGAAAATACATAATGAAAGCAAGCTGTAATGAGTGATAAGGACAAATATAGATTTTAAAATAAATTTTAAATGTTATTGTGATAAGAGTTGAAAATTATGGCAGAAAAAAACCCAACAATTCAAAATATTCAGCATGAGATGAAGAACAATGACTGCTTAAGTCACATTAGTCCCCATGTTAGACCAGCTGATTATTGCTGATATCACACCTATCGTGGAAGACATCAGTCCATATAAATCACTGAATCAATAACAAAAACAACTGTCACATATCAAAAATTGCCTGAGCAACATTAGCTTCAGGTGTTAAACTGCATTTTATGTTTCATTGCTACATACTTTGTTCAGTGTTGGAGCAAAGCTGTTCAAAACAGTTTATGCATCAACATCAACAAAACATCTCCTTTTTACATCTCTTGGATGATTCTCATGTGGTGGTTCTGTACTGTGTCAGTTTTACATTCTGATCATATTTTGTGTTTAGTATGGAGTAGGGACAATCTACAGTTGCTGATTTAAAAAGTCAAGAGATTATCAACGTACGACTACAACTTTTGAGCATTTCATTCTGAGAATCTAATACGTTAGTGAATTAGTAATTCAACAAAATCCACATTAAATAGCAAAAAAGCTGAAAGGATGTGAGGAAACCTTTTATGCAACAGATTAGTCTGTTCAGTTTTCACCTACTCCAGCTGTTTTCCGGGCTGTGGGCTGTTTTCCAAACCTCACAATTTACAGCATGTGCTTTACTGGTCCAGCAATCACCATTGCAACACAGTGTGATGTTGTAAAAGAGATTTTGTTATGGCACATGTGAAGGTCAATCATGTGACCACTCTAACTGGCTTCTGCTGCAGTTGTGCACTGCATTATGCAAGGTAGACTGGTCAGAACTACACTGGAAATTAGACTGGGAGCAGTATGTATTTTATTCGCTCAAACTGCAAATTGCATTTGTGTTCACATTCTGCATACTGCAAACTATATTTTGCTAAAACATGTATGTATTAACAGTGCTGTATGCAGTTTCAAAAACAACCTTTTGAGTGAAGGGGATAAACAGATTGGGTCAATAGGTAAACACCAGGAGCTTGATGTGGCAGTAAATTAAGGTCTGATATCCAGGCAAGAGTATTATGCAACCTACTATAAATTTGAATGACAAGTGCACGCGTTACCTTTTGGGATCAAATGCCTCAGCTCCTCCTTTAGAGCCTCCTCCAGGAGTCCTCCATGCCAACCTTTCGATGTACTCATCTGCATCAAAAGGTTCCTAGAAGGGGCACGTAAGGACCAATAAGTGGTGATGCGTAAAATTATCAAGATGTCAAAAGAGATAAAGCTAACTTTACGATATTACAGAACATTACACCAAATCCTGAGCGCTGATGTTACTAGCAGCAGTCTAAATCACTGTCAGATCCTCGAATAAACAAACTCATGCAAACAAACATCTTATTTCTGGCTTACGACATGCATCCCACATTTTGCTTGCTGCCTGAGCCGTTGCTCAGTGTTGCTCAGTAATACAGTGATGATGAACAGGGTCGGCTCTGTTGCATCGCTACAGAGACCGTTAATGTCAGTTAGCCACCTGCTAATCTATTAGCCACGACCGCTTGAAGCAGCCACTTTACCTCGAACAGCTGAGCGGTTGCTGCCATGTTCAAAATTCAGCTGGCAGCGCTGTGAAGTCAAATTTTCAGAAGGAAGCCAAAGTCGGCACTACAGCCGACATCGGGATATAATTTGCACAGTTTTGTCCTTTGTTGACAGTTAGCTTGTTAGTGAAGCAGCTTCCTGTATGGGGAGAAGGGTGGGGACAGCTGATCAAAGGTGCGCATGCGCATGTGTCAGCTGATTGGCTATGGTTGTCACGTGAAACAACGACAGGAAGTCGCTGCAGCTATCGCAATGTAATTAAGAAAAAATGCTTTAAAAAAAGCACAAAATGTAAACATTAATTTATGGAATCACTGAATTTATCGTAATTCTAGGATTTTATTGCGGTCGGACAAATGAGTATACGTGCCTTGTGGATTATTTCTCACGAAAAAGGAGAAAATGTGTCAGTTCGCTTCTCCAGGTTTGTTACTGACATTTAATTATTTTCATAGATAAAATATCCATTTATTTTTATGTCGAAGATCTTGTGAGTAAGATAACATTAAAGTGTATTTAATGTCATTTTAAACGTCGCGAACTCCATTTTGTAATGTTTTGCGTCTTCTCCCGTAGGAGGTTTCCCACAGTGGAACACCGTGCGAAGACTCTGGCAGGTCCGTCATATGTAGCAGTCCCAGAGGAGAGTACTTTCCTGCAGCTCATGCTCACGGAGCTGGGTCTTTCCGAACCGAACAAGTCTTATGTAGCTGTCAGAGATGATTGCCTTTATCGTCCACGGTCACCAGCTCTGGAGCTACATGTGAATGGTCCTGAAAAGCGAACACTTTGGCCGGTGTTGGCCATCTCTCAGGGGCCTCTCATCCTGGTTTGCCTACCATTAGTTGATGCCCCTCCTGAGCATCGACCACCTCTGACCAGCTTGCTGTCAGTCTCCCAGGGTCTCACACTCCTTGCAGGCCTGCAGTCTTTTCTTCTTGTCTCAGGGAATAAGCCTGATGGTGATGGGTTGGTCTCCCGTCTGGCAATGTTGCCCTCTATCCTCCTGCAGATTTGTCCACTTGGAACACCCCTTGATGTTCCACAAGTGGGGTCACCTGCTACACCCACAGTGCACACCTCCTCTGGGATCCAGAAGCAGCCTGCCTGGAAGACCGGGCTACACAAGGGTCGAGCAGTTGTTAATGTAGCACTAATAGAAACAGTACGATCTATGCAGTATGGTAACCGCAGCAGACAGGACTTATGGGATGTTTTTGGCACCGTGACATGCAAAGTAAGTGTGCAATATTGATAAATGCAATTAATGTCATAAATTTTTGCCTGTTCTCTCTTACATCTGCTCTTCTGTCAACAGTGTGAGGTGGAGGGGGTGCTTCCAAATGTGACTGTGACGCTCTCACTGCCACCAAACGGTTCTCCACTGCAGGATATCTTGGTCCACCCCTGCGTCACCTCCCTGGATTCTAGTATCCTAACTGCCAGTAGTGTGGACAATTTTGATGGCTCAGCTTACTCTGGACCTTATAAGTTCCCCTTTTCCCCTCCTCTGGAGCCTTTCAGGTTATGCAGTTATACATCTCAGGTAAATTTAAGGACAAAAAATAAAAAACAAAACAAAAAAACACAAGACCAATATGAACATTTTGAAAGAGATTATTTTTTAAATGTTCCACCAGGTTCCAGTTCCTCCCATCCTCGGTTCATATCACATGAAGGAAGAAGAGAACCAGCTGCGTGTATCAGTTGCCCTCAAACTTCATGAAAGTGTGAAGAACAGCTTTGAATACTGTGAAGCTCACCTGCCATTCTTCAACAGGTAAACAGTGCAGGAAGAAATATTGTTTAATAACTCCTCAACTGTGGCATACTTGAAAGTACAGTGTGACATTAAAAACTCTGATTACGTATATACATAACTGGCAATTCATTTGCAGCTTTAATGAAAATCTCCATGCTATAATTTTGAAATACACCTAAAGTACCTTTATTATAAATCTTTTCAGTATTCTACATTGTGACAAAACATCCAAACATCCCCCCTCCCATTTGAGCATTTTCAGTATGATTGGGAAACCAGGCATGCTTGTCATCAAAGTAATAAATCATTAGGTTGTGGCATTCAGTGAAACCTCTACAGTCAGAACGTGTTTTTTTTTTAAATCAATTTATTGTCTTGAATGAAAATACAAGTTACAGGAAAATCTGCTGATGCCTGTTTTTAACTATTTCTAGTTTTGTTGTATCAAGAAAACATCCACACAATTCCGTATTAAATAATTATTACCTAGTCATGCAATAGCAGAGTGATTAAAAACATGCAAAGTATCAAAATACATTATTTCAAAAGTAAGACAAAGAATGTGTTCTCCAGTTGTTTTGTTTCACTGTAAAAGCTGAGTCCTGATTTTTTTTTTTTTTTTGATAGAAATGTTTTTGGTTTTTTTTGATAAAAATGGTATTTGTGTCTTTGCGAAACTCTTGCACCAATCTCACTTCTGTGTGTCAAGTAACTCACATAAACAAATCATAAAAAGGCCCAGCTGTTAAAAAAGTCAGTTTTTGATTTTGTCATTCAATGATCGTGTTTGTTATTCTATCTCAAAACATTGAAATGCGCCAAAGTTATGAATTAAAAAGTTTTACTGTTATATAACAGCCGCCTAGTTTAATGTGACATTCTTATGTGTTTGTCTCATGATTACTTATCTTCAATTAGTTTCCAAACCTTTATTACCTTCATCTGTTGTTACATTTTTTGTGGCGCTCACACAGTGTCTTTTTACCCATTCTGTTCAGAAACTGAATTATTGTAAAGTACGGTACAGTTGGTAAATATACCATCAATTGTATGTCTTGCGCAGGGATCAGATGGGTGTTGTAGAGGTGAAGGTGAGCTCTGGGCAACTGGATGTGTCAAAGGACAAGAATCTACTGGTTTGGGCTCTTGGTATGCATTTCAGTCAAGATGACCAGTTTTCATAACCACTTTCACTACAGATCAATTTAAAAAACAAAACGAAAAAAACCAAAACAATGACTACTTTTATTCTCACTAACTCATAGGACAAAAGTTCCCAAAGTCTCGTGAGGCTACGATGGAAGGCAAGATCATTTTTTCTGGACCGGCATCAGGACCCTCTGACCCTCTCTGCACAGGACTCACTGCCTACATCAAGGTACAATCATGTGAAAAGCAAAGTGAAGTCTCTTGCAACTCCAGCAGTTTAAATATCAGGACATATTAATACATTAAAACAAACAAAAATAAATAAATCTGCTCCTTGTCTTCAAATTTTTTTAGATCAAAAACAACACATGCCATATAATGTATTATTTAACAAAATGCAGAAGCTGTGTCTGGAAAACCTCTGTACAACAGAACTTTAGAAAGTAAATAGCAGCGAGGTGGTGGTGATGAAATATATTTGACTAACTGATTATAAACAAGTAGGCGTGAAGACCTCTAGAAAAGCAAGTATTTTGGAAGTCTGATGGTTTGCAGATTCTAAGGAATATTTATAAGGCCATTTTTAAACATAGAAGGACACAGTCAAACATTAGAAACATGTGACCTTTAAAGTGTATAATGTCATTTAAAATGTTATTGTTTTGTTCTCAGCTGTATTTCAAAGTGCCTGACATGACGTTGTCCGGGTGCTGCGTAGACCAGCATTCAGTCCACGTTTATTCCACGGCCAAGCCCCGGATTGTAACATGTAAGCTCGATGTTGTATCGAAACATTTGCTGCACGTGCTCTGCCTTGTGTGAAACTGAAAATGGTCTCTCTGCTTGGTCCCCAGCTCGAGAGCTTCAATCCAAAGAGTACTACATATGGAATTCAACAGGTGTTGCCCCCGTGTCCTCTGGACAGATGATTATGTAGCATGTTTCCATTAGAGGACACTTGGGTAAAATATGTACAGTCCACTGTGCAATCATGAGACTGAAGACACTGCGGACGACATTCAGTGTCATGTGGTCGTATTTTATGCATTTGTTGCAATTATGTCGTGTGGAGGCTTTATAAATTCAAAAAAAAAAACAAGCAAACAAACAAAAAACTGAAATCTTCAAGTTTGGCTGGAAAATGAATCCATTTCTTTGATTGTTAACTCTTTTTTTTTTTTTGAATGCTCCTTTCGTCCCTCCCCTTTTTAACTTACTTTAAATTCACAGACACAAGGGCCACGGCTTGTTCCAACAGTCCCACTTGAGTGACTCTCCATCAGCCGGATAATTAGCAGCTGGGGCCTTGTCATCAGCTGTTGTTGTCCTGGAGGAGAGGGGCGGCCGTGCTATGAAAGGCCAGCCTGCTCCGGCCAGTGTCCCGGCTAGTAAAGGCTTCTCTTTAGAGATGGCAAAACCGATCAGTCACCCCCTCTTCTTCTGACCCTCACTCTCGTCCTGTCAACTAGTGACTCGTTCAACCACACAACCTCTCCAGCTACACTTATTGAGCGTTGACCCTCTGGCCCTCTGAGACTTAAAAGCTGCCATTCCCGTTCGGTGACCGAGACCTGCCTAATTGCTGAAAAGTCACAAGGATGGAGACGCTTGAGTTAGCATTTGAGGTTGCAGAGATCTTTTAACTCAGTTAGTGCAGAACTTCAAGCATATGATTGACTTTTGTTGATGCATCACAATTGTTGAGAAAGAGAGAGTTACAAAAAGCATTTTGAGAACTTTGTTTTGCTCTGGGTACTTCACTGTTTACTTACCACAGCTATGCAAGTCCCGTGACATTTCTTCTGCATAAGCTGCACCTCAGTGTGTTAAGTTGAATGAATAACTAGCTGATAAAGGGTTAAATCGGAGGAGATTGTGCCCCACTATTCCACAAGAGCCAGACTCCTCTGAGTGGCTTCATTGTCTGCCTTTGGCCTCTTGTGCCCCTTGCTGGTCCAAATGCTACATTCTCACGTGGATTTCAACTCAGAAGGCTGACCATGACCAATCCTCTGTCAATTGGAACCAATTGCTCACACGGCATCCTTCACCTTCTTTTTATGTAGTACTCCAGAGTGGCAGACACCGAGACCTTTCAGCTCTCCCCCTCCACGATGATTTGGCTTCAAAGTCCAGTGTGTGTGGCTAGCGAACTGGAAAAGGAGAAGTTTTTTTTTGAAGACTTGAGCCACTCTAAATCTCCTCAGTGCTACAAAACGTGGTCAGTCTGGCTCCTTAAGTCTGCAGTCTGTGGCCTCTCACTGGCAGACTTTGCTTTGTTGATTGAATAGTTCACTAAGTAGATCGTTTTAATTTTTTGCTCCATCTCAGTGCCTTCAGCTCCAAACCTTTGGGCATTTAATGACATTGTTTCTGGTAATCACTAATTCATGAATTTGTTTACTCACATACATGTGAATGCATGAAATGTATCAACATTTGTGTTCGCTAATGATCAGAATAAAAATGGCATGGGTCAATATGAAATAGTTTAAAAAAAGATGTATTAGGGGCTGTTACAAATCATTTATCTAAGCAAAGTGTTCATATATATATATATATATATATATAATATATATATATAATATATAATATAATGTATTCACAAAACTGTTATCCCCTTAACTGTGAACTTAAAAAAAACCCCAAAAACTGAACATGTACTTCACTGTGTCCCTCGGCTCAATAATGACACCCAGTGGTAAAGTACAATAGAAGTTTATATTTAATTATTTTCATTTCTTTGATAGTTTTAATCTGTATTTCTGTCATTGATGAAGTTCTTCTCAAGCGCTGCCAGATTATATTTACTTATCAAAGTTCCCCTGCTGTGTGATCTAATCCTGCCATTGTTCATCTAACACTGCGCCCAAGGACCTGGCTTTCCTTCAGCACCGGCGGGCCCAGGTGTTTGGTAGCGGTCCAGTGCCTCTCAGCCTCTCAAGTCTGCTAAGAGCCAGCCTCGAGAAGACGACTTCGAGAATGACGCCGCAGTTGATGCTGTCTCCTATTTCCAGTTTGATTGTTCTTCCAGAGGGTTTTGTTTTGTCTCAGATACTGGCATACTGAAAGATTCTTCTGCCCCAGTTTCTTGAACCAGATTTTCAGTAATAGACCAAATGGTTTAAATCAAAACAATTTGAACTGATTATAAAGTTTAATTTTGAACATTTTCCATCAGTTTTGATGAAAAATTAAATAGGTTTCGGATTCACTGGCTCAGTGTTGGTGTGGTGTTTCTCCCTACAGAGGGCACCATAAGCTCAGTCAAGCCCGGTTGGTGTCCTGAACATCAATACTTTGACCATATTGCCTTTTTACCGTCACCTTTCAAAAATAAATTAATACAAAGGTTGGGGTGCCTCTTAAATAATGAGTAAATACAGAATGTAACACTTTAAAGTTTTTTAAGCGTTCTAGTCAACAAAAATAAGTCCAGTAACAAACACACA
>JAOWBL010000015.1:8844836-8876488 GCA_028564865.1 Zenarchopterus dispar
TGTGTGTATATATATATATATATATATATATATATATATATATATATATATATATATATATATATATATATATAGATGTTGATTCCATTTGTCTTTTTGTCTTCTCCAAAATGAAAAGCATATATTTTGCAGACTGAAGTGTAGTTTGTCGCACAGAAAAGCTCCACTTTAATTCAGCAACTGAAGCTCTCACATCCCTCCTCCTTGCAAATTTGGTGTCTCTCCTGAATTTATCCTGAAATGTAATAAACACTTCATGTAGTGGTTAAAAGAGGGGGTACACATTCCATCACTTTTTTTTTTTTTAAATATTGACTCTGTCATCATAATGAGCTTGGTTTCTATGGCAACTCTCCCTGCTGGTTATTCTGTAACTCACAAGTTAATGCTTCAAAGAACCTGTTATTTTCCTGCGCCCCCTTTGCAGTATGAAATCCCAGAGGGGTGCATGTTCATTGGGAAGTTGTTAACGCAATATAAAATAAAACCTGTGTAGTGTTTAGAAAAGCACAAGTAAACAAAGTGACAATAATGGGTGAAAGGTTGCATGTTGAAAAGATTTGCATTATGACTAAGTTTGGTGTTGTATTTAAGGATTTAAAAAAAAAAAAACTATTCCCCATCACGTGTTGCATTATTTTGGATTCTTGTACTGTAGTTATAGACATGATAATCTGATCGTTTGCTAGTTCCACCACTTTTGTCCTGACTGAAATCTTAAATTGTTTTGATGTTTATAGTAAATGGATGACTTACTGTACTGTACTTTATGTATGGCAAAAATCCGTGGCAATTTTAATTTACCTCCCCCTGTCTTTACATGCTATCTGAATATTTAATGAATTCAAAATTTTGGGTCTGTGGCTGAAGCGCTTTTTCCTTTTTAACTCTGTCAGACCCCTCTGACAAATGTCTTTTTTTGAGCATCCAGCGGGGTGCAAGTAGCAATTAAGCACTCAAGATTAGAAGATACCACTGCGTCTTCTACCTCGTTTATTTTAAACTAGAATGTTCAAATGCCACCATAACTGTTTAACTAAAACTGTAATTTCAGTAAATTGCTCATTAGAGGTTTAAACTCACTGACTGCACTGCACCATGACCGCACTGTGGCATGGCTCTTGGGAGTGTGCATGTTTGTTGTGTATGTTTGTGTGAGAGAGAAAGAAAATGACCATGTATTTGCACCAAAATGTTATTTTCCCACCCTTCCTCTGTCATGGGTAATATCTCAAGCAATTCAAGGAATCTGGAGAAATTTCACACTGTAAAGACTAAGTGCACAAACCACCGGTGATCTCTAATTCCTTAAATGAAACGGAACCAATGAAACAGCATCAAGAACTGTCATTCATCAATAACTGAGATAATCACAAGGGAAAGATTTTTTTCGTCAAGCGCTATTTCCAAAAGGGTTTCTTAAAATTTCACTGTACAGAAAACAAAGTTTATGTTAACCTTGTCCAGAAGCAGCATCAACATCTCCGCGCATCGGTGATGGATCATCCACAACGTGGTCTGATGAATCAGTATTCCTGATCTTTTTTGAAAGAAGTGAAGACCTTGAGCTCAGTACCAGGGGCAAAAAAGGTCCATCCATACTGTGTCAGAAACACCGTCAAAAAGTTAGGGTCTCTGATAGCATGGAGTTTTATGAGTTCCCTTGTAAAAAAGAAAGAAAAGAACATAAGAAAAAGATCTAATTTTGGTGCAACAGGGTGCCTTCAAGATGGCATCCTTTCCAAAGTTGTGCATTTTTCATCATGAGACGGTAAAACCACATTTTGAATACATAAAAAAGTTATGTCTGAGGAAGGTGATGGTTAGTTGCTGGACTGGCGTACCTGCAGTCCTGATCTGCACCACAGGTGTTTACAATTTTGAAAAATATGGCCACAACAACTTCAAATCATTTTTGGAGAGAGAAAACAGTGCCATGAAAAGTGATGGCAACTTTAAAAAGTGGTAAACCCCTTACCGCTATATTAACAAATTAAATTAAGAAAGTTCACGAGGGGAAAAAAATTGTCTTGAGCTCATATTATCTAAAATGAAATCGAAGTCAGGGTAAATGCAAGAACAGCTGTTTAAAAAGAAAATACATTGTCCAAACTCCTCTAAATTCTTTTTACAGTAAAGCAGAGATAATTTTCCAAAGTTTTTGCTAATCGTTGCAGTTCTCTTTACATATAACTGATATTGTACAAAGTACCACACTAAGATGAACCAAAAATGAATGATACAAGTATATTGCAACTGTTTGATTATTAAGGCACATTCAGACAAAATAGTTCAAAAGTCATTTTATAATTCCAGTTACACATATCCTTGATGAACCCCAGCTTCACTGTCAGATCTTCTGGTTTTTTTTTCTTTTTTTTTTTAAATTTAAGCAATTATTTAAGCAAATCTAAATTTAAGCAAATATTTAAACAGTTGCATACTAATTTCCATCATTAATCTTTCTGTTGGAAAGGTTCCTATTCCAACTACAATCAGCGTAACCCCCTCATCAAGCTCCAGGTCCTGGAATCAGATGCAATTCCATGTGGGTACAACAAAAAGAGGAGGAGGTACAGTCTCTTATGAGATCTTTGAAAAAGTTCCTACTGTCTGAAAACTGCTACACATTTTTATGGAGATGTTTCCATCTGACAAACAAACAAACAAAAAACATATATGGTGAGTCATTCTTAAATTTGAATTCAGGCAGCATTAGAAGTTGACACAACAAAATCATTATTGAAAAATTCTAAAACATTATGTGGAAAATCAAACAATAAAAGAGTCACAAACATGTTGTCCTGCATTGATTTGGAATATGCTTTGTGGGTTGTAAGTCTTTTATTTAAAAAAAAAAAATCAAAAAAGCCTGTACATTATGCACAGTACAATGCAGTTCTTGTATATATTACTATTCAGTAGGATTTAAAATTAATACTCTTATTGATACTGACTTAAATTATATTGTACATATATTATTGAGCCAAACTGCCCCTGCTCATATTTATATTCACAGAATACAGTCCGCAGGGCAAGTCAGGAGAAGCCAGCCAGCTCTTTGCTTGGGTGCGTGCGGGGGGGGGGTGGACCTTGACAAGAATTACAAGAAAGTAAATAACACTTTCAATCCTTCTGCATGATCCCTAAATGTTCTCTTTTCCATCCTGGTGTAGTGACAGGGGTTCAACTTCAGAGTGAAGTCTAAAGCTCAAGACAACACTTCTTTGTCTTGCTGACTGATCAGTCCTCGTGGACCAAGCATCCCGCCGCACCCCCAGGGTGGGCACTGGAGGAAGGAGAAAGGGCTTCAAGACTGGAGTTGATACACAAGCTCAGGGCATGTCATGCTAAGGGAATGGAGACAGTCCCATTTGCTCGACTGCGGCTTCGAGTGTTGACACTGGACTCTGTGAGTTCTTCACCGTGGTCCTCGGACTTCTTGTCTGCTATGGTAGCAAGGAAACGCAGCGTGACAGAGTCCCACTCCTCTGGCAGCAGCATGAGCAGGAATCCCAGGCAGATGATGCAGGTGGCCGTCAGACGCACCACACTAAAGATTACCTCATGTTTCAAAACATCCACAGCTAGAAAAATAAAGAGAAACACAAGAGATGGAGAACAAAGAGGGAGCAGCAGGGAGAAACAGGGCAGGGAGGACGGGAGAGAAACAAGAACAAATTGAGATTAATTACATAAAGTAAGATAAACCACGGGACACTGCGGCTGTAGGGGATGAGTGTAGCAAATACGGCTTATAATCAGCACAAGCGATCCACTTTATCCTTTGTGTCTCTGCGGTCAGGAGCTCTGGGACGAGTTGCCGTAACCCACTGTCCTTCATACAGTCCATCGTGGTTAAAGAAAAGAACTCATCTGCAGGCGTTTAGTGTCGCCTTGGCAACCTGATCCTCCCTCAGCGAGGTGATAGTTGCAGGGTCTGTTGAGGCATTCTTGTGATTGGGTTTCCAGGATGAGGGAGGCAGACTTGCTGCGTAATCTGTTTGCTACAGTGGCTCTAAGTGCTGACCTCTCAATACAAAAGCCCAGCTTTTATGGCTATTTATTTCTTATCACAATTTCATTCATTTATATGACAAAAAGCGAATAATCGTAACATTGGATGTTCCAAACCTACCTGCATTGCCCGGTACGCTGAGCAGCGTTCCGATGGAAATGAGAATGGGGTAAGTCAGCACCACTCCAACGTGGACCAGGATGTTGAACACTGTTAAAAATGTAAGAGACGTTAATTTGACTGGACATTATTACTGAGGATACCAACTATCTCATGGACATATTTAGTAGAATCAATACATTTTTTTTCTGGGCTTTCTTTAAACTTTTGTTCAGACTCTGCCAGTGAAATGTCCCTTTCTGATTTCAGAAATATTGCCTGATATAAATATCAGTATTTTATATTCTCATTATTAACATGCCAGCATATTGCCAGCATTTTAAACAAACTCTACTCTGCAAAGTCTCAAACCGAAATGTCCCAAGTAAATATCATCATTGTAAATAACATCCTGGCATGGGTTATGGAAAAATTCTCAAGGACTTTTAGCATCCTCTGAAATGTTATAGATTCAACAGTTCATAAACACATGAGTTCACTGAAAATAACTGGAAAGTCATCGATGATAGTTATAGCATAAGACCTATTCTTCGTTGAAACAAATCCTAAAAAACCGTAGCCGGTTTTTCTCACCTAGCCACAGTCCTGCCAGTCCACACAGATATCCCCAGGGCAGTGAGGAGAGTGAGCCCATGTGCTCTATCCTGGTGAAGTAGAGGATGAGGGGCACACAGGAGATGAAGATAAGATTAAAGAAGCCCATGGTGGAAAGAAAATGAGCTACTTCTCCAAGGTTGGCGCTGCCAAGGAACATCTTGAACAGCACCTAGATGGTGAATAAATAAGAAGAAGAAACTTAGCAGACCTTATATCAGAATCTCAGTTTGGTTCAGACAGCATTACAAGTCCAGCCTATGATACACTTGAAGTCAGACCTTATAGAGTGCTGAAGTTGAGGCAGAACCCACAGCCAAAGCCACACCCACAAACGAGTCACCGTGGAAACCATCGGCATAAGCCATCATGACAATACCTGTAATGGCCATTATGGCTGCAACAATCTACAGACAGAGATTCAGATCCATCCAAAATCACCATTTAGAAATATCATGATCATGTATGTGTCTTTTTTATTAATCAAATGTTTTTATACAGACCCGAACACCCATGAACCGGTCCTTGAGGACAATCCATGACAAAAGAAAGACGAAGGCCTTGTGGCAACAATACAGGGCAGACACATCAGTGGCGGTCAGTTTCTTCAAGGCTAGGAGATACAGGTAGTTGGTCAGTGTCCACAGGATTGAGAAAGGTGCCGTCCTCTTTACAAAAAGCTTCAGAGTCATTCCATCTTCTCCAAAGAGCTTGCTGCATTCCCTGTTGGAAAGACACATTATAACGTTTTAAACTTTTATCAATAAGCTTCAACATTTGTTTTCCCTCCAAAAGCTTTTGTGTAAACAAATGTTAGTTCATTGTAATTATGGATTCATCTTCAGGTAATTGGACCAAAAGACCTTCAAAGAATTTAGATTTTTCTTATATGTTTACTCATTTTAATGCAGCTTGCAAAGAGGGTGAAGCATCATGCTAACTTTGATAATGATTTCGGGGTGACGTTATATGTTTATTTTACTCAAAATGAAAACAGCCATCAGATATTACAAACCTATTTTAAATTCAAAGCATCTTTAGGAGGTTTTACCTAAATTTCTGTATGGGGGTCTGCTTCTCCCGTGTGGTGACTACATGTCCTGAGTAGTAGATGGGAAAGAAGAGGATGTTCCAGTTGCTGCTGAACCAGGAGATGAAGAAGGGACAGGAGAATGACTGGAAGGTTAGCTTCACCACCTGAGTGGTACCCACCCAGGAGGAGGAAACACACAGCACCATCAGAAGACCACCCAGCACCTTCAGAACCGTGTTCGTACAGGTCCGGTAAAACCGGCTGTCTCCACTGGTCTCGCTACCTGGTGTTTCTGCATTAGACTCCGAACCCTCCTCTCCTGCGGAGGTGAAAAAATAAAGGAGGAAATGAAAATAGCTCTTTGCAAATGAGTAAGTCAACATTAATAATAAGAATGTCCTTGTAACAACATCTCCAGGTTTTTTCTTGCCTTCTCATGCTGTTAAGATTGCCAAAGTCAGGTTAAACCAGTTTTTTCTGTTCTTTTTCTCTTAATGCCTTTGTAAAATGCCTTGCTTATACTTGTGTCTATACTTATCCTGCTAGATCTTAGTGCTGCATTTGATACAGCTGATCCCAACCTGCTGCTACAGAGGCTTGAACATGTTATTGTTGTTAAAGGAACATTAGCTTGGTTCTGATCAAATTTATCAGACAGAGTCTAATTTGTACATGTGAATAATGTATTTCCCTCATACACAAGAGTTGGTCAAGGTGTTCCACAAGGCTCTGTACATGGCCCATAATTTTTCACTTTATCGTGCTTCCATTTGGTTCTATTATAAGGCAACATGATGTAAACATTGCTATGCAAATGATGCTCAGTTGTGCCAATAATTAAGTCAGAAACTAACTGGGCTATAATCATGTCTTAATGGCATGTTTGTTGTCCTGAATCTCCTGAATGATGAAATTCTTGCTACTAACCTCAGATAAGATTGAGGTTGTTTTTGGACCTGAGCATTTCAGAAACAGGCTATCTGTATTTACTCTGGGTGGCATTACTCTGGCATGTAGTACAACTATGAGGAATCTTGGAGTTATTCTTATCCAGATTTGTCTTTAAAAATCACACATGAAACTCAGTTTTAAAACTGTTTTCTTACATCTTTGTAATACAGTAAAAATAAGGAAAATCTTAGAGTTGCAGAATAATTAGTTCATGCATTTGTGATTTCAAGATTGGACTGCTGGTATTCCCTGTTAGTAGGATGTCCCAAAATGACTCCAAAGAGCCTCCAGTTGGTCAAAATTGTGAGATTTGATGAGGATTATTAGGAGTGATCATATTTCCCCCAATCTTAGCCTCAATTCTTGGCTTCCTCTTAAATTCAGGGTAGAATTTAAAATTTGCCCTGACACAAAAAGCCCTGAAGGGCCTAGCTTCCTCTTATCTTAAAGAGCTTACAGCTCAATTTTCACCCAACAGAGCACTTTGCTCCAAAACTGCAGGTTTACTTGTGGTGCATAGAGTTTCTAAAAGCAGAATGGGAAGTAGACTCTTCATTTATCAGGCTCATCTCTTATAGAACCACCTATCTGTTAGTATTCAAGATGCAGACATCGTCTGTATATTTAAGATCAGTATTAAAACTCTCCTTTTTCATAAAGTTTATAAAGCTTTGTTCATTATAAAGCAAGTAGAAACATATACAAACAACATAAAAACACACAGTACGAGATAAATACCACACAGCAAAATTACGTGTTTAAAGCTCAGTAACAGTTGGTACAAATTATTTTTTAAAATCTGTTTGTTCTGCAGTTTGGCAAACCATATCTGCGACTGCATAGCAGCAACTTAAAAAGAGGATTGTTTGGATCAGCTAAGATGAACCAAACCGTCTTTAAAGTCCTAACTTTAAACATTTTCTTAAGATCATTTCATCGTTACACCTCCAGTCCTTCCTCACAATGTTTGTCAGTCAGTTCTTGTTATTACGAGAGTGATCCAAAACAATAAATGAAAGAAAAAGTAACAGATTCAACATAGCAAGAGCAAAAATATCCTCATAAATAAAATCCTGTCAACAATAAAACTTAGAAGCTTACAATGAAAGTGGACATGCTGATTAGCTTTATTACTAACTGAAACATCTTTCTTAAAGGTGAATTTATCATCAATAATAACGTCAAAATATTTGTACTGATGCACAACTTCGACAGACTGATGACTGATAGTGACAGGAGAGAAAGCAGGTGGATTTTTCCTCAAATCCACCAACTACTTCCTTTTTCTTGAAGAAGTTTATGTCTAAAAATTAAGACTTGCACCAATCCATGAAGTCTGATACTAAGGGGCCAAGGTCCAGCCCATAAATAATAGTTTAATTGATTACATATTCTTCCAGTATGTCATTATTATTGGAGTTAAGAGAATCCTCTTGTAAGTCTCATAGACTAAATTTGTGTTTGTTGGTCTTTCTTTCCTATCATCTCAGACCTTTAAATAGTTAAATGAGAATCATGTTTACTGCTGGAGGGTTTTTTTTCTTTCTTTTTTTTTTTTTTGGTCAAGTTATTTGGTTTCTTTGCTCTCCACTGTAGCCTCGTGTTTACACGGGATGGAAGATTGCATCAAAGTGAAATTTAAATGCAATCTTTGAAATCTGTGAATTCTGCTCTAATTTAAAAGAAAAATGAATAACTATCAAACTTTTTTATACAACCATTAAGACCTCAAAATATATAAAACCTAATATTAGAATATATCCTACATTTTTGCACAGCCTTACCTTCACTATGAGCCTGCCCACAACATGTGACTCCCCGGCTAGCATCCCAGCACATAAGCACTTATTGATCATTTGCTTCAGAGAGCACTTCTTGCTGAGGGACTAATGCACAAGGCTGGGGTTTGCTCAGAATGGTGGCTGTTCATGTCATAAATAGCTTTCACATCTCATGATGCAGCAAGCCCCGTACACCCACTGTAGACAGATGTGCACAGAAACCTGACGCCCAGAAAGCAAGCGTAAACCTAACCACACGACATTCCACAAGAAAGTCATGCCAACCTTGGTACTCGCTCTGGGCTTTAACTGTGCTGTATACTACGGGAGGTGCTGTGTGTGAGCATTTCCGGAGAGCGCTCAGATCCATTCTTTACCTCCTAACGGGGTGATCAATTTACACTGCTGCCTGCTCTCTCCCTGCAAGCTCAGCGCATGAAGCTCTGCCATCTCCAGCACTGCTAGACACTACAGCTCTGCAGACAGTGGAACCAGCATCTTTGCTCTGCAGCACCAGAGCATCTCAGGGGGTGCCTATTATTGTCATCTAAAAGTATTTTGTCTGTTATTTGCAAAAAGACCTCAGCAACACGTCAAGCCATGGGACTCCAACTTGTTTCAGTAATGTTTGCAATGAAAAGGTATCACATTCATAAATGAATAAATATAAAACAATACTTGCAAACCCAAACTAATTGATCAAATTAATAGTATTCATTAAGACTGCAGTTTAGTCACAGGTAAATGTTGGTGGAGCATTTTGTCTAATTTCATTCTGCTTTACGCATTTTTACTGTTTACTGAACAGAAAGAGAGGAAAATGCCACCAATCATTTTAATCACAAGTAAGTAGCTAAGTAGGTTCATTTATGCATAAAGTGGTCTGAAGTTTCGCTAAACCTGATCCATAGTTTTAATAAATTCATGAGATCAGTGATGGCACTCAGTAAGAATAATGAAGAGATGGTTTTCATTGCACTCAAGTGATTATAAAGTCTCAGATGGAGTCATGTCTGTGCGGAAGCACTGCAAGTCCTGTATCTGAGACTTTAATAAGTAAAAACATTGAAAATACCCTTGTAAGGCCTGGTAGTTGATTTTTGTTCTATGTGGGGGATATAATTTTATAATGGATATTTGAGAAGGTGCTATAATTGGTATAATTTTGTTTTGTAATATCCTTTTTTAAAGCTACAAGCGACAGGGCTCTCGTGTGGTTCACATTTCTTTTATTACAAAATGATGCTTCGGTTTAGCAGATTGACCTCAAAAAGAAAATTTTAGAAATTTTTGCAGGGAAATCAGTCCAAGATGGAAAATCTCTGAAACATCTGTGGCATCTGTAAATGCAGCTGTCAGATGCATGCTATAAAAAGTGGCAAGATGTAAAACTGATAAAAGGTAAAAACACTTTCAAACACTGTGTTACTGCAGTACAGGCCTTCTTAGTGTCCAACACTAACAGAGTGACTAACCCCCCACCCCCCCCCCCCCCCCCCCCCCCCCCCCCCCCCCAAAAAAAAAAAAAAAAAAAAAAAATCCAAGCTGCAAGTGGCAAAGTAAACTTTTGGAAAATATAAAATGATCCCCACTTATATAAGCAGACTGTCTTCTTCACTTGAGTCTTGTTGACTGCAGACTGTAAACACGCTCTCAGAAATCTCAGCTAAAATATCTCACTTTGCAGTTTATCCCGGCTGAGAGCAGATCCACAGTATGTGGTGCAAGCAAAATGTTTGACACCAATACAGTTTTGTTTCAGCAAGATCATCCAGGGATTTGGTCTAATTACATTCTGTCACAGCGAGGATTCTCAATCAAACTAATGAGCCTGCTGGTAGCTAAGTGGAAAACGGAGATCTGATATTTCTGCAAGAGAGAGACAGGTCTTTTATTGTTTTTCAGTGTATCTGCTTTTTCTTCATCTGCCATCTAAGATGATTTGTGTTTCACTGCGTGGACAAAATCTTAAGCTTCTGGTACTGGAGCTCGACTGTTCTGAAGTAAAAAGCAGCCGCAGCCTGATCTGGTGCCAAGACACAGTGATGTCACTGCTCGACTATCCCTCTGCTTTATAAAAGTGGCCCTCATCACCAAAATTATATTATTTCTAAGTCCTGATGGATAACAGTGCAGACTGATTAAACATACAATACATTGCAACTCTAAATTTGATTAATTCCAACATGAAATAGTCGATTAGGATGGAAAATTGAGAAATTGAACTTGTCATTCTTGAAAACACTTCTTCAAAAGTCTATTATATCACTATTATTCACTATGAGGTCCTATTCAAATCTGTGTGAAGCAGTCTGCTGCCAGAGCCTCACATTTCAACCTGTTCTCTGTTTTATTTCCACCTCTGACACTGCATGCCAGCAATACTGATTTATGGGACCCCACTAAATGTAATAAGATGCCCGGAGTCATGTATGCAGTGGTAGTCAGGCTTTCCACAGGTATGTGTATTAAGTTTTTGTGTAAATTAGTTCAGAAGATGTTAGATCGTATACTAACAGATCATATAAAAAGTTGATTATCACTCTGTACTCTTTTTAGTAAAAGTTAAAGGTAAATGGTTTTTCTGATGCTGCTAATAAGTAAAAATCAGACTGGAAAAACAGATGATTTTAGTCGGTTTTTTCCTTTCATTTTTTTTAAGAGAAATACTGAGCAACACTTAGTAGGAAAACAAACAGTATTGTGTTTCAGTTCAACTCTGCTATTTACACATGCAGTTGCAGATATTAAACTCAAAGGATGCTTGCTTTGATAAACTCTGAATGTTAATTTTGGGTTTTACAGCTCAAGGTAAAGTAGCACAAACCTAATTAGGAGTCCTCCATATCACACAGCACTTCAGTGCATGTGATACTTTTTTTTTTTTAAAGTATATCACTAGAATTAAACTAGCTTCATAATTTTAAGTAGCTTTACTAAGTTACTTCAGACAGTAACTTGGTTTAAAACACACCATCTCTACAGTGAAGTACAAATGGCATCTTGGGCATTTGGTTCTTTGAGTTTACCTTCAGAGTTGGGGCAGGTCAGGACCTGAGTGCTGTATGAGCTAAGAGGAGCCACTCGGGCGGAGTGCTTCTTCATTCTCCACTGGAGGCACCACACACTGTCCTCCCGCAGGTGTGTGTATATGTGTGTGTGTGTGTGTGTAAAGATGTGCCCTGACTGCTGCAGCTGCAAGCTCAGCAGCTTCTCCTGCTCGGTCCGAACATCCTCAGACTCCTGATCCCTGAGCGCCTCTTCACGGTCTTGACTGCTCCCCTGCTTCTGTAGATTTCTGTCAACTCTTCTTCTCAGCACTCCCGTCCTGACTCTGTGTTCCTCTGCAGCCCGGCTCTCTCTCTCTCTCTCTCTCTGTTACTGATGCTCTCCTCCTGTCTGGATAGTGACACAGCTCAGTGGAAGCGCATCCAAGTGGAGACTCTACTGTTGCACTGTCATGCCGCGATCCAGCATTGCCACTGTCTCCAAGGGAGACTGAGCTTCAAGTGTGTGTGGCATGGCACAATCACTCCTCTCATCCCTTTCTATCCTCCTCCTCCCCCCCATTCTCTCTGTCTCACTCTCCTTTCCCCTCCTCTTCATTTGTTCCACAAATCAGCAGCTTTGTTTGAAAGGTAACCAAGCAGCCCCGGCTAATTATGCTGTGTTAGCTGCCCCCCCTCCCCTCCCCTCCCCTCCACCTCCCCTCCCCTCCATCTCCCCTTTTCTACCTGACCAGCTTCCTCTCACTTCCTCCACGCTCTCGCCCTGTGCCTCTCTCTTTCTTCTTGAGACATCTCCTCCTCGTCACTACTCCTTGAGAGTCAGATTATTTGCAGAGCTCCTTCTCGTTGCCTCAGCCACGGGAACATTAATCAGTTTAGCTACAGTATGAAAAAGACTGAAACCATGCACTTGCAAATAAATTACAGTCCCCGTTTGGGAGATTTATGTTCTGTCACACACAGAAGCAGTTTCAGAGTTTTCGAGAAGCGGTGCCAGACTATTTCATCCCGGGCCACATCAGCATTGAGGTCAGTGTCAAAGGGCCAGTTGCACAGCAACTGCTTAAATGTATCTACCTTGTTCACATATTTTTCCTCTCCATGTAACTATTTTATAATAACTGTAAATTCATAACTATAGTAGAGGTGAGGCAGAGGCTTGATGGACAAATCTGCCTTCAGGCCACTAAAAGAATACTGGTTGCTTTTGCTTGCCCTCTATCTTTAAATTACCTACCCTCTTCATAATTTTTCCTTTTCTTTTACATTTTTTTTTTGTTTTAAATCCAAGACTTAATAACAAAACTGCTACATGAAATAAGATCATTTGAGACACTGCTGTCCAGTGGGTAGTTCTCATCGTGGTGCAGGGAAAGTAATCCAGACGTATTGTGGGACATGTTTTTATGGTCCACGCAGGTTTGTCTGACCTTCTATATGTCTACATATTACTTTCATATCTCATAACTCCATATTCTGCACACTGAAGACAACAAAAACAAAGATAAAATTTAAGATTTCCTGTGGGCTTTGTGGGGATAATTTATAACTTTACATCAAGAACAAAAGATCTGTAGATCTGTCGTTACCCAAACTCTAGGTTACTGATAAGGACCTTTTCCTCATATAAAAACAATTACAAATCCTTAAGAATATTCTTCTGCCAGTAAGAACTTTTGTACTGCAAAGGAAAAAAAAAAACAAATATATTTTTTTCTGTACAGTAAACTGTAGAGTTCACTCCTGGATCTTGATCATCTCAATATTCAGTGTGTAAAACGTATTTGGTTCATGAAAATGTATCCAAAGGGTGAAAATATGAAAACATTACAAAAAGAAACCCTCATCAAGCTTGAAATTTCTAGCTTCAACTAGTCTGCAACAGTTTTACCATGACGTGCTTGCATCATCCACAAAATTAAAGCACTGCTCCAAATATTGGGTTCAAATAGAAACATGAAGGGAACAAATACACAGAGCAGGTGGTTACGAAGTTAAACTTACCATCTATGCATGATAAACATACTTGAAATGCATCTCGTTACTTTTGTTTGTAAACATTCCAGAGCAATGGAATTTTACATTAAAAACACATTAAATATGGTGCTGCTGTTTCAATAAAGGAATTCAATATCTTTATTCCATCACTATTGCACAATTAAGGGAAACCCTCCCATCTGCCTCATGAGTCAGCCTCAGAGGCTACGAAACCAAGTTTCCATTTCAGGGAAAGTCCTCCAGTCATTTAATCTCCATCTGCGGTTTATCTATCTGAAGATTTAATGGACCGAAAAATTGCTCGGGCCTCCACATCAATAGTATGTCAATGCCTGGATGACATCTCGCCATTGATCTTTTCCTTACAAATGCAGGATAAAATAAAATCCTAATATAACCACTGTCAGGCAAAGTACACTTACACTTACAAAGTGAGTGTTATTTTGCTGTCAATTTGCTCTAACATTTATACTATAACAGACACATCCCTAAACCCTCCCCTCCACATTTATCTCCTCTTTCAGTGCTCATCAACTAAAGTTCTGGTAAAACTAGGAATAACAATTTATTTACCATGAGAGAACAAAAAACAACAAAACACCAGCGGAGACAATCTCTATTCTGAACTTAAATATCTTTTAAAAATGTTTCTGATATCTCTTTTCAGGAAAAGTCCCACAAAGTGTGCAGTCTTTATAGCAACGGTCACTTACTGTTGCAAAATAAATGCAAGAAGCAAAGAAGCAATGTTACGAGGATCAGGCTGATGATAAACTGGAGGCATACATGCCCCAAGGACATTTAAAGCTTAAAATAGCTCTGCTCTTGAGTGGAGCCAACGACTAGACAAGAGGGAGGCAGGGAAACAACGCAGTCAGCAGAGTCAGGGATGTTAATCACTTTCGGATTAAGAGAAATACCTGGAGAACCGGCACCACGGGAGGCCAAGGCTCAATCTCAAATATTACACTAAGAACTCTGTGTTTTGAGGAATTTCTCTTTTTTTCCTGCATAACATCTCTCTATACACGTTCAGCTCCAGTTAACAGGTCCAGCGTATGTTTTCTTTCCTTTCAACACATTTTTCTCTAAAAACAGCCGAGGAGCCGTGTCGATTTGCTTCAGTTAAGACTACTTTCTGGTCTCCTCTACATGTCCACATCCCAGCAGAGTTACACTTACAGTTCTGCTATTCAGCATAACTGAAAAACTACTCGCAAAATGACCAAAAATAAATAAATAAAAATCCTACAGCTGTGACTAACGAACTAGAAAATGAGTGTGTATAACAAAATATTCTGCATGCATTACAGATCAAAGCACGGTATAGCGCAGCATCCTGGCTCTTTACCTCCATGGCAACAGTGGTTCTCCTGTGCGCACTGACGCATGCAACCCATTCTGGCTCTTTTGTCATTTAGATGAATCAAATGCTCCTCAGTTTATAGTAGAAGGCTCTTTGTCTTTAGGACCTCTCTGTTACTCATCACATCTCGCCGAGGGCCAGAAGCAAAAGAGCAGAGACACACAATGCTTATTTTAGCAGACGCGGGGACTGGAAACCTCTCAATATATTTCTGGCTCATGCAGTCAGGTGCGTTTCCAGTCACCGTGCCTCAGTCTGCCATCAAGTCGACTCGAAGTGAGAACGCTGGAAGATGACGACACCAAGTGGTAAATGTGACTGATTACAACCTGAGGAGAAGTCGGTGCCGAAGATGCAAATATTTGACGCATGTGATTCTGACTTGATAAAAGTTGCAGAAACTGCCAGAGTTTAGAGATACAGTGCTCCTGGTGCTGCTGCCTTGTTCGGCTCGTTCTGTAATAATAAATAAATTAAAAGAAAAACTCAAAAAAATGATCATTTGTTTACTTATTGAATTTTGACAACTTATACTTTATTGATAAGGTGTCCCTTTAAATGTTTTATAAACTTTAACAGAATTTTTCTGTACAAAAATAAAAATACAATGAGATTATTACAAAATGGATTGTGTAGATAAGTGGGAGATCAGACTAATGCTCTGTCCAGAACTGCAGAACAAGAGGACACAGTAAGATGGATAAATGAACACGATGGAAAACCTGGCAACAGTGAGCAAAAATATGTATGAAACTAGTTGGATGGACCCTCACCATCAGCAGGATACAAACCTCACAATCATGAGCAAAAGGCCATTGTTTAACTCATTCATCCACCAGATTCTAGTCTCTGCGCAGACTTTATTGCCCTTTATGATGCCTCAGCAGATCTGGTTTGAAAAGCTCTGTGACTGTCTAATATCTCCATCACATGTTCAGCTGTGTCAGAGCCAAGAGGAGCTGCAGCAATTTATTCCCAGACCACTTGGTGCCAAAAACACATACAAAAAAATGTATTTCCTTCATCAGAGTTTTAAGAGGATTGCATGCTGATATCACATGATCAGGCCACATGAGATACAATTTCTATGTCACTTTGATTAATTTGTATCATGCTGTAAGGAATCAAAATAGTAACTCTGGATATGTCACTTCAAACAAAATCGACCCCACTAAGCATATGCAGTGGGGTAAAGACATTGTATAAATGCTATTTAAGTGGCATAGGTGATTGATTTATTTCCGCAGTTACATTTATTGACCACAAGGGGGCAATGTTACGTTGCAGACATTACTGCTGCTCTGCAGCAGGAGTCGTTTTAACTCCAAGACCATTGAAATCCATGCAGGAAATGTGTTCTTACATTAATAATACTTAGGATTACAGTAAAGTCGTTTCAGGACACACTCTCTTGAGTCCAGGTGAAATATTGAATCCACTGAAAGGCATCTCAACCTCTGACCAGTTGCACTGTGGCATGTGCACAAGTCAGCATTTCTGTAACTACTGTCGAGAAATACTGCAGCCATTACCTGCAGGGTGTGCTGCTCACCCTCAACACATAAAAGACTTACAGCACCCCAGGAGCCATTCAGGCAAAGCTCATATCACATTCGTTGGTCTGGTTATAAATAGCCCAGAGTTTGCAGGCGTGAGATCAGGACAGTTCAGGTATGTCTGCGTTCAGAATGCACCAAGAAGAGAGAGAAATCTCACCTGCTGTGGACACCATCTATAAATACTTTCAGATTTGCAAAGTGGATTTCCTGTTTCACCTCAAGCAAGGAATGATTACAAAGCATTTTCTATGATTTTATTGCTCCCTAGGCTTTCTATCCGGACAGATATGAATTAAAACACACTGTCCATTCGATATAATTTCCCTTCTTTCTTGATGTGATGCCAGTGATGAACAACACTGACATACTGTCGGATGGGCCGCAACTAAAAGTAATTGTTTTTCGCAGCTCTGCAGTGCTGTGTGTGCAAACCGTCCACTTTTCAAAATAAGATAAGCACATTATTGTAATATCTTCAAGAAGATTGTGGAAGCTGCATGAGCCATCATTATGTGCTCCAAGAGGGCCCTGAGAGCACTGTTAAAATATAGGGTGAGTTTTTTTCTGAGTTAAATATAGTTCCTTCCCAGCTTTTGTTTTGGGTTTATTCTTTTCGTTGTGTAAGTTGATAAAATGTAAAGTTAGCACCCCGCTTCTTTATACCTGAATTTACTTGCCGATGATCTCTTGATTTCACGACTGTACTATAAACCCTGTCCCTCGATGTAGACCACGGTCCCCCTCTGAGGCATCTTCTGATTCAACACAGATGGCAAGTGGCAATATTAACACGCTGGCACCAAGATCTTACTAAATACATCATCACCCTACAGGCTTGGCAGCAGAAACCTTCTCTTCTATTTACGTGCTCCTTGTTTTCTCCTCTATGGAAACTTGGAGATCATCTATGTAATCAAAGCAAAACAAACCAAAAAAAAACCAAAGCAAGCAACTGATATGCATTAAGGGCAGAAAAGAAAATGATCATATCTCCAGGAATTAGCAAACACGTTTGAAACGCACTCTTAGTGACAGCGACAGCATGTTTAAGAGCTGCACAAGCAGGGAAAACGCTGAGAAGTGTGCTTCCTAGAAGAACACCTTCTGTGGACTAAAATTCAGAGAAACACACAGCTACAGATGGTGGGTTTCATCAGGGAAAAAGGAAACATCTTTCACTTCGACAAAAGCCCCTCAGGTGGTGGATAAAGTTGTAAGCTCGGTAGATCTTTGAAAATCTACACCTGCTTCTTACACCAGAAATTGCATCACACAAGACAGCCTAACTTTCATTTCCTTTACTGGAAAATACAATACGCGGCGCACTGGGACACACTGAGGCCAGTGATTGGAAATGATTAATTCCTAATTCATTTATCAGTTTTTCTTTTTCAGTTAATTGATTATTTATGTCATCTTTTTCTGTGTATTGAGTTCACAGCTCAGAGAGATGTATTCAAGTTTTTTTAACATTTTTTTTTGTCACAGCAACCAACTGCACTCTCAGACACTCAGAGGTTTCACTCGCACTTCTCAGGGCTGGTTACACGATTGTTTTAGATTCCCTTGAAGTGTTCAATCTTTTTTTCAATTTAGAGCTTTGGCTACTCCTCATTAACCAGGTATTGGCTCAGCAGATTAATCTGGATGAGTAGAGATACTCTCGAATGAAATGTGTGATTGCATTCATGGTTAATCTACTGCAGCTGACACCCCTGATAAACAGGAGGCAGCTAATGAGACAGAGGCTCATTACGTTTTCCACAGCTTCGCTCTGAAAATCCATCGAGGTGCTCTAAACTCATATAAAAGAGCCTCAGCTGGAACTTTTCTCAGCTGAATGAGACTTGATCTGCATTTCCCTTGAGATTTGAAGCTGGTTTGTCAGGGTAATGCATTGTGTCAAGGAATGTCACAGTTTCGTGGCAGATTTGAGGAGAGAAGTAATAAGAGCGAAAGTACGGCTCTCGTTGGTGTGTATTTCCAAGTCCTGAATTCGCAGCTGAGCTTTTGTAAGGGACCAAGGGCGGTGCTGCAAAGCGTGTGTGACAACTTTTATTGAAGAGAAGTGAAGGGAACCAGAATCAGGATCTCAAGACTCTCACATACGGTCATGTGAAAAAGAAAGTACACTTCTGTCACTTTTAAGGTTTTCATACAGTATAAGGACATAATAAGAAGAGTTATCTGCTCCCTGCCAAGTCTTAAAATGGACTGGGCTACTGAAACACCTGGATTATTATCCTTTTTCAGATCTTTCTGAGATCAGTGTCCTAATCAAACTTTATCTGTCTGAAAGCTGGCCTTGTATTTGACTCAAGAATACGTTGAGGTCCCATATCATTACACCCCACTCCCGTGCTGGACAGTTAGTTTGCAGTGTTGATGCTGATGCTAATGTGTTTAAGGATTTTGTTTTGTTTTTTTAGTGTGGCAGTGTTCTTTCTGGACAGACATCTCCACTTTGGTCTTCTCTACTGTTTCAGAAGTATTGTGGTTTTGCAAACCTACACCATGGTGCCATGTCTGTCTAATAGAGAAGGTGCTTTTCCTTGGCAACCTACCCAAACCAACCATATTGGTTGAGTCTTTTTGTTTGTCATACACAGTAATGAAACATTACCAAGGTTCATGCAAAGCAAGGCCTGTGAACTCTGACCCCAGCTGGGGTGAACTTGCCAGGATTTCAATGCAATTCAGGTCCTGGAGGGCCTCTGTCCTGCATGTTTTAGATGTTTCCCTGCTTCAACACACCTGATACAAAAAACTGTGCCACTAACAGACTTTTGCACACCTTGATGACAAGTGTTTGATGATCCACCAATTTGAGTCAGATGTGTTGGTGCAAGCAAACATCAAAAACATGCAGGACATCAGCCCTCGATGACCAGAATTGCCTGCCTCTGCTGTAGACTGAATAGCTCAGTACTGCTTGGAAGTGGCCTTACAAACTTTCCTGGACTCTTTCTCTATGATCATTGCTGATGTCGTTCCTTCTTTGCAAAAGTATGCCTCCTTTCATGTACAAATGCTGCAGACAGGCAAACTGCCAACAGTTTTGCTTTTACAGACGTGGTATCACTTGCAGATGATCAGCTGATCAAGTTCATCTGGACAGCAGCACCTGGCTGTGACTTGATGTCTTAATCCCTGTGGAGGCAGTAAAAAGTGATTCTGGTTCTTCTCTCACTGCATCAGTAGATTTATGCAGTTTCTGTTTAATAAATAATGGCACTGTGACTGGACATCTAAAGTTATATTCACACAGTTTTAAGACTTGGTAAAGCGCTGCGTGTTTTTTTTAAATTGGTCATGAAACATAAAAGCTTCAAAACTAAAAGAGGTTTTACTTTCTTTTTCATGTACTGTAGATTAGCAGTTGCATTTTCATATGTAGTATCATGGGCTTTTCCCTACCTTTGATAAAAAAAATGGTCAAATGCAAACAAGAGGTCAATTATGCTGCACAGAGAAGAGAACTAGTAAAGTCCTGCTGTGAACCTCTTCCCTCATTACCAGAAATGTATGTGCAACAGCCCTAATTGGGTTTTTTTGCATTAAAAAAACACAGAAAAAAATGTGTCACTGTGATCATTTTTCTCCTGATATAAAACCACTAACTCAGACAATACTTTAACGCAAATAGAGGCAACTTTTGCAAAAATCATCTTTGAACAAAGTGCATTTTCAGCTCTTTTCTCCCGTCCCATATCGTCTAAGTGTCAGCAAAATTCTGAACATTCCCTCACAGATCAAACCTAAACTGACAAAAAAAAAAAAAAAAACACGCTGTTGAAGCATGTCTGGAAATACAGCAGGTGGCAATGTTCATCTGCACCACAGGAAGAGCTGAGGTACTGTAGAAATGTGCTTTAATAGGAAATGTTTGCAAGTAACCAAATATCAGTTGCAGTTTGCAGACTTCACCTACAGAGATCTGAGTCATGGTGTAGTTCAAATGATAGACTAAACAGTAGTTTAAAAAAAAAACTACAATTTGAGAATCAATCCAAAGATAAAATTCACAATTAAACCAAAACCATACAAAAAGCAGATTTTAGTTCTGGAAAAGAAGAAATTAAATTGGAAAGAAGAAAAAAAAAAAGGAAAAACACCTATAATTCTCAGGCATCACTTGTATCATTTTTATTTCTTTCTAAATGCTCATGCAGATATAATCTGTCCATGCACTAGTGCTGCTTTCATATTGCTCTCCTGCTGTGTGTTTCTCGCTGTCTCACACCTGGCAAAGAAATGCGTGGAAATGTCGCACCCACTGGTGATGCCATAACTCTTACTTTGTTTCTTTTGCACTCACTTCTGTGACTGGAGTATCCCGGGTTGTAGCCGTAGTAGCCGGTAATCCTGAGGATCCGGTCCTCTATGTCGTGCAGCCCGTTGGCTGTCACCTTTGGGCTGCTGTCCACCAGCGCGGCGCAGCTGCCGCCGGTCGGCGTCGCCTTACCCGGCAAGTGCGTGTTCTTCAGGGGCTCCAGGCGGATGCAAGGTTGGTCCCCACTTTCCAAAGCGCTCTCGCCGCTCAACATGGTAGGTCCGAGCTGACAGAGATCAGGCAATAAAAAAAAAAGTGGGGGATGCGCCCAGATCACCATGCGAGAGACCCTCGGGGGTCTGCATCAACAATTAGCAGGAGGAGGAGGAGGAGGAGGAGGAGGAAGACACCCACATCCAAATCCACGTCCACATTCCTTCACTGATGCTCCCGGACGCGGAGCAAGGTTATCAAACTCCTGCAGACGTGAAACACTAGGGGGCGTGTCACTACTATCACATGATTCAATCTGTATTCAATTAAGAGAAACTGGAGTCCGCATCAGCAGCAGGATCACTGTCTTGACAGAAAAACAAATTCTAACAACAAATTCTTTCCAGCAGCATCTTTATTGCTTTTGTCGTATTCAATACAAAAATATACTCAACATTAAAACAAAAACACAACAGGTAAAGAGGTACACAATAACGAGTAACTCTGTGGCATTTTACATAGTGATTAAATCAAGTAAAATATAATGTGAATTATATATATTAACATATTTGAAAAGCTGAAGTTGAGAAGCGTCTATTTTACATTATTTTTTACAGATGTACATTGTGATTGTTTAGAAATGGGTGAGGGGTGATGATTCAGTTGAAAAGTTGTGTGACGAGAGTGGCTCACCGTTTAAAGTTTTAGGCAGATGTGAAGAAATGCTGTAAAGTAAGAAAATTTTCAAAAATATGACATTTAATGTTATTTAATCAGTTTGCAGAATGCAGTGTGAGTGAACGTACACTTGCACTTAGTTTTTGAAGGTGCTCAGCAGGCAGGTTGTTACAAACATTTCAAAGAACAATCCACAGATCTTTCTGTGGATGACGGCTGTCTCAGATCTTTCTGTATCTTCATGTGATTCCAGACAGACTTGATAAGGATAAGATCAGGACTTTGTAGGGTAATACCATGACTTTGAGGAATTAGGTTCATTCAGGATGAAGATTGTTTGTAATTTCATTGGGTGTGCCTGTAATTGCATTTCTCAGCAATAGGGACAGCAATGATCTCAACCAGAAATCCAACACCATATGCAGAAACGCATCCACCATTCCAAGTTGGAGGTATGGTTTTTCCTAATGAAAACCACTCCTGCTCAGACTGGCTCATGCTAAGTAGATGGAGCTGCTAGAAATCTTTTAAAATGAAAGTAAAGAGAATAATTTGTCTTTCATCTGTTGCTCTGAGTTTCTTCAGTAGACCACATCTACAGTCTTCGATGTTGCTTTCTTCTTTATGCTCCTTTAAATAAACTTCAATAACATATGCTGACACCCGTGTCTGCTTTGAAATCTTTGTCTGGGAGAAGGCCTTGCTGGTGCAGGTTAACTATACATTGCATCTTGGTTTTATCATCTAAGTACAGAATGTCATTAGACTGCAGAGAAATCCCTGTACAGAAAAAAAGGCTAAAAACTAAGGTTGACTGTCTGTACTCTTGGGCCTCTGGCCAGCTCTGCATTAAAAATTGATCCACTGCACATGCTCGTAAACAACAAAATAATTCAAATTAATTGCCGATTAAGCACAGTTTGTCTCTGAATCCACAGATGCTAGTTAAAACTCTACCATGTGAAGCACAACCATGCATCAACAAGATCCAGAAACCTCAGCCTAACCCTCTGCTGTTCTCTTTGGACCCAAGGTTGTTAAAGACAGACTGAGGTGAGGTGGGAAAGTGTCCTGTGAAGACCATGGATGTGGTGTCTTTTGGGCAACAGAGAAGGAGATCATCCAGCTTATGAAGGCCAGCATCTGGGCCTGGTGCTCCATCAGGGCACACAGGAGGTGTAACCTGCATGTCCATGAAGATACTATTAATACTGAATGATATCAACAGGTTGTTGTTGTTGTTTTTTTTTTCAGTTATTTTAGCAAAGGGGTATCCAAACCAATCTTCATTCTCCACATTTTATAACAGTAAGAGTCAAACAGTAGTCTGCCCACCCACTGAAATGCCTCATATAATGCAAAGAAATTGCTGAGACTTAAAAACAGGAGGACATGTTGAGCAGATTAAATCCTACAGCTAGAAAGAACAGAAAAAGGTTTCAAAATCATGAAGCATGCTGGGAAACGTGGCCTCACGTTTTTTTAAAACATGCAGTTTTTCATCACTTGGAATATTATCTTTGAATTTCACTATATTCGGTTTTTATTTACATTTTCCACAGCATTCCCACTTTGTCTAAAATGTCAAGCTGCTTCACTATTTGTTTTTTTTTCTTTTTTTTTACATTTTTACTCACCTCTGTGTGATTTTACTTTAAAGAGGCCATTGTTATCAGTGTAATATTCTGGTCACGTGTTTGTTGATCTTTCACATCTGGTTGTTTTTGAGATGAGCTTTAAACATCTAGTAAAAAGAAGTTCTTTTCAAAATTAGCCGTTGAAAAACTTAAAATCTGTTTAATAAGACTTTAATAATCCCTGCAGGGAAATAACATAGTTATAGGGTAAACATGTAAAAACAGATCAAAGATCTCATAATCAGACGTACTGGTACTTATTGAAGCAAACTCTGACTGAAGATGCTCAAAAACATCAAGATAGTTGTTATAAAGTAACTATGTGTGTGTGTTCACAGTTGGCTTAAGGAATAGGACTTCAGAAAACTACCGACTGAATACATTTTAAGGACAGACCAACACAGAACACCAACATTTTATTTTTAGCATCCCGTCTTCTGTATCCATTCACCACTTTTATCCTGTGAACTAATGCTGGACCTCTCAGTGCTTTTTCCATTTGTTGTTCCCACTAAAATATGCATGTGGCACATGTTTGTCTCACACACCGGCTCACAACTTCTGAATCCTCCCTTTACTCAAAAATAGATCTTAACTGCTGTTTGAAATGTTTTTTTCTGTAAGTATAATCGCTTACAGATTAGGGAGTTTGTGCATACTGCTATACACCAAACCAACTTTGTTGTTATTTCTAACAACTTTCAAGCACTTATTGTGATTTTTATTCCAAGGTAGACCTCAAAACAATCTCTTTTTCTCAGCTGGCCACAATATTTTCTTCTGGCTCAAGGAAGTTCCACTTGACTTGATCCCCCAGCTTCCAGATGCTCACAGAAAAATAAAAGAAAGAAAGAAAATAAATAAAACTGGGCTCCAAATCCAATAACACAAGATGCAGTATTTCAGTGTGTCTCTCTGATACGCCTCTTTCCAAGTCCTCCCCTCTCTGTGTGAAATCGATTTCCAGTGTGTGGAGAATTTGTGCCCCTGTTGGCATTGTTGTGCAGACACATGCAGAGGTTTATGATGCCCTTGGACGCCAGAAGTGCTTCCTCCCCCTGTCTTAGTTACTAAACCAATCTCCACCTCATGTTCTTTTGTTTCAGTTTGTTTGCGCTCCAGAGCACTTATCTCACACGTTCAGTTCAGGGACAGCTTTGTGGCTACAACAATGAAACGCCAATGCCCAGAAACTTTCCTCCTGCCTTTTGAGAGTTGCTCATTTGTTGTTGGACAATTTCTTACAAGCTTCAGGAGCTACAGTCCAAAAAAAAATAAAAGTTTTCTTCATTGGTCTACTTTCATCTAGGCGTCTACTTTTGTGCAGTTATGTAAACAGATACATTAGCAGTGGTGTCTATGCTGTTTATTTTATATCTGTTAATCAACAGATATAATAATTCAGTTCAGGGGAAAATTACTCTCTGACAGCAGACATTAAGATGGGAATTTATGCATAAGATATGAGAATGCACATCCTGGCTTTTTTTATTTTATTTTAAATGCACAAATACCACTCTATGCTGCACAAAAGCATCATCCAAAGGAATCATTAAGAAAATGTGACCCCTGTACCTTCTTTAATACCTTCTTGATTTTTTTCCCCCATAATGCTGACCTCAGCCTCAAACATGATTATCATTCAAACGGTCTCCAGACGAAAAATCCTCCATGCATGATTGTCCCACCTTTCTTTTTTTTTATCTCTACTTTGTCGGGAGAAGAACTCAAGGGGCCTGAGCTCCTTAGGTCCTCAAACATTATCTATAGTTTGTCTTAGCTGTAGGGCACTGAGGGATTTTACTGTTACCATATTGCAGTGCTTCTTCAGCGCAGCCTACACAGATAGAGTGCGGTTTCTATTTTTAGATACGCAATCTAATTCTTGATGCTGAGAAATGTATGCAGTGTGTGTATTTTGGGATGTTAAACTAACTGGATCATACAATGACCATAATAGCTCACCTTCTCATCTCCTCAGTGCTTTTTGTAGACATTTGGTCATAAAACATAATCCCTTGTCTGAGCGGGATAAAAGGACACACTGAGGAGACAATATGTCCCATGGGACTTCATCTCAGGCCAACCACAACACACCAGCACCCCCCACCTCAGCGGCTCGGCAAGTCACCTTAGAGATCAGTGACTGACTCCCCAGCCACCTGCTGTATAAATATTCAATGTGTACTAAAGATAACCCGGCTCGTGCATGGGAGGGAGGAAGAGGGCTGTTTGGCAGAAGAAGTTGTTGTCATTTGAATGTAGTTAGTTCACAGCTGCATGGCGTGTTGGCCCACAAAGGTCATATATGAATGCTTTGTAAATAATGAATGACTTTGATCACTTTGTCTTTGTGGAAATTAAAGGTTTTAATCTGAAAGAGTTGAGAATCTGAATAAAGAAATAATCATATAAATGCTGGTTTACATTTGGTGGATCACCTGTCCGGCAGTGTGTGATAATACCTGCAAAAACATGTTACCTCTCCTTTCACACCTTTGCATAAAACAGCAGAGACCATGAAATTATTTTTTACCTGTTGTGGCAGTTCACAACACAAAATATGGTAAAGTCCCATGAAGCCTCATCTGACCTTTCTTTGATGTGTCAGTGCAAAGACAAACAGCCACTTGCTTGTGAAGTCTCACAAAGCGCCGTACCAACAGTTCAGTTTATTCTTTCTCACTAAATAAAGATGAAAGTTCACTTGCTTCCGTGAGGCGCATACGTCTGCTTGCTCTCATTTTTAAAAAGCCTGTCCGCAAATAAATAAAATATACAATGACCAGACTGCATTTTTAAAAATAGAAGACCCACAGAGCTCGGCCATTACGCCAAAACACTCACTGGCACTGGTATGTTTTCTTCTTGCTTATTCCTGCTTTTAGCGGACTTTGGTTAGGTTTGTATTTACAGGATAAATAAATTGTAGCTTGCAGTCATGCTTCATGTCACCATTGTGACGTACAGGATCAGCAGGCAGCTTTCCTCAATACCACATGCAGGATACATTTAACCACAGGCTTGTTTGCACATGAAATTTTCATTAGCAACTGTCTATCCACGGTACTGAAGGCTATTTTCCCCATATGTGGCTCTGTGTTACCATGCATGTTCACATGAAGTAAAGTCTGAAACATTCAGCAAAATGGAAATCATAATAGATCTAGCATATAGCTGATCGGGGAGAAGGCTTTTAGTTTTCAATCTTATACTTAGAAGGTAATCAATATAACAATCCAAATGAGTTTAAATGTTAACATTTCCATCTCACTAAGCTGTTGTCAGCAACACTCATGTGGAATAAAGGACAAGCTCTCTTATAATCATTCATTTCAATATACTTGGGGATAAAGTATGAACAATCCATTCATGATACATTTAATACCAGTTCAATCCAATTTTTAGAATTTATACTCATATAATGTCAAGTCTTTAAAAGCATCCCGAATAAGAAAATGGACTGTTCTGCATTCAATCCTGAGCAGAGAGGAACACCCCCTTCTGAGGAGGACTAGAAGTCCAGCAGAACCAGAGTGAGGAGAAACACGCTTGACCGGTTAGGAATAAGAGAACAGAAAAAAAGTTAAATGTAGGGAGGACGTCTGCATCCTGACCACAAACTGGAAGTTAGTTCTACAAGCTAAAAGTTCTGCCTCTCATTTTACTTTTGGAAACTAAAAGAGCCTGGGGCCTCAGAGAGTTGTGATCTGTTCAGAAGATATGGAGTCATAAGGTCCTTAGTTGTGGAAAATAATCTTAGACTCTGTCTTGGATTTTACAGGGGGTCAACAAAGACAACCTTAAACTGGAGAAAAGTTATATAGAGTAATTATGGAGCAGCCTGATAATGAGGACGTCCAGTCATCCAATCTTTATGTGAAATGGATTTAAACTTTTTTTTTGAATCACCCTGAGATAGTATTATGTAGCTGAAAGAGTGAAGGAAAAATCTTGGTCAAAAACAACTCCAGTGTTCCTCAAAATAGGACGACATGCTGAAGTAATGTCATCCAGAGTTACTATACTGCCTGATAGTGTCTTCCTGAGACACATTAGTCCAAACATAACAATCCTAGCTTGAGATGAGTTTAGTTCCCCAAGTCTTAATGACTTTAAAGCTTGAAAGGTAACGAGAGCTAACTTACTGGCACCTTCTCAAATAAATATAATCTCCAAAGGAATTAAGGTTTATGGTGTTCCTACTAATATTACAGAACAGAACTTTATAAAGTTAAACATATGGTTTAAAATAACTTCATGTTTGTTTGTTTTTTTTCATTCCAATAGCACATCCAGGCCTCTATAATATAATCTTGTGATTGATCGTCTCAAAAGAGGTACAAAGAAGGAAAAGAAAAGTCCGCTGTCTGAGGCCATGTGGGCATTGTTGGTGACTTTTGTCAGTGCTGTTTGAGTGTCGTGACGAGATCAAAATCCTGACTGAAGCTTTTTTAAAATGATTGTTTATGTGCAAATGTGACCATTTGCACATGATTTGCAAATGTTTTTGTATTTTTTTTTTTACTTTTTTGAAATAAATAAAAGAGAGATTAGATGTGTGACTACAAGTGGGGAGACTCTTGGATCAAGATTAGCTTTATTTTTTTCTTTTGGTAGAAATGTAACAAGAGCAACCTTAAAAGCCACATAACCTGCAAAAAAATGCATAGATCAGATCCTGTACAGAAATTTTAATTAAGGGAAGGACATCATTTAACTGTCTGGTTTGAATGGGGTCTAGAAGACAAGTTGATGGTTTTGATGACGTTACTGCTGTTGGCAGCTTAGAGAGCTCAACAGGGCTGAAGCAACAAGGACATAAATCAACTTCTACAGTTGTTTCCGAAGCTGTTCCAATCGATGATGCACCAGAGACGGAGAAGTGAAGGATGGCATGGATTTTCTCTCTAATAGAAATGAATTTCTGGTCAAATAGAAAGTTTCTGTCCATCGCCAAGTAAAGATAAATGATCTTTGAGATGCCTGTCTTATCACTGTTATGTCAAGCATGCACATTCTTTTCAACAAACTCTATATTCCTCTTTCTCGCTGATATCAGTACATTCTAACATGTTTCCTTTTCTTCATGTGTCATGTGTTCAGTCACATGCTAAAACATACTGGTGCTTACTTTATCAAGGTAGATGAATGGCTGGTTCATCAAATTGAAACTTGATGTGACTTGCTGGATCTATAAAAGAGATTAATGTCCTCTAGAGGAAACAAATTGAAATCCCTCGGTTTGGCTTTTCTGTAGGCTGCGTCCTTCCTCTCTGCAGTCAGGATGATGGATTAGGCCTCTAGTGTGAGAGGGCTGAGGAGAAAAGGCTGGACGACAACAGCAGGGACAGGGCATTTAGTGTGAGTGACCAGGCGGGATTCTTAGTAAAGTCAACCATGTCGTTCTCATCTTCTGAATTTAGATCCTTCCAGGATGTTTATACTGCCTGATGCTATACAACAGTTTGCTCATGCACAAATATTTCATCTCAAAAATACCACTGAGCCTTTGACAGAAACATAATGGTACAAGCCAATTCTGTCTTGCGCTATAACAAAAATAAAACAGCCTTCTTCCTATCCAAGGACTCCTTATTTAATATTTCTTTATATAGGTTTGTTCATGGTAAGAACATTAATTATTTATATGTCACTGACATAACACTCTTAACCATACTTCAGTTTCTAGATGTGAAAAAAAAACATTTTACCTCCCCTATTCTATTATACACAGCATAAATGTTATTGAGCCATTAATTAACTATAATGGTGTTTTACCTTTCTGTTCAAGCACATGTCTTTATTTAACTGATAAAAAGTGAGTGAGCTTTATTAATACTACAATACTACTTTATTAATACTACAACTACTTTATTAATACTACAATACTACTTTATTGATACTACAATACTACTTTATTAATACTAAAACCTCACCTCATTATTTTTCACAGGTCTAAGGCAATTAGTAAAACTGCAATAAAAAGAAGCCGATTCATTCATTCTTCTACTTGATTTAGTCTTTTTTTCATGTGCTTTAACTGAAAATAACCACGCTGAATACTGAGGTACATGCTCTATATGGAAATCAAACAATTCTGCCGATGAATGACAATGACAGCAGGGTCATCCAAGACAATGAGCAGGCGGACAGAAGTCCTCCCTAGAAGTCTTTCGGTGCAAAACCAAACGATAAATCACTTCCTTCAGATATGGGAAGACGGCTGACAAGATGAACACAGCACCTGGACGAAACTACTTGGCCAGCACTAAAGAGAAATGTCTCTTCAACCCCGGCACCAAGGAGAAAACAGAAGCAGACTGTAGCTACAGCAAATGATAGGAGCAATCGAATGAAAACACAGGAATTCCTAAAAAAAAAAATTTAAAAAAAACAAAAAACGGTTTGCTGCACTTCTTCAAGACCTTGACTCCCAGAAGGAAAAATCATCTTCAAACAGCATCTCAAACATCTTCAAACAGCAGAGAAAGGTATGAGACCAGATTGTACTCTAAACAGCTTCAGAAAGAGCCAGCCACTGGGCCTCAAACCCTGATAGTGGGTGACGGAGCTGTGAAGGAGATCAAACACTTTTGCAGCAAGAAAAACATCAAAGAACTCTGTTTTACTAATGGCGAGGTGTCTGATATTTCAGAGAAAATATTATTGATCATTGATGAACATCCAAAAGTGAAAAACTTTATCATACACAGGGGAGCCCTTGATGTTTATCTGCTGTCAAGAAAAACATTTTTACTTCATGACTTCATCATTGAGCATAGTTTTGATGTTATGTTCTTCACAGAAACATGGTTAAATTATAAGACTTTAACATCTATGTTCAAACCCCAAGTCAGAGGGGCTAAAGAATTATGTGATGTGTTAAAAGGTTTTGGTTTATCTCAATATGTGAAACAAGCAACCCACAAATGCAGGCATACTTTGGACTTGATCATCATTAAGGTTCTCAACATTTCTAAGGTCTTTGTGACTGATACAGCCCTGTCTGACCACTTTTCTGTTTTCCTTGAAAACACCATTTCCATCCACTCAAATAGCCAAAGAGAAGTCGTGAAAACTGTTTTTTTAAAGGACAAATCAACTAAAACCTTTAATCAAATCTACTCCTCCACCTCCACCAGTCTGTCCTTACACTGGCTTCCTGTATCTCAGAGAATAGACTCTAAAATACTTCGGTTAGTTTATAAATTGCTGAGTCCTTCAGGACCAAAAACACGAGAGACTTGCTGTTGCCATATCAACCATCCAGACCTCTTAGGTCTTCTGGTTCAGGTCTGCTGTGTGTCCCCAGAATCAGAACAAAACATGGAGAAGCAGCATTCAGCTTTTATGCTCCACAGATCTTGAACAAACTTCCAGAAAACTGCAGGAATACTGAAACCCTCCTTTCCTTTAAATCAAGGTTAAAAACACATTTATGCTGAAGAATCTGCAGGAGTGTGATGTTTGTGGAATTCACACCAAGACTTACACACTGGTGAACACACATTGTTTTGAGTTATGACTGTAATTTTGTCATTTCATTGTTCTTTTTTTTTTTTTTTGTCAACATAGTAGGCAATAAATTTTTCACAAACAGTTTAATATAGTTACCTTGTTTGGTTCTCTCTAATTATGCCCCATTTCTTAGACAATTAGTCTAAAAAGACTCTCAAAGGATTCTGGTGTGCTTTTATGGCTTTTGTTTGTTTGTTTTTCAGTCTGTACGTTTCTTTTCTTTTCTATCCTTTTCTGTTTTTTTGCTCAAAACACATTAAAAAACCAATATTATGGTTATGTACATGAATGTGATTGTGTCTCAGGGATCAAACATAAAAGGTTTATATTTTTCAGTTTCTCAAATCATAATGTAACAAACCTTTCACTGTTTGTCTGAGAAAGTTAGTTTTAGCTCCCTAAGGTCCAGTCTCGGCTGATTGGTCACCAAAGTGATGAAGATTGGGGGTGGAAGGAGAAACCTTCTACTAACGTAAAATACTGGTACAAACAAGTACCAGAGCAACAAGCCAAAAACATAAATATTTCATGCACTTCACAGGAATGCGTTCTGTGTGAGAGAACTTTAGACTTTGTAATTTTCTTAAGGTTTTATTGAGGTTCATAAAAATACTGATTCTTGCTGCACATTTTTATTGCACATTGGACTCTTGTCCCACGGAGCATCTACAGTTTCCTTGTTCACTACTGTACAATAATAATAATGTCTATTCTGTGGACTATAAAATCCTTCTCAATAGAACTGAAAACTTGGTTGTAATTAGGTATCACTGGTTTTCACGCTCAGTTCTCAATTGATTCAAACCATCCTGAAGGCAGAACCTATGTTGTTTCAATGGTTGAGCATAAATCTTATGGAGAGATTTATGGAGTCCCTCAGGGGTCGTTTCTTGGACAACTGT